>OY253747.1:12070322-12620444 GCA_958009045.1 Oxytorus armatus
ACGAGGCGTTGGCGGCGTTGCTTCTTCCGGCATAACGCGATTACGTGGAACCCCGTAGCAGCGGCAATAGCATCACAGACGACTTTCATTGTGTGTATTTGTGTGTCCGTGTGAGTGCTTTCGTGTACTATAGAAAACGTATAGTACGCCGAACGGGAATCGATACTGTAGTCGAGAGATTGGGAGGGTACGAATAAATTTGTCGAAAGTCGCGCGACTCCGGGTTTTGCTCACGGATCCGTTTCCGCTCGATTCAGTCCGTATAGAACACCGGTATCGTACGAAACGTAGATCTCGAACGTATGTTCGTATGTAAAAGGTTTGAGGGCGTCCTCAACGGAAATCCACTCGCGGTCCTCAGTTCACAAAATCAAATACTACGCGGGAAAATAATAAACCTTTTCCGGCAGGAACAGGCGATGTGCCTGTTCCTAGTAGTTCGGGTTATTGCCTCTTGATATGACAAGTGAATAGACAGTGTGAAATTTCGAAATTTATTTACGACTGCATTCATCACTATCAGGACATAAAAATAAGCCTTACTTCTTTTATCATAATTAATGCCGGAATTTACAATATTCCTATAGCATAATATTGATCACGTCCTGTCGATTCAGCTACAACATTATCCTACTATCGATATTAAAAACGAGCTCACGCTAATTCCATATTAAATTCGAGGGTTTCAAAAAAACTTGCTTCAAGCGAAATGGCTCTTAGTAACACCGAGTTTTGGTTAGGTTAATGCAGGAGTTGCCGGTGCCCACAGAGTCTCGAAGAGAACACCGGAGAGCGAAAGGACTGGACGACTTCGTCTCGCAAGACACTCGACCAAGCAGCCGGAGTTTCAGTTTGGAAATCCTCGGCGATTATTAGTTGAGCGAGTAGTTTCGAGGGGAGGCGGGTCGAGCGGCGAATGAGTGGATGGGGTTAAAACGAGGCTTGATTAGGCCGCGGGAACTTGTTTCATTGCGGCACACAGAGGACGAAGCAGTCTCACCCTCGCTTCCTCCGAGCATCTTGAACTTAAAGCGTATTAAATTGTGCTTCAGTCGAGCCCGCGTCCGGAAATCTTGTACGGTGGCACTTCGTGCTCCCCATCCTATGGAGAAACCTTCTACCGCGGGTTTTCCCTTCTGCACTCTCTGCAACCAACCTCTCTAACCGACGTGTTCACGAAACGACACTCTCTGGCAGTTGGTGGACTCGGTGAAGTTCGACCGGGCCAAAGTGCCAGAGCGCAGGGTATCATATGCCAACGGCAGCGGGTGCTAGCCGGAAGCGTTGCTCTAATCGTAAGCTACAGGGCGATAGAAGCCACCGGATGTATAGCTGGATGATAGCGAGAGCGAGAACACGATCTCTCAGGAATTTAATATACGCGTGCACTATATAGGATCGCGGGGAAACCAAGACGCACGGTGAATAATCTATCTGGAACCCAAGAGGGATGGACGTCTACTAGCATCGTATTCCATCTTCATTATTGTTATACGAGGAAAATTTTCTTATGTAAAAAAATAACCGTTTCTTCATTCGCTTGTGTACGGATGGATCTTGAAGAAATTTCGAAAATGGGTATCAGGTATACTGCAAAAGTGTTTCTAACTATGTGTTTGAGTACGCATGCTCGCCAAATGTTTCAATTGAACACCAGTTGATCTTAGACAAATTATGAATACTAAATTGGAGGGCTAACGTTTCTAAAGGAGTACAACAAGGTACCGGAAGGCACATGATGAAGTCGCAAAGCGTAAGATAGTGCACCGTGTAATTCCAGAGTTAAGGGGGGGAAATAGGGTTAGGACAGCGTTTTCTCAATGATTTTCATGAATTTTTTTATAGTATAAAAAATGAATATAATTTATTGAAACTTTGAGAATATTTTATACATATATTTAAGTATATACTATAAAATATTAGCGACCCCATATTGCAGGTCACAATCAGACTCAGCGTTTTGCGTACATTCTGGAAGCCGCAATTTTCATCCGAAATCAAACGAGGTTGGAATTTACTTTTATTATATGTCTCTCTTCTATATGAACCTCAATGCTATCAAAAAAATAAAACAATTGAATTTTTTACAGGGGTCAAAACAAAGAAGCATGATTTTTTGCCATTTTTTACAACTTTATTTGTAAAAAAAAAATTATTTTTAATGATGATAATATACCGATTTTAGGTTCATATAGAGCGCAATACTATGAAGAAAGTAACTGCCAATTTTCAAAACAATTGGTTGAAAACTTTTCAAACTAGCGTGTGCGCAAGTTAAAAAAAAGTCGTTGTCAGAAAAACGCGTTTGAAAAAATAGTACCAAGTAAAACAAGCAATATGGGGTCGCTAATATTTTATAGTATATACTTAAATATGTGTATAAAATATTCTCAAAGTTTCAATAAATTATATTCATTTTTTATATTATAAAAAAATTCATGAACATCATTAAGAAAACGCTGTCCTAACCCTATTTCCCCCCTTAATGGCTTATAACAATAGAACGAGTCGGAATTTTCATTTAAAATTTTGGAAACATATTTTTCAATAGTTTTACTAACAATTTATGAACTTAAAAAAAATCGAGTTTTTGAACCGTCTAACCCTATTTCCCCCCTTAACAAGTCCATGTCTGTGTGTATTAGCCACGACAATTATATTTGCCCATGACAAACAGATAAAACCAATAATTATATGTGGCCTTGATTCCTTAAGGCCGTAGTCTGGTCTAGAGCGAGATTTTTGACGTCATTTCTAATGTGCAATAACGTTTGAACCGTTGAAGTTGTCTTGATGAAAATTTACACGTGCATTTATTGATCCTTAGAGAATACTTGTACATTAAAAAAAAAATTATTTTAAATATTTTCATGTAGTTTTTTGCCTTGTTGCAACATGGTGCGCCGAAATCGGCGCCCACTCTGGACAATGTTGTATGCATCTGAAAAAAAAATATATATATATTCTCAATCTGTATGAGTATTCTGAGCACTGGTAGCAGAATTGGTACTTAAAAAAAATTTTTATTGAGTCGAACAATAATTTTGCCGACATTTTATAAATCGTCGAATACCCGAAAATGTATGAAATATCATTAATGAAAGTTCAACAGGCCGTCATTTTGTCAAAAATTTTGTTCAAGTACCAATTCTGCTACCAGTGCTCAGAATACTCATACAGATTGAGAATATATATATATTTTTTCTTTCAGATGCATACAACATCGTCCAGAGTGGGCGCCGTTTTCGGAGCACCATGTTGCAACAAGGCAAAAAACTACATGAAAATATTTAAAATAATTTTTTTTTTTAATGTACAAGTATTCTCTAAGGATCAATAAATGCACGTGCAAATTTTCATCAAGACAACATCAACGGTTTAAACGTTATTGCACATTAGAAATAACGTCAAAAATCTCGCTCTAGACCAGACTACGGCCTTAAGCACACAAACCAGTATCCTGGCTGGGGTAATGGCGGATATCACCATGATTTGCTATATTGGCCAAGTTTACTTCGATGAAGAGGAAAGGCTATTCCGATGAAAACCGGATTTATAATTCTCCCGATATCCTGGACTCTGAAAAAGGTCCAGTATATTTCGCTTCGTAACCTACGTCTGTAAATGTAAAAATTCAATCGATAACGATCCTTCAATAACCACGAGCAGTAGAGTAACTTCTGTGAAGATGATGAATTATTGAAGGAACATCGGCAAAATTAGAAGATAGCGCGAATCTGAATATTGCTATTCGAATAAGAATAGAATTAGTTTTGCGGAGGGCTAGGATAAGGCATATACATATACTACACGATTTATTGTGCAGTTTCTACAATAAAAAAATGAAAAAATAATATAAAAACGGTTTTTCCGCGGCCGAATTATACATGTTCATAGAAAGTGCTGTTAAAAGATTGTTACTGTAATTAAGCGGCATCGTGTTGAGCCTATGACCGCGTGTGGTGGGCCACCTGAAGCAAACCGTATACTCCTTCCGGTTACCAGTATCATAGCGACGTGTTCGCTGGCCAACGACTGAACACACGGAGGATATGCTCGCCTGCGAGTGTTGCGAGCCGGAGCCACACCAATATACACGACCCGTTGGTCTAATCTAGGGTTAAGCCAGGTTGGGTTAAGTTAGACGAGACCCTACCGGTATTAGCCGCACCAGAGGGGTGGGTTACGCCCTACCCTTCCGTCCGAGACCAAACTTTACTCGAGTCTCCGCTCTCACTATACCTATGGCCATGCCTACCAGCCTTCTCACTTGTTTGCTAGTTCGGTTCGTCATTCGGTCTTTCTTTCTCTTTCGCGCATATGGCCCGTTCTCGACGCTGCTGCGGCAGAACCATCTATAGATATCAGTATATAGTTCTGACTGTGCTCGACGCGACCAGCCCGAACGACCCCGCAGTGACCCGCGTACGTATACCCACCAACCCTCTAGCCAACCGGCTCTGCCCTCACTGGTTATTCCTTGGCCTTACGTGCTACGCCTGAGATAACTCGACTAACGTTTCGCCCCAGAGCTGTTAGACTTCGTACCAACACCTCTCGCGGCACCGCGCATCGTTCCTCCGCTCACGTGCAACGCATAATTTTCGGGAGAAAATCACAAGCGTACCAGAAGGGCCCTCGATTCTACGGTAACTGCACTTTGGTGACCAGTGGTCACGGAGGGTATATTCTGGATTAGGTGACGCCTTCACCGGATTAACTTCCTGTCTTCTATTTTGACTGGGAATTTACTATCTACCAATTACTGGCGTCATTTCATCTTTGAACATTTTATATGCTTTCGAGTTGTTAAGGGGTCGAAGATAAGACTACACTGGGTGTTCATAGTTTTGGTATCCGGGATCAATTTAGCCTTTCGATATAAAAGCTCAAAACGAAAAGACGATGAAATCAGTGGCTGTAATAAATAACCAGAACGTTATATGAATAAACTAGTTTAACAATCGAGGCTGCAGACAAATATGAGTGAGCCGATTAATCCTCGATCACTGGCAAATCCTAGATTCGACTGTAAATTGAGGGGTCCCTTGAGTACTTACTAGGACTCACGACTAACCATAGAGTATATTGCGTCAATTAAAATATGGACAAGAGAGACGGAAAGGAATGGAGGCAATAGCTGGTGGAGCATAATAAAACAGAACGCTTGGAAAACGACAGTACCAGACTAGAGGGAACCCATCGATGCAATATTATCGATATCTCATAAAGGGACGAACTCTAGACGAGCATTGGCCCGTATCGATTCTATCTCGCAGCAAAGCAGTTCCCGACATAGTATGGAGGGGGGAAAAAAACATCGTACCTACGACCGCGATAATAGAAGACATACAGTGGGTCAAAAAAGTATTCATACACCGTGTTTTTTTGCGATAACTTTATAGACATAAGCGATACGCAAAGAAAGCCAATTTTATTTAGTAGTACATCAGGTACAGAGATAAACTACGAATGGAGAATTTTTTCCCAGGATTAATAGAAGAATTATGCAAAAAAAACGAACATTTTCGGGCCAAAAAAGTATTCGTACACTTACGATTGAGCTGCTAAACCTCGATATTCACTCACGGACGGTCTGACCTCTGCGTACAATGTAAACAAGTCTTCGTTTACACAATCGTTTTGGCCTATTCCATGCGTTAGTAGATCTTCAAGCTCTGAACAGACACGATGGCAAAGAAAAGCGAAATATAAATATCCATGCGAGATAGAGTGATTTTTCTTCGGAAACGCGGTGAAAGTTATTGAAAAATTAGTAAAGAACTAAATCTAAGTTTCGCAACAGTGCAATATATAATAAAAAAATACGAAAGAACAAACAGCACAGAAAATAAGCCGCGAACCGATCGACCGAGAATACTAACGGTACGAGAGCGTCGGAGTATCGTTACAGAGGCTACAAAAAAATCGTTCACAAGTGCTCGCAGTTTAGCGAATGATGTCGCGTCAACATCGGGGAAGAGCGTGTGTCCCCAGACTATTCGAAACGTTTTGCATTCTGCCTAAATATACGGCAGAACTGCCCGCAAAAAACCATAATTAATAATATAAATCGAGAAAAACGTTTAGGTTTCGCAAAAACCTACGTAAAAAAATCTATAGAATTTTCGAAACGTGTCGTATTCTCGGTTGAATCGAAGTTTAACATCTTCGGGTCCGATGGAAAAAAATTTGTCTGGCGGAAACCAAATACCGAGCTCCGGCAGAAAAATTTAATACCGACTGTAAAGCACGGCGGAGGAAGCGTCATGGTTTGGGGCTGTATGGGATATTATGGCATTGGTAATCTGGCTTTTATAGATGGTATGAATGCCCAGAAGTATATCGACGTGTTGCGCAGGAATTTCAAAGCAAGTGTAGATAAAATGGGCCTGGATGGAAATTTCTACTTCCAACAAGATAACGACCCGAAACATACTGCCATGAAAACGTGGGAATGGTTACTCTATAATGTCCGCAAACAATTGATTACACCACCACAATCTCCGGACATCAATCCTGTTGAAAATTTATGGCACTTGGTGGATGTAGAAATTAGAGAAAGAATAATAACAAACAAATCCGATCTCCAAAGAGTGCTTTTAGAAGAATGGACGAAAATAGCAAAAGAAAGAACGGAAAAGCTAGTAGAATCCATGCCTAAGAGACTCGAGGCGATAATTGAGGCAAAAGGGATGCACACCAAATATTAGTTATAATTAACAACTATGATAATGTAGGTTTTCACTATAATCGTAAGTGTATGAATACTTTTTTGCCCGAAAATTTTCATTTTTTTGGCATAATTCTTCTATTATTCCTGGGAAAAAATTCTCCATTTGCAGTTTATCTCCGCACCTCATGTACTATTAAATAAAATTGGCTTTCTTTGCGTATCGCTTATGTCTATAAAGTTATCGCAAAAAAACAAGGTGTATGAATACTTTTTTGACCCACTGTATATACTCCGCAACCGATATTGCACTATTTTATCGATGTATGACCGTGATATACTTTTCATTTTTACAGTCCACTATGAGTCTGGGATTATACGAATATCATCTTAATTCAATCTTACCATAAGATTGGCTACCTTCTCGGTAAGAGTATTCAGCGGTTATAATCGAACGTGTCGTTAACTGCGACTCACCTGAAACAGAATAATTATATATATACATATTAGACAGATGAATTACCACTTAAACTAACTATAACATAATTTTCACAAAAAAAAAATGAGATTAAATAAGAATAGTAAGGCTGGAAGTGGATTGTACGCAATGTGATTTATTATGTGCTAGAAATACGTTGTAGAATGTGGAAAAAAAAATACCAATTGTAGGACAGCCTCAGAACACACACATTGAATCAATAAAATGTAAAGCGCGAGGTGTCAAATCGGTGGACTCTGGCAGCAATACAATGCAATCGATCAGCGAACAAAGGCGCGAGTTATTTTTAATGCTTTTACGCTGATACTTCTTCGTTGATCAACGGCATTTCGCAAACTCGAGGATACCCTACAGTAATCACACGCCCGGCAACTTTAAGAAAAATGGTGGGACGCTGTTGAGAGGGGAAGTAGTGAAGATCTTCACTTCTACAAAAGCAGACGTGGAGAACTGGGCGCCTGCATGGTGAGAAAGATCGAATCAACAACTCTGCTGCTACATAGCAGTGTGAGAAGACTCGTCGATATTCAAGATGGGGAGGAAAACTTTTCGAGATCTCCCGACGCGAACGAAAAATTCTCGAAGTTTCTGTGCCCAACCTCACTGCTGCTTGGTCGAAAGAGCAACCGGGCTGGGTTAGTCGAATTACGATACCAAATCGTATCAACTCGAACCACTATGTGTATCTACAATATAGAGGTGACGGTGAGTATAAAATTGGTCCTGGATGTCACAAGATTCCGCATATAATCATCTGAAGTTCCGAGTAGGTTTGGAAAAAAGTGCGTAGAATAACGCAAGGTTACAGACTCTACGGCATTCGTATTATACACGCAAAACGTTCAATATGAACGGTGGCATGAAATGTTTGCCATAAGTGTGGTTTTCACTGTAAAGTTTTTACTTTCAGAGACACATCTCAATGTTTCCAACTACATACTTAGATTTGGCGCCGTCTTGGTGAATCCGACATTAATTGGGGAGGGAAATGAGCGGAGAGAAGAAAATAAATGCTCTAAATAGAAGGGACGATAATGAGAACTGCGGTGTCGTTGCGTATTACGTTTATTCCTGGTCAAAACAGTCTTGCTCGCTATCCGGGGCTGTGCAAAGCCCAGGGCCGAAAGATCCATGTTAAATTTGGTTGTTTTCCAAGAATCACTTTTGTCTTCTGTACTCCTATCTTTCTTCAGCTTTCTCAGAGCCGTTTGTAATGCAAAAATAAGCGGAAACATTATGGTACATGTACACACATGCAAGGATGTAGTGTTGAGTGCGGGTACCCGGAGAAAAAAGGGTCATGAGACCCTGCTGCTGCATAGGTAAGCGCACGAGGGTAGAATAGCCCTACGCCGTGAGTTTTCTGCCGCGCTGCCAAAGTATAACTTTTAATTCGCGTGCCCCACGCGAACCAATCTGTGTCGTGCGCACTATACTATTACTCCTGATAAGCCAAAGTAATTTATTTACCGTACGAAGGGGAATGCCATCACGCGAGGCACCTCGAGTACACGGGCTCTTTCGACTACCCCCCACAGAGAGCGAGAGAGAGTACCACTCGTTCCACGCGTGTATTCCGGACACTTTTGCCGCGATTTCACATCTGACCTCGTATTTTTACCGCCGCGATTTTTTTCCAGTAGTCGTTTCGTGTCTGTAGCTTGTCCGCCACCACCGTTGTATGATCATCACAGCCGACGAGCAATATCGTCACGGCAATTTTTATTGACAAAACAAATAGCCCCAGTAACGAAATATTCGGATATTCCGATGTGCTCGAATAGGAAAGGCTGAGTGATTTCGACGAAGGAATCTGTCAGAGCGCGTAATGCGGGAGAATGGACACGACGGATGCTCGTTAAGCTTGAAAATTTTGGAAACCAAAGATCATTAAGAAACAATCTTCTTCAACAGGCAAGAACCGTTTTAAGTATTTTAACGATCGATTGAATAATCCATCTTCAACATCATGATCCGTCAGGTGGTTAGGTTCCCAAACGTTCAATTTGATTGTTAACGAATTCAGACACAAAAAAAGGCATCAGAGAAAAACGCTCCTACAAGTCAAACTCCCCGCCATAAGTTCACGAGCGTTTTGGTGTACGAGGTCTGTTCAAAAAGTATCGCGAATTTTGAATTTCCGTTGGCTACGTATATTCGATTTTCGATTTTTTTGTGGCGTTAGGTTGGTACTCATGTCTCTCACTTATGCTGAAAAAAATCGGCCATTTTGAATGTTTAGTTAATCGTTGACAGCTGTTTTGGTTAGACGTGTTTTGGCTTGTCTTCGATTTTTGCCTATTCCAAAAAATGGATCAAAGAATCTGTATCAAATTTTGTGTGAAAAACAAAATTAAGTGCGCGGACGCATTCCGAATGTTGACTGTAGCATATGGTGAAGCTACCTTGGAACAAAGCAACGTTTATCGGTGGTACAAAATTTTCTCGGAGGGCCGAGAAGATGCGAGCAACGAAATGCGTTCCAGACGCCCGAGCACATCAACAACAGACGAAAACATTGATGAAGTGAAGAAAATAATATTGGCCAATCGTCGAATCACCGTTAGAGCAGTTGCTGAGGAACTAAACATATCGATTGGCTCGTGCTATTCGATTTTTACCAATGATTTGGGCGTGAGACGGATCGCCGCGAAATTCGTGCCAAAATTGCTAAATATCGAAGAAAAACAGTGTCGCGTTAACATTGCTAAGGAGCTGTTGGACTCGGTCCGCGACGACCCAAATTTGCTCCAGAGAGTCATAACTGGTGACGAATCATGGGTTTATGGTTATGACGTGGAAAGCAAAGCTCAATCATCGCAATGGAAGCTGCTTTTTTGGAATAGGCAAAAATCGAAGACAAGCCAAAACACGTCTAATCAAAACAGCTGTCAACAATTAATTAAACACTCAAAATGGCCGATTTTTTCAGCATAAGTGAGGGACATGAGTACCAACCTAACGCCACAAAAAAATCGAAAATCGAACATACGATGCCCGCGGAAATTCAAAATTCGCGATACTTTTTGAACAGACCTCGTATACATCGTTTTGAAGTTTTAAGGGAAGTATTCTAACCTATTGCACTGACCAGAGGAAAACTTTTATGAACAGGCAGAGAGGTTTACCTTTTTGTGTAGTCTTCAAACTATATATGTACAAACCTTACAGCTCTCAAAGTTTGACTTAGAAGTTCAAGTCAACAAAGTGTCACTAAATATGTCCGTCACCACGTAATTTTGTTTCGTTTGCGTTGGATGGGCGGAGGGGAGTGTAGCGGTTCGGGAATACTTGTGTACGCGGATACTATAGGAAACTATCCCAGAATCAAATGATCGATGATCACAAGGATGGATCACGCGTCTGGCACCTCAATATTATTCCTACCGTACGGACAACCAGCACGAGCGAAGGGTCATATGATATGACGTGTGGGCTCTTCATATGAAATATATATACAGGGTGGGGCTCTGTCCACCTGAAATATTTTCGTTATTTACACTGTGAAAAATGTTGTTAAAATGAAGTCGCACCAACAAACCAAATATTTACAGGACATTATGGCGATCTTGATACCATACAACTTTTTCACCAAAATTTTACCATACTATTGTAAGTAATGGTAATACTTCCGGTGGGCAGAGTTATCGACCCACCCTGTATATACATGTATATATTATATATATATGGTAAATAATGGCGTGGGTGATCCCTTGTTTGAGCGGAATACGAAGCGGCTAAGAATGTAGTCCGGCTTCACCGATTTGAGTGATCGATGGACGCGAATCTTGGACCAACTTTTCCCGGTTATATCCATTACGGTACAGCAGCAGGAGCAACCAGGTTAAATTGGGGTATATTCTATCAGCTTTTGAACAGAAACCATGGAAATATAACCCAAAGCAAAGATCTGTATTCAAATTTAATGGGCGACCGCATCCATTGATCTCCAGTTTCATGCCTAACATTAGGATGAATGGTTTCGTACACGGTAGGTTAGTGTTTAGAAGCCGATTAATTATTGTATAATTCACGGGGAAAACAACCTGAGGTCCAATAGCTCCAGCAGTTTGAAGATAATGCTTTATCAGAATTTCATCTTGTGAAGAATGATTAACACAACGGCCATAAATGTAGATACTATAAAATGCATTGATAAAAAAACGTAGAGGCGGGAAAAGGTGTCTGTGGTAACTTATAATATAGATAGAGGTAAGAAAGTCGCAATCTTGCGTCGAGTTATCAGACAGACTGGTTTTGGAAATTCCACGGATCTGTGGTGTACAAAAATCTCTCGATAACTATGGGTACATGTGTAATGCGTGTATGTAAATAACATATATGTGGTACACAACTATATGGCAGCGGGCATAATTCTACCACACCACAAAGTGATATCGCAGGCACCTACATTATCGCGAGGCGAGAACTACACGACGAGCGGTGAATAACCCACATAAGTCACGACCGTTGGGTGAGTCGGGTTGGCTCTCTCCCTACCTCTCTCTCAGGCTCTCACTCTCTCCCTCTCGCTCCTTCTTTCATCCGATAGTTCGTCGCCCATGGCACACAACCATCCGATGAGTATGTGTACCACGGTCGCGTAGCAGAGAACAAGTCGCGTGTGTGTTGGCGGAGAGCACTCGACACGCCCTCGCAAGTCGATAACAACGCGCCTCGCTAACAGCGGCATTTCTCCGGTTCACCAGAAACCCGCGAAGCATCCACCGCGTCTTAAACAAGAAGAGAATCCGCGCGGCGCTCGACGAGAAACGCGAAGATGCTGCGGTTCATTCTCGTGAGTATAAACCGAGTGGCCTGCACCTCTCGAACGATAACCGGCGGATCTGGTTTCGTATAATGACGTTTCTCACTTTCAAATGCCATGGGCGCTCACGAAGGATCTTTCCTGCCTTGCTTGGCCCCGCTTCCCCCGCGCACGCACACACACACGAATGAGATAGTCGGATTTTTTGCCCATGAGCGAGAGAGCAAAGACGATCGTGATAGACGATGTAAGATATGGGAGAAAGACTGTATAATCTTTGAGAACGAGAACGTTGCAGATCCCACCATTATCTTCCACTGCCACGACGATAAGAGAGAGCCCCTTTTATTATTACCTTTCATTTAGCCTTTTAAACAGCGACTTACGCCGACGGTGACAATCATAAGGTAGGACAAGATTTACTACGTTGAATCGTTGATTCCCGAGAAAAATTCAGTTAACGAGTATGCTTGGTGATACTTAGTTTTTCAATCGAACGGTCATAATGCTTATTAGCATTGTAAGATCATAATCATTTTAATAGAAACTTGAAATTTATTATTAGGCGCATTAAGGGGGGAAAATAGGGTTAGACGGTTCGAAAAATCGATTTTTTTAAATTTCATAAATTGTTAGTAAAACTATTGAGAAATATGTTCCTAAAATTTTAAATGAAAATTTCGACTCGTTCTATTGTTATAAGCCATTAAAGTGAGTAGCTCTCCTTCAGGCCCCGAGCGGTACTATTTTTTCAAACGCGTTTTTCTGAAAACGACTTTTTTTGAACTTGCGTACAAGCTAGTTTGAAAAGTTTTCAACCAATCGTTTTGAAAATTGGCAGTTACTTTCTTCATAGTATTGCGCTCTATATGAACCTAAAATCGGAATATTATTATTATTTAAAATAATTTTTTTTTTGCAAATAAAGTTGTAAAAAACGTCAAAAAATCATGCTTTTTTGTTTGGACCTCTGTAAAAAATTTAATTTTCTATTTTTTTGATAGCATTTAGGTTCATATAGAAGAGAGACATATAGTAAAAGTAAATTCCAACCTCGTTTGATTTCAGATGAAAATTGCGGCTTCCAGAATGTACGCAAAATGCTGAGTCTGATTGTGACCTGCAATATGGGGTCGCTAATATTTTCGGTGTTTTTCAAGGAAATTCTTAAAAAATTTTATAGTATATACTTAAATATATGTATAAAATATTCTCAAAGTTTTAATAAATTATATTAATTTTTTATACTATAAGAAAATTCATGAGAATCATTGAGAAAACGCTGTCCTAACCCTATTTTCCCCCTTACAAAAAAATCAGTGATATCCTCGATCATTGAAGTTACAGCGTTAAGATTTCCTCATTTCATCTGGTAAGGATCGACGCCTCCATTGGCTCATTGAGATCATAATATAGTTTAGTAACCTGACTACCCTGAAAAAACCTCGCTGCAATGATTATTGAACTTGCAATGATTTATTTATACGACGTGCTGATACAACATGGTTGGAACAAATAATGAATCAGTTAAAGTAAACTTTATATTTTCGATCATTCTCGATCTTCATTTAAAATGCAGAATTCCACGCGTATTTATAGTTCAATGAATAAATAGCCGTTGTCTCCGACATTCGTAAAACGATGACCATGAAAATATGCCGCAATAAGTTTACGAGTGTGAAACGAGGCGGACGATGTCGTGAATTGCGGTGCCCCGAAAAGTAGTAATTTTTTTTTTAAACCAACTATAAACATTCCCTTCAGCATTCACTGTTGGAAAAATCCCTTATTTTTTATCGACTCCCATATATTTTATCGTGTTGTACTGCACCGAAGACGAAAGCTCTGAATGAAACGAACGAATTCACGTTCTATCGTTGATATTGGTCAACGTGCCGGTAAATTCGACGGGACGATCGTAAAAATGCCGTTTTAGGACGGTATTTTTGCATCCCTCTCACTCGGCGCCGGGTCTTCAGAGAAAGCCGGTCTCCATAGCCATTTTCTTTTTATCATCGGTTTTCGTTTTTTCTTCAATGTTATTTTTTTGTTCGCCGATTGGCGAGAACGATTGGTGAGTGCAGATCTCTGCGCAAAACAAAAGAAAACGAAAACATATATAGACTTGGTCTCCTCGACGGGACGTCTTACCCTATATATTTGTGTGTGTGTGTGTGTATGTAGTATATGGTTTAGGCTCCTCTACGTAATCGATAAATATCCCTGATTCTTATTTACGACTCGTTAAATTATAAATTATAAAATCGACGGGAGTATCTCGTTTCTCCGAAGAATTTTATAGGGCGCGACCCAAGAAACCACTCCACGTTGATGCATCCACCAGTAATATTTAGTAGATTAGAACAGAGCACGAGCGACAGACCAGATTCAATGGCTTACAGTCGTCTGGCTATAATTTATCTACAAATCCATATACATATATATATAGATATTTAGTCCCATTTAGAAACCACGCCTCATTTGATATCGACGATAAAATACCTATATTTCGGAATGATGCCCTCCGCTGCAACTTCGTTAAAGGATTCTGTACAAAACAAGAGAGGAAAAGATTTCCGGGCATTGCGCATACACCAGTGCAGATACGACAGGAGATGAAAAGATCTCGTTAAGATCTTTGGCGTACTACGCGATAATCCAATCTCGATCTGTGCAACTTGCCCGTTATTTCGACGCTTATCTAATTAGGTTATATATATATATAAATATATGTATGCCTCTAAATTCTCTGCTCCTGTCCTTATCGTTATCGTCGAGGGCTCTCACTTGAAATTACCACGGGAGACCGAAGGAGCCGTTTTCCCAAGCGTTTATGCTCATTATTTTAATTCACTCAAAACGTCAGCACATACACATATATATAGTAGCTAAAATAGCTCTCTAGATAACGTTTATCATTAACGCTCAAAGTACAGCATCGTACAGACCCCTAATTATTTATCATAGGAACAATATGAATCATTGAGTAATCGTCCCTACAAGACGATTTATGAGAAAATCGTAGTTACCAATGGGGAAGGGGTGGTTCATTTTTTTAAATCTGAGATGCTTATCAAATGGCGCAGGTACTTTTTACATTAAACATTACTTTTTTGATGTGAAACATCTTTACGCGCGTTGGGAGTAAATCGGTCGATAGGGAACGTCGATGGCAGGTCGTGGTGACGCTCCCCTCCACTCAACTCTGCGCACGGGTTGATTGCGCATGCAGAGGGGCGATTCTGAACCAGATGCAATATCATAGCGTCTGGCGCTAGCGAGCAACAGCCAATTGCAAGAAAGATTCCAGCGGAAAGGCGCGACTCTCATAGGTTATCGCTCGCTAACGACACCGATAGTTGTAGCTAGATGTCTATACCATACATAGTATAGTATAAGCATTTGTGCGGTAGACAAGTTCATTTCCCATTGATACCTGAGGGGCGATTCTGTATCAGGCGCAATATCATAGCGTCTGATGCAAAACCGAAATAGCCTATGAGAGTCGCGTCTTTCCGCTGGAATCTTCCTCGGAATTGGCTGTCGCTCGCTAACGACACCGATAGTTGTCGGTAGACAAGTACAGAATCCCAGCCCTGGATGTGCTATCCATAAGTCTCAAGGGGGGACTTACAGCGAAATTGTTTATGAATATGAGAAAACTCATTCTATACAATTATTATATGTAGCCCTATCGCGAGTAACAAGCTTATCAGCTATCGTAACAAGTAACAAGCTATCGCTTAATAAACTCGAGGCACTCCACGGATTAGTATCAAATTTCATAACATCAAGAAAGGGATTGTCGTTATTCACGTTGAGTTGTCAAAGTCTCAGAAAGCATGTCCCAGATGTACAAGATTCGATCATTAACAATAGTAATTTCTTATTATTGAGTGAAACATGGCTTGGCAATGAAGAAAACGTCGACATCCCCAACGTTGATTGTATTGTTCACTTCAAACGCAATAATGTTAGAGCTAGTGGTGCAGCTATTTATCAGAATAGAGATTCATTGGATGTTATTACATCTCGCATAATTGTTAGGTTGAGAAATGTAAGGGGACTTGGTTTTGGTCAAGACGATATTGGCGATTTATGTGCGGCACAAATTGTTACGGAGGATGGAAGGAATTGGTCATGGTCGTTGTATATATTTCCCCAAACCAAAACAATTCATAATATCATACGATATTGACACGAAGAACTACTCAAATATAGTCCAGCTGGTTCAATGCTATTAGGAGCAAATTTACATCAACTTCCATTAATTTTAGTAGGGGATTTCAATGTTAATTTTGCCAAAGCTGAATCATTGCCATTCATAAATTTTCTCCAAAATGAATTTCAGTTGATCATGAACAACCACGCAAATGAGCCTACTACAAGGTATGGCACGACTATAGATGAAGTGTTCCATAGATATCTTGAAAAACAAACGACATTTAAAACATTCATTTCGTACTTCAGCTATCATCGACCGATTGTTAATTTCATCGAATCAAACGCAGCAACGACTGCTACTATAACCGAAGTAACAGATGAAGCAACCAAATAATAATTATAGAAGAAAATTAAAAGCTACTTTTCTAGTTATTTTTTTTTAAATTCTCCACGCCACATATCCCACACGGAATTCTTAAGATGTTGGATGTTTCACATCTACCAGGCGTCCTATGACGGCTCACTTTGTTTCCTTTAGAATCTATCAAGATTTGGGATTTTTAGTGAAAAAAAAAGTAATCGTTCGTCGATTACCTAAGCGTTAACTACGCGAATATAAAATTGCCCAAATTTCGTTATATTCCACTAGTCGTACTCATATTTCTGTCGCATTTCCGACATCTTTACAAACCGGTCGTTTTTGTCGATTAAAAATATCACAGTCTTATGCGGTCTGCTGAGAGTCGTTTCCTGTAAGACGTTTTATATCCGTCCATGAATTCGGTCGAGGCGCGCAACAGGCGGTCTAGCTTCAAATGAACGTAATATATATACATATACGAGTATGTGCTACACTACACACCGTATGTTTGAATACATGATCGAAGCCAAAATTCGCTTGGATGTTTTACACCGCACCCCCGTTGTATCACTCGCGATCGTTCGCGGCTTTACGATCCGATAATTCACGAGGGGTGCGAAATAACTTTCTCTCCTCGAGCAAGAGAGTGTGTGTGGATACGCATGAGAACGTCTCGTATCATGAAGAAGTTTATCGACACCGCTTTGCTATTTGCTTCTCCTTTGAACCACTATCTCACGCCATTCCATCGAATCGTATGTTACCTAACCTAATTCCGGGAAAGTACTTGATCACCACGTTTTGTAATGATCACGAGGGCACAGAAAATCGTATACAGTTATGATAATGTATTTTTCGAAGGAATAAATATATTCAATGGGAAAAATTGTAAAAAATGTATTAGATATTGTGGGAAAATGAAAATAAGATGAAGGAGAAAAAAGAATTGAGAAAAAAAGAAAGACGACACAGTGAAAAAAATGGATGCTCGCAGCGGTCAAAGCAAAGATCGATGACAGCTCCGCCTAAGGGATAACATCACTTCGACACCCCGGCGCTACTGGGACCGCCATTTTTTTTTTCATCGTTTTACCGTCGAATGAAATATTTAGCCGAAAGAACAGAAGCTCCGTAAAGTTTAGTACGGCACAAGATGCATTCGTAAATGGAGTGCAAAGCATGGAACAGTAAAGAGAGGAAGGGAAGAGGATCGAGCGGATAACAATATAATGTTCATTCACAGAAAAAAAATTCAATGAGTATTTCGATCATTTATTTGATGTCTAAACATAATTTCGTTTTAAGATAGTAGTCTGGTAACTTAAGCCGATTTTCATGTTTTTTTTGGAGGGCGTTTTTTTGTAGGAAAATAAAAAAGAATCGTTTTGGATATTTAGGATGTTTTTATTTACATATTAAAGATACCAAAAAAAATTTGTTTGAAAATTTTTTTTTTTGTATCTTTAATATGTAAATAAAAACATCCTAAATATCCAAAACGATTCATTTTTATTTTCCTACAAAAAAACGCCCTCCAAAAAAGACATGAAAATCGGCTTAAGTTACCAGACTACTACCTTAATGGAACAAGAGTAATATTTTAATATTCTCCATTTAATGTTTAAGCACTGTTTTGTTTCTGTTTATTATTTAACTGTCCTTTTAAGGGTAGCCAGTCTTAAGGGAAGAAATAGGGTTAGACGGTTCAAAAAATTTATTTTTTTCAAATTTAATAAATTGCTAGTAAAACTATTGAAAAATAAGTTCCGAAAATTTTAAATGAAAATTCCGACTCGTTCTATTGTTATAAGCCATTAAGGGAGGAAATAGGGTTAGGACAGCATTTTCTCAATGATTTTCATGCATTTTTTTATAGTATTAAAAATAAATATAATTTATTGAAACTTTGAGAATATTTTCCGATATTACATATATTTAAGTATATACTAAGTAATATATGTATATTTAAGTATATACATATATTTAAGTATAACATTTTTGAAGAATTTCCTTGAAAAACACCGAAGAAAATTTATGACTGTCTTGGCTTTGTTTTTCTTGGTACTATTTTTTCAAACGCGTTTTTCTGAAAACGACTTTTTTTTAACTTGCGTACACGCTAGTTTGAAAAGTTTTCAACCAATCGTTTTGAAAATTGGCAGTTACTTTCTTCATAGTATTGCGCTCTATATGAACCTAAAATCGGAATATTATCTTTAATTAAAATAATTTTTTTTTTTGCAAATAAAGTTGAAAAAAATGGCAAAAAATCATGCTTTTTTGTTTTGACCCCTGTAAAAAATTCAATTTTCTATATTTTTGATAGCATTTAGGTTCATATAGAAGAGAGACATATAATAAAAGTAAATTCCAACCTCGTTTGATTTCAGATGAAAATTGCGGCTTCCAGAATGTACGCAAAATGCTGAGTCTGATTGTGACCTACAATATGGGGTCGCTAATATCTTCGGTGTTTTTCAACGAAATTCTTCAAAAATTTTATAGTATATACTTAAATATATGTATAAACTATTCTCAAAGTTTCAATAAATTATATTCATTTGTTATACTATAAAAAAATTCATGAAAATCATTGAGAAAACGCTATCCTAACCCTATTTCCCCCCTGAAGTTCCAAAAAAAACCATTGGAATAAAACGACGAAAAGACCCTGAAATATGGAACAGTTAAATACTATGGGTATGTACAAACTGCTCGAAACTATTCTTCAACATTTTTACACACGTCCGTGTACACCGTGGGGTTATGTAACAACGCACGATAAATTCGTTTCATTTTGCTCGTAAGCGTACACATGATGTATAAATAACGAGTAACTTGAGCAGTCGGTGCAAATAATGTATCACCTATTCCTTCTCCATTTCGTACCAGCTTGTCTTCGATTTATCTCTCGGCCCATCCGCTGCCAAGAGCGAGAAAATTACGGTTACGCATACATCGACATTGAACATCCGTTTTGTAGTTGTGCTAATCGAAGTTTATACGATTGTGGGACGGTTAGCACACGTCACGTTTCAGATTTCAATGCATGCACGCCTTAGTTAGTTGATTTGTGAGGCTGTGTCGTGACTTTCTCAGAGCACTGCGCACTGAAATTACAGTTTATTCAGTGTTGATAAATGTTTTTGTTCGATATACAGCAGTAGAAATGTTTAGTGATAATAGCAAAAATTTCAATTGTACCGAATAAAATTTCGTAATATTTAACTAATATTTGGTACAATTATACGATTTAGTAATAGTAATGGTACATTTATTTTACTGGATACTACAGAAAATGTATAAAATCAAATAAATCACTAGGACTCACAATCAGTGCGACTAAAAGTCGAAGAAGACCATAGTAAAAAAATAGTTTTTTTGTTTTTTATTATCGCGGGCACAAATGAATGTTCGTCCCTGTCATATATTTTTACACGTTAACTGATTAAAATTTTTACGTACCCGTTAATACTAGAAAATGCCATCTAATGACACTTGACTATCAAGCAAAATCGAATATTGAACCTCGATTTTGCTTGATACTGAAGTTCAGCGGGAATACCCCAAAGAACACAATCATCATTTTTGTAATATGCACTTGTAAATTCTATAATTTGTGTTATAAAAATAAAAAGTGAACAAAGGACCGTTACTAATTTACTTTTATCCCTCATTTGAGTCCGAAAGCTCAAACCAATTTGAAGTTACAGTCGTTTAAATTTTGCAACGCTATCACACACCTACTCGTATTCACGCGAGAATTTTTTGGGGGGTTTTTCGGCGGGAGGGGGAGGAGGACTTGTTACGACCATGACAATTTAAAAAGAAATCTAAAAATTAACATTGGTCATTTTTTTGTGTCACCCTAAAATACAATCGACGACAAAAAAAAGGCGAGGGTTATATCGAGGTTGTATTGCCGTAGAATTCCCCATATGTATATATCGAAGTATGAGTTTGTATCTGCACCTTTTTACTTATCGCAACTGGTGGAAGGTGCACATTTGGTCATAGTCAATTTACGCTGAGTATACGGTGTAGGACCGTAAAGCGGTCTCAGTAATAATGGTTCAAGTTCGTAGAGCTTCGCGCGCAACGAGATGCTTTACACCGGCGGCAGCGGCAACATCAGCAGACACTTGAAACGGCAGCCAGAAAAGAAACACCGGTACACGATAGAGTATCTTCTATAATATACAACTCTACCAGATAACTGCTTGTATACAGCCACTCTTGTGCAATAAGGTTATGTACCATGAACACTCCTGTAACAGAGATAGCCTTTACCGAGCAGGTGGACGCCTTTAAAGCTTTTCAGAAATTACCTACAGTTTCGTTTTCATTGAAACACTAAATGACATTAGGACGCGAAAGAACGAAAATTGCTTAACAAACTTGATCCTTGGTCATAGGGGATAGTCTCTAAACAATAAATAATACCAAATAATAAAGGAAGAAAAATTCACATGGCGTTTCAACATTTCTGCCCCCATTACTGTTTTTCTGTGCATTTTGCTCAAGTCATTTGAAGTATACGATGCGCAAGCCGATTGGAACAACCACCCGTGCAGAAATTTAGTAGGGTGTCCCCGTTTCCAGTCAAACCCCGATTGGGATTTTTTAGGAACTCCCTATCGAGCAATTCCCCTCCGCATTGCAGGTGGATCCTGGATTCTATCCCGATTAGCGCTGATCGACAAAACTTTAAATTGTATACAATTAAAGTTTCTGGTTTCAGTAATCGGACTTGATGTCGTTTTACCGTAAAATATCGATCGATAACTTTTTGGGACTTTAGGAAAGAATTTTCTTTTAGGATTCCAGCTGGAACCCGGGTGGTAGCCTCATTAGCTACATATGGTACGTGGAAAGATATGATACCTCATAAGTGACACACGACTCTCGTACTTACAGCTTCCCCGTGTAAAAAAAATTAAGTCTACATTAAGTCTATCACGTGGTCTACGAAAAGTCTCCCTATTGGAACAAATGTAGACTTGAATGTAGATTTCTGAACTCGGTGATTAAATCCATTATAAGTCTACGAAAGTCTATATCTCTCGATAGTGTATGATACGTTCCATATTCAGTTTACGGTAAGTCTACAGGATGTCTATGTCCGATTCTTCGAGCAGAATAGACCTCACGTTCACGATCGCAACTCGCAAGTAAATTTAAGGTAAGTTTGCCCGGTGTATTTATTATGTATTGAAATATAGACTTTGTATCCGGAAAAGTCTATTATAAGTCTATCATAAGTCCACACCAGGTCTACTATCTACTAAAAAAAAAAGTCTATTATAAGTCCACACCAGGTCTACTATCGTTTTTTAAAGCTAGTTCATCTGAAGTCTGAAAATTACGGCGATTGTGGACCTTAATGTAGACCTAGTTGGTTGCAGTAGAAGAGGTCACTAAAAATTTATATCATGTCTATAAAAGTTGTGCGATCGATTTATTAAGTATGCCAAAAGTCTGCATATTCTAACGATTATAGACTTTAATATAAAATTGGTAGTTTGTAGGAGAACGGTGATAGAAGTCTTTCAAAAGTCATCCAGACATAATTATAAGTCTACCATACGTTTACTCCAGATCTCACGTCTGCGATCTGCAGTCTTAAATAAGAAATGTACAATAAATGCACAGGTTGTACTTACTATAGATCTCCTTCGAAACTCCAAAAAGTCTATTAAAAGTCCACATTACGTCTACAACCGATACTTTAAGCTAATTTATCTGAAGTCTGGCAATCACAATGATTATAGATTTTAATATAGATCTCGTAACATGATGTCGCGTCATCGTGTCTCGTGTCATGATGTGTGTGTAGCTTTAGAAAACGATACTAGACCTGGTGTGGATTTATAATAGACTTTTTCCGGCTACAAAGTCTATATTTCAATAAATAATAGATACATCGGGCAAACTTACCGTAAATTTACTTGCGAGTTGTGATCGTAAGAATCGGATATAGACATCCTGTAGACTTACAGTAAACTCATGTGGAACGACGTATTCACGACGTATTCACTCATTATCGAGGGATATAGACTTTCGTAGACTTACGACATCATGTTACGAGATCTATATTAAAATCTCTAATCATTGTGACTGCCAGACTTCAGATAAATTAGCTTAAAGTATCGGTTGTAGACGTAATGTGGACTTTTAATAGACTTTTTGGAGTTTCGAAGGAGATCTATAGTAAGTACAACCTGTGCATTTATTGTACATTTCTTATTTAAGACTGCAGATCGCAGACGTGAGATCTGGAGTAAACGTATGGTAGACTTATAATTATGTCTGGATGACTTTTGAAAGACTTCTATCACCGTTCTCCTACAAACTACCAATTTTATATTAAAGTCTATAATCGTTAGAATATGCAGAATTTTGGCATACTTAATAAATCGATCGCACAACTTTTATAGACATGATATAAATTTTTAGTGACGTCTTCTACTGCAACCAACTAGGTCTACATTAAGGTCCACAATCGCCGTAATTTTCAGACTTTAGATGAACTAGCTTTAAAAAACGATAGTAGACCTGGTGTGGACTTATAATAGACTTTTTTTTTTTAGTAGATAGTAGACCTGGTGTGGACTTATGATAGACTTATAATAGACTTTTCCGGATACAAAGTCTATATTTCAATACATAATAAATACACCGGGCAAACTTACCTTAAATTTACTTGCGAGTTGCGATCGTGAACGTGAGGTCTATCCTGCTCGAAGAATCGGACATAGACATCCTGTAGACTTACCGTAAACTGAATATGGAACGTATCATACACTATCGAGAGATATAGACTTTCGTAGACTTATAATGGATTTAATCACCGAGTTCAGAAATCTACATTCAAGTCTACATTTGTTCCAATAGGGAGACTTTTCGTAGACCACGTGATAGACTTAATGTAGACTTAATTTTTTTTACACGGGTCACTACTTTATTCGAGTGTAGGGCTGATGGTTATATACCGCAGATTTTGTAAGAAATATGTGTGGTTCAATTGTGTACATTTCATCATAATGTACAAAACACATTAACTTCGCGGTGTAGCTAGTATAAATAAGTTTCCAAAGCCGCCGCTAGGTGGCAAGCGTCGCGAGGTTTTCGCGTCTGTGATCGAGAGCTCATGGACTATAAGAATCGGGAAGCTAGCTCCCACTGATACCGAGTAACCAACTACCGACTTCGGGGTTTATTTTCATTTTTAAATTCGTCTACCGAAACTCGAGTTGCTATTTTTTTTATATTTTATTTTGTCACCGAACAAATGGGAAGTGACGTACAAATGTGAAAAGATATACTATAAAAATGCTAATATTGCAGATCAAACAATCATGAACAATTTCATGACCCTGTCGAATCATGTAAGATCCCGTACATTTCTTAAAGGGGGGAAATAGGGTTAGACGATTCAAAAAATCGTTTTTTTTTTTATTTCATAAATTATTAGTAAAACTATTGAAAAATATGTTACCAAAATTTTTAATGAAAACTCCGACTCGTTCTATTGTTATAAGCCATTAAGGGGGCAAATGGGGTTAGGACAGCGTTTTCTCAATAATTTTCATGAATTTTTTTATAGTATAAAAAATGAATATAATTTATTGAAACTTTGAGAATATTTTATACATATATTTAAGTATATACTATAAAATTTGTATACATATATTTAAGTATATACTATAAAATATTACCGACCCCATATTGCTTGTTTTTCTTGGTACTATTTTTTCAAACGCGTTTTTCTGAAAACGACGTTTTTTTAAATTGCGTACACGCTAGTTTGAAAAGTTTTCAACGAATCGTTTTGAAAATTGGCAGTTACTTTCTTCATAGTATTGCGCTCTATATGAACCTAAAATCGAAATATTATCATTATTTAAAATAATTTTTTTTTGCAAATAAAGTTGTAAAAAATGGCAAAAAATCATGTTTTTTTGCTTGACCCCTGTAAAAAATTCAATTTTCTATTTTTTTGATACCATTTAGGTTCATATAGAAGAGAGACATATAATAAAAGTAAATTCCAACCTCGTTTGATTTCAGATGAAATTTGCGGCTTCCAGAATGTACACAAAATGCTGAGTCTGATTGTGACCTGCAATATGGGGTCGCTAATATCTGCGGTGTTTTTCAAGAAAATTCTTCAAAAATTTTATAGTATATACTTAAATATATGTATAAAATATTCTCGAAGTTTCAATAAATTATATTCATTGTTTATACTATAAAAAAATTCATGAAAATCATTGAGAAAACGCTGTGCTAACCCTATTCCCTCCCTTAAGCATCCTACAGGAAGCGGGCTGAATGCAGTTAGGAATCCAGTCGAAAGTCCCTATCGGAATCCAATGTACAAGCGTGGCATTCACGTGTAGGCACCTAATCAGGTATCTAGTCGGATCCTTACGAGAGAGTAGGGATAATCACAGGGATCCAGCTCGATCCCTACCACAATTTCTGCACGGGCATAGTTCGATATTTTTGCAAGGCAAAACGAACTTTCTTTTTAAGAGCGCTATCAGGCTTAACGGGTGAATACATGTATGTTGCGTTGTGTGGGGTCCGCATTATATCCCAGTGACCTCTCGATCCCCAAGTACCACGCGCGACCCTTCTCATCTTCGCGAGACTCCCCCGTATACCGCGCATTAATACGCACGTTATTATATACGCGTCTCGCGACGCTAAATCATAAACGGTGGGCAGCACGCGTCTAATTATCGTCGTGCCACCCCGCCGACGTTTACTCTTTGCGAGAACTTTTTATTACTACGGTGTCCTGGCCCCGACAGATGGACAGTACCATATGTGCTTCAAGAGTACATGCAAATTAACGCAATAATTTTCCGAGGTCCCACGAGATTTATAAATCTCGGGTTTCGGTTCGTTACGGTTTTAAAGTATAAATACTCGACTAGCATATATATGCACACGGCGGCCAGTGGCTTTGAGTGACCGAACGTCTGTGTTTTTCCATAACTAGAATCGGGGTCCGCGCTTCTTTGTAGGTTAGGTTCTTCGTTGACGATCGTACGATCTGAAGTATGCACATGGCCAAACTCCGAGCACGACGTTGACAGACAATCGTAAGGACGAATTAGCTGACTTCAAAAATAAATCGAATTTCGAGATATTTCGTGAAGTGCCTTTTTTGACAGGAGGGGTAGGATTCTCTTTGAGTATAACAAGAAGAATACAGACATACTGACTATGCCAAGAGTTGTTATAAATGACTGTGAGTTTATAAGTATTATAAGCGGCTTTAAGTAGCTGTGTCATAAATGCTCGGTGAATGTTTGTGAATGCCTGAATTCTTTTCTGATTGGAAGAGTGAGCGCATGAGCGAGTGCTTGTGAAAATGTCCGGTGTAAGTGGTACAGTACCATTGACACAGTTTGTATTATCGAATCCAAACAAACCGACCACGACTACAAATAAAAGTGATCGTACGTAACGTCTATGTTAAATATTATCACTTCCCCTTTGAACGTTATTTATCCGGGCGGTCTCAAAGAAAATAGATACTGCTAGGTCTTCTGAAATATGTTCCAATTGATTTAGCAGTCCGCATTTCAATACCTCGCGTTGAGACGCTTCCACTTCGTATTCACATAGTGCCCATTCCAAACGATCAGCCCTGCTCGAGGGTGGGAAGGCATTCGTTTCTAGGAGCGAACGTGGGTGGACGGGCTAGTATCTACAGATGTACCTACCAGAATTGCTTCCGTTCTCTACGTAGCCCCGTCGAACGGTAGTGTAAAACCACACTGCCGTTACTACTGCTTCTTGAGGTACATATAAACACCGCTCTGGTGCCTACAATATACTAGTTGAAGCGTATACTCGGAGGTTTTGATTTATGAACTCTTGTGTTCCCAAGAGCCTCTGATATTACCGCATGAGTATGATGGCATATACTATACACATTAGGGCGATTTTTTTTTTTTCGACTATTTTTTTTTCAGTCTCCACCCGAAATTTTGTTGGATATGTCGAAAAAGAAATTCCCTGAAAGTCACAGCCCTTAATATTAATTTTAAGTACTTTCCCAAAGCGTGAGAAGATTTTCCATCTAAAATACACTTAAATCGATTTTTTTTTTTCAAATTTCTATAACTCAGCCGTATTTTATGTTATCATATTGTTCTTGTTTTCGATTTACTCAGAATAGAACAATCTAAAAAAGTGCCTTTTGAAAGTGTAAATTGTACTGGTGAGTTGGTACGGGTCACTGAAGTTGATTTTTACCCAAAATTCTCGTTTTTTTGCTGTTATCTCCGAAACAATTAACTTTACGAAAAAAATGTAAATGAAAGATTTGTTGGAAATTTAATTTCCTACAAAAAAGGTCCTATCGACCCAATTGCTTAGATTAACATTTCTTGAGATATTGAACTTTAACTTATGAGTAGTATAAAATTTATAAAATATGAAATATTAAATAATAAAAAAAATAAAAAATAAAAAAAGTTCAATATCTCAAGAAATATTAATCTAAGCAATTGGGTCGATAGGACCTTTTTTATAGGAAATTAAATTGCAAAAAATTTTTCGTTTACATTTTTTTTCGTAAAGTTAATTGTTTCGGAGATAACAGCAAAAAAAACGAGAATTTTGGGTAAAAATCAACTTCAGTGACCCGTACCAACTCACCAGTACAATTTACACTTTCGCCGCAAAAGGCACTTTTTTAAATTGTTTTATTCTGAGTAAATCGAAACCAAGAACAATATGATAGCATAAAATGCGGCTGAGTCATAGAAATTTGAAAAAAAAAAATTCGATTTACGTGTATTTTAGATGGAAAATCTTCTCACGCTTTGGGAAAGTACTTAGAATTGATATTAAGGGCTGTAACTTTCAGGGAATTTCTTTTTCGACATATCCAACAAAATTTCGGGTGGGAACTGAAAAAAAAAATAGTCGAAAAAAAAAATCGCCCTAATATTTATATATGTATATAATATATGTTGTTGTAAATTTATTGATAAATTCATTCATGTTTTCGCTACTATCGGCTTACCGGGATATCCACTCTAAATTGTTGAACTTTGAAGTTTTTACTTCGTGCATCACGTTTAGCAATATATATATATAATAATCGTACGTAGTATTAAATACGCATACGCTGTTTATCCAGGCTTGAAAAAGAATGTGGAAAATCAACCGTTCCGGGTGGTCCAGTACCCGAGGGCTTTCGGATAATTTAATTAAACTGTGATGAGAGCAATATCGATTGGTGTGCTCATCCATGTACACGTAAACAGGAAACAGGCTGCGGACGAACTTTAATGCACTCGAGCGATTATTGAATCACACGCACGCGTGCAGGATAAAGAGAGAAAGAGAGAGAGAGAGAGAGAGAGAGAGAAAGAACGAGAGAGAACACTTTGATGACGATAAGATATATTTCCACCTTTCTTATCGATATCGCATATCGTCGATTTTCTGATCAACGTTCTACGGCATGTGCTTTACAAGTTGTGCCTACCATGTGCCTACCATGGCACAATCACGCTGAATTATCAAGGTCCATTAGATCAAGTGGCGAGTGAGCCTCATCGACGCGGATACGAATTGAGCAGTCTCTCAGTAAATGAGGATAAATTAAGGATATGCCGGATAGAAGATGATAAGAGAAAATATAAGTGAACGAGAGAGCAAAAGCTCATGACCATTAGCAGCGCTTGGTAATTAGGATTTCAGAGGTGGTCAAGTCGCCGCAGTTGGCGAGAAAAAGTGAGAGAGAGAGAAAAGAGTGTAAAGAGATCCGAGGTATGTAGTATATACACATAAAATAATTAAAAGCATCGCTGGGTCTTATATCTCAAGGAGGCGCCGGTTATATGGAGTTATCAACATTGCTTGCTCCTGGTAGCATTCGCCGCACCTGCAGATTCATATCACGAACGATCGGAGAAGGGATGAGAGTATGAATATGGCATGGTCCCGCTTTACGACCCTCCGGGTCTTCACCTTTTCCTCCTCCTGCTTCTTTCTCGATAATAAGGATATTTTGCATATATTAACGACTAATGGAGGCCAATAACAGTGTATCGTCATGGTGTTATTCGTCCGGCCTTTTGTCGGCAGGAGTGACTAAAAATCGGAAAATGTTAAATTACAACAAAAGAGAATCCCGAGAGAATATTGAAAAATGAACGTTAAACAAAAAAAAAGGTTTAACATTGAAACATTCAACGATAGAAGCAAAAATGTCAAATTAATTACGAAAATTATGAATTTTACTGTTGAAAAAATGATGGCATCAATGATTTATGTGATAAATGAGAAATTCAACGTTCGTTTTTTTGTTTTCTTCGTCAATTTGTCCTGAGTAGTGTCAGGATAAGAGGTTGAGGATAAACACATAAACACATAATGCCCAATCTGTAAAACTGCTTGGAGGAAAAAAAAATGGTATAGGAACTCCGCGCACGTCGGCACTCGCGAAAGGCCCTTATACTGGCCCACTCCGCCCCACCCCCTTTGACTCTCGATTTCTCGTGTGAGCGGTTTTTTATCGTCGAATTCTTGCACGCATAATGTGCTTGCACTTTACGCCCCAAAACGTGTGCGATATTCTTCGAGCATGAATATAGAGAGAAAGAAAAAAAAGAAGGAGTGCTTTGATGCAGAAGGGATTTGCGTGAAATTACCGACGCACGCACATACACACATATGAAGGGAATTTTTTCGACAGCCCAACAATCTCAGAGTTCACTCATGATCCCGGAACCCCCGAAAGATTAACGAATCACTTTGCACGGAAAGCAACAAAAACAAAGCACGAAAATTAGTAAAGCGGATTTAAAATGTTGAAGAATGAGAAAAAAAACAGAGAAGGATTTGCCAGAAACGAGATTTCACACCGGAATAGCTCGATGGCCGTTGAAAAGCGTGCCAGATACGTATTATATTCAACGCCGGAATTCCATCCTAATGAAGCCATCGCACGCGGCTAAGAATCAAAGTTCTGAAACGCGTGAAACTCTACCGCCTGATTTTTTTTTTCCGTGAATAAACACCGTTAAGGGGGGAAATAGGGTTATACGGTTCGAAAAATCGATTTTTTTCTTATTTCATAAATTGTTAGTAAAACTATTGAAAAATATGTTTCCAAAATTTTAAATGAAAATTCCGACTCGTTCTATTGTTATAAGCCATTAAAGAGGGAAATAGGGTTAGGACAGCGTTTTCTCAATAATTTTCATGAATATTTTTATAGTATAAAAAATGAATAAAATTTATTGAAACTTTGAGAATATTTTATACATATATTTAAGTATCTACTATATAATTTTTATACATATATTTAAGTTTATACTATAAAATTTTTATACATATATTTAAGTATATACTATGAAAGATTAGCGACCCCATATTGCTTGTTTTTCTTGGTACTATTTTTTCAAACGCGTTTTTCTGAAAACGACTTTTTTTTAAACTTGCGTACACGCTAGTTTGAAAAGTTTTCAACCAATCGTTTTGAAAATTGGTAGTTACTTTCTTCATAGTATTGCGCTCTATATGAACCTAAAATCGGAATATTATCGTTATTTAAAATAATTTTTTTTTTGCAAATAAAGTTGTAAAAAATGGCAAAAAATCATGTTTTTTTGTTTTGACCCGTGTAAAAAATTCAATTTTCTATTTTTTTGATAGCATTTAGGTTCATATAGAAGAGAGACATATAATAAAAGTAAATTCGAAACTCGTTTGATTTCAGATGAAAATTCCGGCTTCCAGAATGTACGCAAAATGCTGAGTCTGATTGTGACCTGCAATATGGGGTCGCTAATATCTTCGGTGTTTTTCAAGGAAATTCTTCAAAAATTTTATAGTATATACTTATATATATGTATAAGATATTCTCAAAGTTTCAATAAATTATATTCATTTTTTATTCTATAAAAAAATTCATAAAAAATTGATGAAAATCATTGAGAAAACGCTGTCCTAACTCTATTTCCCCCCTTAAGCACGTCTCCTCACTTCTATAGCCGCGTAATCCGCAACGCCATCAGAATTATTATCACTTACATAATGTGTTCGAGACTTTGATTTTTTTTTTCTTTTACCATCTCTTATTTTCTATCAGGCATGGTAGCTTGTGAGCTCCGGACACTCTGTGTAGATAGTCGATCCAAGAATTCATCGTCACACCGATACCTCTGTGTGTAGACAGATGTCTTCTCTTCCGCGAGCATATCAGCCTTAAGTAGAGTCGTTTTCTATTCGACTAACGATGTACGAACGAAAATATGGGATCCAAACGTGAAGAGAAACGACGACCGTAATCCGTTATATGGTAGCAACTATAACTATAATTATATATGGGGTATTCCATACCGAATCGCACAACTTTTACATCTTTTACGCATAAAATAAATTGAATATCGAAATCTTTAGTCAAGTGAAATTAAAAACTGTTCTGATGTACCCAAATTTCGTACTGATTTCGGACTTCTATCGGACTTTTACGACATTATTTCACAACTGTTTCGAACGATTATTTAACTCTGACGGAGGGAATTATTAATAATTTTACAGAATATAAAAATGTTAATGTCATAGAAAAACAATGAGGCATTAATTTTTCCATCATGGCTCAAAGCTTAAAATATCGGATTTATGAGGCAAAATATTCATAAATTCTTTTCACCAATTTCGCAGTTGGTGCTTTTCGCCAAAATCGATTTTTTATGTCTTAAAGTAAATTAATGTGTTCAACGCAGTCTTCAATATATTTTTTTTAAAGTTTTTCAACGTTAAACTACATTGCAGAATGAAAGAAATAATGCTCCTGTTTTTCTTCTTCTGCGTGGAGTTAGATTTGTTTGAAGTTTTCAACCTCATGGATAAAGAAAACCGAAAAAATCACAGATGTTCATTTCAGGTGCAACAACGATATAAAAGAATCAGGGAAATAACAATTTGGCGTCAGACGGAGCGATGTGTGAATTGGCATGAAATGCCCCATATATTTATATGTTTATATGGGCTTGTTAATCAGCGAATCATTCCCCAAGTCCCATTACTCGTCTAATGTAATTCGATGAATTTCTCTCACGCGTGACGCACGATATGTCTTTCCAGATGGCGAAAATACGTCGTTCGGTCGATTTGTAGAGACATCGCGTGCCCCCGTGGTCATCGATTAAGTCCACAAAATACACAAGTTCGTATTATACTTCCAATCTTATTATTGGGTTACAGTAAATTCGTCAGATTCGTACAGGGCCAGCAGGGTGGATTCGGTAATGACCTAATACTTTCTCAAACACATTATGACACTCGAAGATCGAACTTCGATTGTATACAGTAAAATCGAAAAAGTGAAGATATAAGGACGAATCAGAGCATCTATTTTAATCACATGACCGTCCAACGTCAACGCACTTCACTCTGTTGAATCTCAGCTCAGTTGACAGCGACAGGGCTAACCTAAAAACTTCACAAATCAACACGCCCCCCGTTGCTTCTAGTCCTTTGAAACTTTATGATTCATGAGCGAACCGCGCCAGTTGTTTCTAGTCCTCCAGTAAATACTCGGAGATCGAACTTCAATGCATTTATATGAAAAAAGTAAAGCCGATATAAGGACATCATCCAATGTTAACGCACTTCACACCATTGGACCTCGGCTCCAGCTGATAGGGACACACCTAACCTAAAAAATCGGTTGAATATAAGCCAAATGAGAAGTATCTAGGGTTGTACGTCTTTTTTATGCTTTATATGACTATAAGCATATAATACGAAGTCTGCGAGAGACGTGTCAAGTGATTGAAAAGAATGTAGCGGTATAACTTGTTGGATATAGTTAATTCCTGACTATTAATTGCGGGTGGTCTATAATCATCGACTTTACGTTAGTATTTCTACGAGGATTCCCGCGTGGTTTAGATATCACTCGTTTCTCACTAATATCTACGAAATCTAGTCAGCGAGTGTCGAATGAGTTGTTTGCATATATTTTTCTTCTTCTACTTCGTCTTAATTTGAGAATTCGAAGAATTTGACGAAAGATTTTGATGTACTATCGAGAAGTTAGTGTCCGTCAAGCCGGTGTGTATAAAAATTGTCTCTTCAAGATACTTCTTTTTTTTTTTGTCATTTCAAGGTTCAAGCGAATATACACAGCGAACGGAGAGATGAGCGACCGTAAGGACTTCAAATTGAGGGCTATTAGGGCCCATAAGGACATTTAATCCCCGGTGGGGTACACGATTTTTAACTTCGTTTCCCCCTGACCGTTTCTCGTTCACGGGTATAAAGGAGAAAATAACAGTCGACCGCGTGGTGCCATTAGTCATCAACGGGGCACACGGTGTTATTCTATATAGCGTCAAAGCCGAGGTTTCCTATACGTGAATTTTTATGACACCCGTATATACGAAAACCAGTTTCATTCGTTCGCGCCCTCCGCTATAACACATACACCAACTGTACTATTATACTATATAGCACCGGTATAAATCTTCGTTCTTTATTTTTTCATTCGTATCTTTCGTTACCGACCGCCCGCCTGTCATACTGTCGTAATTGAAAAGAATCCAGCACAAAGCAACGAATATATATATTGACAACAGCGATATTCTCGTTTTCGATAAATACTGCCGCCCCTCCTCGCCCCCATCCGCACCCCGCTAACCGCTCGCCAAATACAGCGAACTATAAATTTGCCGCGGGCGAAACCGTTTGCTCGGAATTTCATAAAAAATGTATTGTCAATTTTATTTCATCGTTTTATTGACCTTCAATGTTTTATCAAGTTTCTATAAATAATACAACATTCATTGAAATTAAATATAAAGTCTGTCAGTGCTGAGAGCAGATTTCAATCAACGCCGAGTACCCAAATCCTTGTCGACTATCACACACGTGAACAAATTCAATGAAATTGGATCAATGTAACACCGCCTCTCCCAACTCTCTTTGAAACACATATATACGTTTGTACAGGTGTTTCAAGGGTGTTGTCATAAGACGACGTTTCTTAAGGAGGGAAATAGGGTTAGACGGTTCAAAAATTCGTTTTTTTTATTTCATAAATTCTTAGTAAAACTATTGAAAAATATGTTCCCAAAATTTTTAATGAAAATTCCGACGCGTTCTATTGTTATAAGCCATTAAGGGAGGAAATAGGGTTAGGACAGCGTTTTCTCAATAATTTTCATGAATTTTTTTATAGTATAAAAAATGAATATAATTTATTGAAACTTTGAGAATATTTTACACATACATTTAAGTATATACTATAAAATTTTTATACATATATTTAAGTATATACTATAACATATTAGCGACCCCATATTGCTTGGTTTTCTTGGTACTATTTTTTCAACCGCGTTTTTCTGAAAACGACTTTTTTTGAACTTGCGTACACGCTAGTTTGAAAAGTTTTCAACCAACCGTTTTGAAAATTGACAGTTACTTTCTTCATAGTATTGCGCTCTATATGAACCTAAAATAGGAATATTATCATTATTTAAAATAATTCCTTTTTTTGCAAATGAAGTTGTAAATAATGGCAAAAAATCATGCTTTTTTGTTTTGACCCCTGTAAAAAATTCAATTTTCTATTTTTTTGATAGCATTTAGGTTCATATAGAAGAGAGACATATAATAAAAGTAAATTCCAACCTCGTTTGATTTCAGATGACAATTGCGGCTTCCAGAATGTACGCAAAATGCTGAGTCGGATTGTGACCTGCAATATAGGGTGGCTAATATTTTATAGTATATACTTAAATATATCCATACAAATTTTATAGTATATACTTAAATATATGTATAAAATATTCTCAAAGTTTCAATAAATTATATTCATTTTTTATACTATAAAAAATTGATGAAAATCATTGAGAAAACGCTGTCCTAACCCTATTTCCTCCCTTATGAAGGTTAGTTACTACTACTTTGAAATTAAATATGCGTTTTTGCTTCTTCGTAGAGAAAGCATTGTTTTTGTGACATTTTTTTCCACTTTTCGATGCCAATGTATTAAAAATGTCGGTAAAACAAATTTTGCAAAAATGTCTGGTTGAATGTACCTCTGTATGTGTGTGTGTGTGTCATCAGGATGCAAAAAACAAAACTATATAACTCGGGCATGGCTTAACGGACAGGACAGAAATGTTGCACGCAAGTGGAGCTGTCAACCACCTTCTCTGATTTAATTTTCATGAAGATTGAATAACTTGATCTGATTTTACAAGATTTTGATATTTTCCAAAAATCCCATTTAACAGAATAACTCGTGCAATTTTCGAGCTAATTAGACTGTAACATTTTACATGAATAGACTATCAAATACTGTTCACTATTGAAACTCAAGTATTCCATCTATACGGTTAAATAGCATTTAAAATTTTCATTACATTATCCATGGTATTGAACTTATCGAATGTGTGTTTTTTTGCTGAAAGATGCTGGTTGAGTGGTCATCAAATCGGTGATAATTGAAACTTTATGCTACAGTCTCCATAAGTCTTATGTGTGTTATAAAATGGTCGACCTTTTGCAGCGTTACCAGGAAGATACTTTACGGTAAATTTAATGTAAATTTTGAGAACAGAGAAGTCTCGGTGTTAATCAGATAAAAAATATCAAGTTCCATTAGTTGAGTTGTGACTAATAGTCAAATATCTTTAAGACGAAGTGAAACAGTCAATTCACGTATCAATCTTGGACAGCTGTTACACCACTGGAATAAAATTACGTACGTTAATTCCTGCACTATTATTGTTATTATTATATATATTATATTTCCGGGAGTCATTAATGATGCAGCGTTTAATGCAGAACGACGTGCAGTTCGAATATCACGCGACTTCAAATTTAACTGGGTAAACAGATACTCGGTCACGAAACGATAATCCACTCGAGCGAGGAATCCTGTTCCACGCGACGAGGAGAACGATGCCGTTGCCCTCCCCCAACTCACGAAGAGTGCTCTCGAGCGCATTCTTATTATCGCTGCGCTTTCCGCCTTGGAATAATGCCGCTGCTGTTTCTTCCGCGTGGACCGGTGCCTCACTCATGTCGTACACGAGGAAAAGACGAAATGAAATGAGAAGAAGAAAAAAAAGAATGAAGGTAATTGCCACCAACAGCAACGGTGTGCGACCGAGTCAGCACCGGCAACGAATGTCATTCGCGGCAAGGAATTCCACTCGAGGCGTCAAAAATCTTATTTGAATGCGAAATAAACTCCTCGTCCACGGAGTTTCGAAAGGTAGTTATTACTATACGTATATAGATGCTGTTTATACTATAAAAATAAAATGAACGATCGAATAGAGTGAACGAGGAGAATTCGGGGACAGAATATTTCTGTGTGGGACGACAATTTTTGTTCGACCACGAGAGTCGTCAGTCAAGGCGTGTGACTTGACACATTAAAATCATTTTTTGATGATACTCAATTCTACGTGGAACGTTGATTTAAAAAATGTTTTAACGGAAATCGTGAATATTTTTTTTCTGAACGTTGATCTTGAAACAATTATTGTTTTTTAGTAGTTATCTAACTTTTTATGAGTTTTTTCTGAAATCAATTTTCTCATTGTCGATAGGCAGCTAATTTTTCTTATAAATGGTCGAAGGATCCTGCTCCGGAACATCTTTGGATTCGAAAAATTCCGAATTTTCGTTCACCCAACTAAGAATTTCGATAGAAAAGAACCACCCTATCCACGGTGGGAACACAATTCCCAAATGTTATTGTGATTCTCATCGAGGGAGCACGTTCCTTTCCAACAAGTTTTAACACATCAATTAATTTCCATGATAGACACTCTGGCGGTAGATGGGTTGGGCGTTGACACGTGGAATTTTCAATTCATTACATCAACTGTAATACAGGTGACTGAGAATAGTGATTGACGATCGTATTTTTTTTTCATATATTATGAAACAATTATGATTATTGTAGCATTGTAATATAATTGTAACGCATTCGGATCGGAAGGAAAATTCAAATACGTTAGGATCAATATTAAGAAATCGAAAATGGAAAAAGATCAACGATGAGTTTTCAGTTATTGGAAGAAAATATTGGCCATTCGACATTCGTTATTTTATCGAAACCAATTTATTTAAACGCCGACATGTGCGTTAATTTTTCACAAAAATACTCCACATTTCAGTTATACTTTAACTTATGAGTAGTATAAAATGTATACAATTTAAAAAAAAATTAAGAAAGTCCAATATTTCAAGAAATATTAATCTAAGCAAATGGGTCGATAGGACCTTTTTTATAGGAAATTACATTTTCAATAAATTTTTCGTTTACATTTTTTTCGTAAAGTCAATTGTTTCGGAGATAACAGCAAAAAAACAAGAATTTTGGGTAAAAATCAACTTCAGTGACCCGTACTAACTCACCAGTACAATTTACACTTTCGCCGCAAAAGGCACTTTTTTAGATTGTTTTATTCTGAGTAAATCGAAACCAAGAACAATATCATAGTATAAAATGCGGCTGAGTTATAGAAATTTGAAAAAAAAAACAAATTCGATTTACGTGTATTTTAGATGGAAAATCTTCTGACGCTTTGGGAAAGTACTTGGAATTAATATTAAGGGCTGTAACTTTCAGGGAATTTCATTTTCGACATATCCAAAAAAAATTTCGGGTGGGGACTGAAAAAAAAATAGTCGAAAAAAACGCCCTAATATATATATATATATAACCATCATGAGTTTTTAAACTGGCGATATACCGCAAGCTATCAAGTATATATATTGGTTTTCGTATCTGTAAGTGATCAGGCAGAAATGGATGTGAGCAATATGCTGCTTGTTAATGCTACTGCGTTAAGTGTGGTCGATGTAATAAAAAAAACCTGCTAGGACTATAACCCTGTCGATAGTTCCAGTTCATAAAGTATATGATATTTAATGACGGTCACTTAAAGCCTGGGCGAAATTTGCAAAATAAAATCTCTACAATACTCAAAGCTATTTGTGTCCGAATCTTTTTCGCGCAATAATATCGACGATCGCTTTATTGGTGATGATAAACATTGCGTGTCGAAAAAAAAAGATTCTATCACTTCATAAGAGCATGTGAAAAGTCTGTTTTCACCGATTCTGTGTTACTAACAAAATCCATTGAAATATTTGGCCAAACGCCATCCCCAAACAGACCGAATAATTGAAAATTTGGTCAAGTAATTCTGGGCAGCTCTGTGTAGACCGTAATAATCAGAACAAGTTGAAATAAAAAATAGAAATGTATATTTTCAGCTAAAAACGGAAAGGGTTAGAAAAATAATGAATATAACTATTATTGCATAGCGTGATAACGAAAAATCTGACTATTACGTTCTGGACGGATACAAACCTTAACTAATAAGCATTTATTTGTTGCTATATCCGGAAAATTCACAGAATGGCATTTGGCCAAAAAATACACCAGTAATGGTGAAAAAGTGTTTTGATTTAGTTCATCTATGTTCCGCTGGCGCTACTTGCAGTGCCGAACGCGAGATTCTCCGCACTCAATGTTTAGTTCACAAACAATTTTCGCAAATTTTTGGTGTCCTACCTAGCAAATTAGAAATTATAATACTAAAATATATAGTAAATCGCTTCTGACACGGTTAAATTGCGTGATTAGTACGTGCACCTCGAATGTTCTCCAGATTTCAATGGTCTCTACTATACCGACACTGTCAGATTTACTCAGCAGCTTTCACATGTTCTTTAGCCAAAAACTAACCAGCTCATTTGTTAAAGAGTCCGGGTTCGCTGAAAAATTCGCCTGCGATTGAGGAAAGGGTCGTTAAGTTCTTTTTTTACTTCTTTTCAGATAATAATCGATGCAAATGAACTTGACTGATTATTGCAGCATAAAAAGTAAAATGCGACTTGAATGAACGGCTTTTGTAACGAGTGGGCTAGCTCCTATCGTATATATGTCAGTCAATCCGTGCACGTGACACGGTGTGCGAGTCTCGAATATATTGCTTTTCCGAAAGGCTATAATACTCCTGTATCCTCGGGAGGGTTTCAGCAGCTGATGAGACTGGAGTCAGATCTTAATTGCACGAGCAGAGACTAGCGCAGCGCCGTGCACGGTCGTCACTTCTTCTCCGACGTTTTTCTTTCTATGAATTTCAATGCGCATCGCATAAGCGTACATCTCCGGCATAAACGCGTGTATAAAGAGCAAATATACGATGATGCACGCACGCTATCATTACTCGAAGAAATATTAAGAAATTAGCATAAGTATGAGTACTCTTCCGCAACAATTTGTATCCCATACGAGAACGCAAATTTCTTCGCGACGCAGCCTTAAACATCTTAACTATTGGGCCTCCTCATTGCAATTTTCATCATGTTTGTATTGAAAAAATAAAAATTTCTCGATCTATTTCATTCTCGAGAACATCGAGAAATGTTTAAATATTCCGATTTTACAGCGAAACATTCTTTCCTGCAACGTTTTTACATTTTTCACGGTTGAATAACGCAAATATATGTATATACACATATTTTTTTTCTTTCGTTGGCATAAAATTTCACGGATCGCGAATTATTCCCCTTCATTCTACAGATTACGGCGGAAAAGTGTGATTAACAGCGACGGTGAGCACAGTGAACCGTCATCATAATTATCTCGATTATTATTATTATTTAAGCTTTCGGGACAATCTTGGGATGAGTGTGACGACAAACGGCGAATTTCGATGGGAAGAAACGAGTACGACGGAAGATCGCTGCGACATGGCGTGTAAACGCGGGATATACAGCGGTGCACACACGGCGTGCGATGGGTCTCAACGGCAGTATCTTTTCCATCGGTTCACCCTTTTTCTATACGAAGATTGGTGAGAATAAACCGCCATACTATATATACGTCGTGTCTTGTGGCGCAAAGAGCGCGCATCATACGCTGAAGACATGCGGTAGCGATTCTTCTGGTACATACACCACTCGGCTGGACGCGCGCGTTCTCCACCAAGGTTTGCCAACACGCTTAATTGCCGCCTCTCATTTACATAGAGGCCTCTCTCTCTCTTCCAGAAGCTGGCGGTTGCCTCACGATGCCACCGGCAATGTCGTACGCAGTTATATACGCGAACCTCAGTAAAACCGACCATCAAATACATGTGATATCTTTTTATATTTTTATATGCCCGGAAACTAGATTTATTGCTGTGAGCAACGTCAAACTTAATTCACAGGAAAATATCCAGGGCTGACCAAAGACGAAGGTATACTCTCAAAAAGTACCTCTTACACCTTCTTATCTCAAGCCTTAAGGCAGTCTTCTAGTCTAAACGAGGATTTTTTTCGATGTTTAAGGCCGTAGTCTGGTCTGGAGCGAGATTTTTGACGTCATTTCTAATGTGCAATAACGTTTGAACCGTTGAAGTTGTCTTGATGAAAATTTACACGTGCATTTATTAATCCTTAGAGAATACTTGTACATTTAAAAAAAAATTATTTTAAATATTTTCATGTAGTTTTTTGCCTTGTTGCAACATGGTGCGCCGAAATCGGCGCCGACTCTGGACGATGTTGTATGCATCTAAAAAAAAAAATATATATTCTCAATCTGTATGAGTATTCTGAGCACTGGTAGCAGAATTGGTACTTTAAAAGAATTTTTATTGAGTCGAACAATAATTTTGCCGACATTTTATAACTCGTCGAATACCCGAAAATGTATGAAATATCATTAATGAAAGTTCAACAGGCCGCCATTTTGTCAAACATTTTTTTTAAGTACCAATTCTGCTACCAGTGCTCAGAATACTCATACAGATTGAGAATGTATATATTTTTTTTTTTCATATGCATACAACATCGTCCAGAGTGGGCGCCGATTTCGGCGCACCATGTTGCAACAAGGCAAAAAACTACATGAAAATATTTAAAATAATTTATTTTTTTAATGTACAAGTATTCTCTAAGGATCAATAAATGCTCATGTAAATTTTCATCAAGACAACTTCAACGGTTTAAACGTTATTGCACATTAGAAATGACGTCAAAAATCTCGCTCTAGACCAGACTACGGCCTTAAGGGGGGAAATAGGGTTAGGACAGCGTTTTCTCAAAGATTTTCATGAATTTTTGTATAGTACAAAAAATGAATATAATTTATTGAAACTTTGAGAATATTTTATACATATATTTAAGTATATACTATAAAAATTTTATACATATATTTAAGTATATACTATAAAATATTAGCGACCCCATATTGCAGGTCACAATCAGACACAGCATTTTGCGTACATTCTGGAAGCCGAAATTTTCATCTGAAATAAAACGAGGTTGGAATTTACTTTTATTATATGTCTCTCTTCTATATGAACCTAAATGCTATCAAAAAAATAGAAAATTGAATTTTTTACAGGGGTCAAAACAAAAAAGCATGATTTTTTGCCATTTTTTACAACTTTATTTGCAAATAAAAAATTATTTTTAATAATGATAATATTCCGATTTTAGGTTTATAAAGAGCGCAATACTATGAGGAAAGTAAGTTTTCAGAAAAACGCGTTTGAAAAAATAGTACCAAGAAAAACAAGCAATATGGGGTTGCCAATATTTTATAGTATATACTTAAATATATGTATAAAAATTTTATAGTATATATTTAAATATATGTATAAAATATTCTCAAAGTTTCAATAAATTATATTCATTTTTTATACTATAAAGAAATTCATGAAAATTACTGAGAAAACGCTGTCCTAACCCTATTTCCCCCCTTAATGGCTTATAACAATAGAACGAGTCTGAATTTTCATTTAAAATTTGGGGAACATATTTTTCAATAGTTTTACTAACAATTTATGAAATAAAAAAAAATCGATTTTTTGAACCGTCTAACCCTATTTGCCCCCTTAAGGCAATCTTCTAGTCTAGACGAGGATTTTTTCAATGTTTAAAAAAAAATTCATAGGTACTATTACATATTTCAACATGGGTCTTTTTTCCACTTATTTATTGATAGTTGCAGGTACTCTGCAAATTATTTCTGGTACAAACAAAGTAAATTAAGAGTGCTAGGCGGTTTCAAGTCGTCATGGAATTATGGAATCACGCCATGGAATCATGGCGACTTGGAACCGCCTAGCACGTTTAATTTATTTTTATTGTACCAGCAATAATTTGCAGAGTACCTGCAACTATCAATAAATAAGTGGAAAAAAGACCCATGTTGAAATATTTAATAGTACCTATAATGTTTTTTTAAACATCGAAAAAAATCCTCGTTTAGACTAGAAGACCCAAACGTTTAGACTAGAAGACCCAAACGTGATTCCAAACGTTCTACTCATCTGAAACAAAAAAACCAAAAAGATTATTGATCAGTACAAGTATGGCTATCGCATGAACCTCTAAAATTTCAAAGAAAAAAATACGAAACGTTTTTTATGTCTGTTCGAATATTTTTTTAAAATTCGTAAATCCGTACACATTGTTTAGAAAGTAGGCATTATGTTATTTTATTTTCGTCGAAATTTCAGAGGTACATGTGAAAGCCACATTTGTACCGGCCAATAATCTTTTTGGTTTTTGAGTTCCAGAGGAGTAGAACGTTTGGAATCATGGTCATAGTCGGTATCGAATCGTGGCGACTGGAAACCGCGTAGCACCTGTAATTTATTTTTACTGTACTCGAAAAAATTTGCAGAATACTTGCAAGTATCAATAAATAAGTGGAACAAAGACCAATGTTGAATTATTTAATAGTACATATGATTATTTTAACCTAAAAAAAGATCCTCGTTTAGACTAGAGGACCCCTTTAAATTCACTCCTTCGATGAGAGAAAAACATTATACATGAAAGAGTTACTACTGGTGTACAATCACAGCTCCTTAATTTCTCATCATATATGCAATTGGCGTGAAGTCGTTGTTGTGAAAGTACTGGCGTAAAATCACGAACAGTGTAGTCATAAGACAATTTTATTGTATTCGAATAATAATTGTAATGTAAGTCGGTCGAAAAAAAAATGTTGAACGTTAAGTCACGAAATACGAGACATAGCGTAGTGCTACGAATGTTGATCACAAGATGGCGTTGCGTGACATAGCCATCAGCAGGGTTCTTAGATGCAAGAGATCAGGACATTCGTGTTCCAGTTCCAACTTCAGGGCAAATAATGTTTTACTATATCTATATTTATACCGTTTTTGCCGAATGGCTCTACTGTAACAGTTTGACAGGTCTTGCTTACTTCTCGTTACTTTTCATATGCATGTTATCAAAAGGTATGAGTGTAGGTTTCTAGGCCACAGATGAACATGCTATTTTATGATTGCAAACCATATTTAAAAAAATGAAATACCAATTATCACAGCCATAAAGACTATAACCATATGTGTTTATGTCCTCAATGGATCTCAACATCAAGTCTCTTCGACATACACAATATTTTAAGTTTAATATTGGATATGAATCATCAGTATATTCCTCACCGAAAATGATATATCGTTTTGAAAGCGTTGTACACATTTTTTGAACCACCCTGTATACAGAGGAAGAACCTTGTGGCGATCTCTCATTTTATTTTAAAGGCGTTTACCGCGTTTGATCCACGATCGATGCGAAATCAAGTAGCTAATAAACACCGCGGGCTAATATATTTTCCAGCCTCAACCGCTAAAATACCATGCAAATCTGTCTTCCGATGTGTCGGATCATTTTTTTTATTTTCCAAACTCCTGATATACATATAATAAACACTTATTAGTTGAAAGGATCGGGAACAGTAGTCAAGGGTGTGGTATAAGTGGATCCGTTTATTCAATTCTACAAGTATTTACGAGAAGAAGAAAAAGTCTATCCCGTATACCTGTTCGAAAGAGACATAGAGAAATAAGAATGAAAAAATAATTAAGTTCGATGTCCAAGGGTTTGGTGTGTTGTCCAACTACGAAATAGGACTCTTCGCGTGTTCAAGATGGAGAGACGAGAAAGAGAGAAAGAGGGAGGAGGGAGATAATTCGAAGAATAATTAAGGTCTGTGTCCAAGGATCAGGAGAGTTGTCCAAGCCAAATTGATAATTTCACTGGGCGGTCGGTTCACCAAATTTCTTCGTCCATTCGTTACTTTTTGTTTTTTTTTTTTGGTCAATATGGAGGAAAGGAATAAGGGCCGTGCAGGAAGCCCACATATCTGATCGGTCCGATAAGATCAATATTGTCGGGTAGTTGGGGCGTGGGCACAACCGTGGAATTTTCGGATATTCTTAACACCGATTTTCATTAATCTAAGTGCGTATATGCGTGTATATAAAATACCTTCTCAGATATCTTCGCGATTCATTTACGAAAACCAAACCCAAACCCAAGCGAACTCTACAACAAAACAACTTTTCACATACTCGTATACAGTGGGTCAAAAAAGTATTCATACACCTTGTTTTTTTGCGATAACTTTATAGACATAAGCGATAGGCAAAGAAAGCCAATTTTATTTAATAGTACATCAGGTGCAGAGATAAACTGCAAATGGAGAATTTTTTCCCAGGAATAATAGAAGAATTATGCCAATAAAACGAAAATTTTCGGGCAAAAAAAGTATTCATACACTTACGATTAAAGTGAAAACCTACATTATCATAGTTGTTAATTATAACTAATATTTGGTGTTCATCCCTTTTGCTTCAATTATCGCCTCGAGTCTCTTAGGCATGGATTCTACTAGCTTTTGCGTTGTTTCTTTTGCTATTTTCGCCCATTCTTCTAAAAGCACTCTTTGGAGATCGGATTTGTTTGTTATTTTTCATTTTCTAATTTTCACATCCACCGAGTGCCATAAATTTTCAATAGGATTAATGTCCGGAGATTGTGGTGGTGTAATCAATTGTTTGCGGACATTATAGAGTAACCACTCCCTCGTTTTCATGGCGGTATGTTTCGGGTCGTTATCTTGTTGGAAGTAGAAATTTCCATCCAGGCCCATTTTATTTACACTTGCTTTCAAATTGCTGCGCAACATGTCGATATACTTCTGGGCATTCATTGTACCATCTATAAAAGCCAAATTACCAACGCCATAATATCCCATACAGCCCCAAACCATGACGCTTCCTCCGTCGTGCTTTACAGTCGGTATTAAATTTTTCTGCTGGAGCTCGGTATTTGGTTTCCGCCAGACGAATTTTTTTCCATCGGACCCGAAGATGTCAAACTTCGATTCATCCGAGAATACGACACGTTGCCAAAATTCTATAGATTTTTTTACGTAGGTTTTTGCGAAACCTGAACGTTTTTATCGATTTATATTATTAATTAATGGTTTTTTGCGGGCAGTTCTGCCGTATATTTGGGCAGAATGCAAAACGAATAGTCTGGGGACACACGCTCTTCCCCGAGGTTGACGCGACATCATTCGCTAAACTGCGAGCACTTGTGAACGGTTTTTTTGTAGCCTCTGTAACGATACTCTGACGCTCTCGGACCATTAGTATTCTCGGTCGACCGGTTCGTGGCTTATTTTCTGTGCTGTTTGTTCTTTCGTATTTTTTTATTATATATTGCACTGTTGCGAAACTTAGATTTAGTTCTTTACTAATTTTTCGATAACCTTCACCGCGTTTCCGAAGAAAAATCACTCTATCTCGCATGGATATTGATATTTCGCTTTTCTTTGCCATCATGTCTGTTCAGAGGTTGAAGATCTACTGCCGCATGGAATAGGTCAAAATCATTGTGTAAACGAAGACTTATTTACATTGTACGCAGAGGTCAGACCGTCTGTGAGTGAATATCGACGTTTAGCAGCTCAATCGTAAGTGTACGAATACTTTTTTGGCCCGAAAACTTTCGTTTTTTTTGCATAATTCTTCTATTATTCCTGGAAAAAAATTCTCCGTTTGCAGTTTATCTCTGTACCTGATGTACTATTAAATAAAATTGGCTTTCTGTGCGTACAGGTGCATGAATACTTTTTTGCATGAATACTTTTTTGATATATTGTATTGATATAATACAAAACAAGGTGCATAAATACTTTTTTGACCCACTGTATATGAGGCATTTCACGCCGATTCGACTTGGCTCTGAATTCCACCACATTTTTTCCTATAATTATTTTATAGAGTAACAAAAAATGACCCGCACCAAATGTTCAGGTTTATTTTATTTTTTCGAAAAGTAAGACGGTCGTAATAATCGAAAATGTTAATTTGACGATGAGGGTCGTTGTCGATTTTGTTCGAATTTACACAAGCAAATTCCTTGATAAAAAATAACATTTTTTAGTACTTCGGTTATACCCGCTGTTTTATTTTCGTTAGCAGAACCAAATCAAGAACAATTTATTTTTTCCATCTGCCCTGCTGATCCTGAATTTAAAAAAATTAGTCTTTGAATCATAACCTATTATCATCATGGCATGAAAATTCGAGCGAAAAATGCCATAAAAATAATATATTGTAAATTAAAAACTAATTTTTTCTATTCCGATTCTCTCTTCGTAGAAAATATTTTGTTAATGAGAAATAAGTAATGTGAGAAGAATGTCAGCATCTGTTAAAAAAGCAATTGTATCCTGATTTGATTGTGCTACCCCTAAAATAAGCCTACAGGAGTAATTGACATACATTCAAAAATCGTTCTTTCAACAAGAAAATTATTGTATACATATGAACAAAATCGACAAGGGCCCGCAAGGTCAAATTAACAAATTAGATTACTGTGACCGCAAAAATTTTCGAAAAAACGTGAAAATTGGTGCGGATCGATTTTTCGTGTGTCACTCAACAATATAATTGAAGAAAAAAAAAAGAAAGAATGGTGTGGGTCACAACCAGATCGTGTTGGAATAGACTGTCCCATGCAGTTACACGTACCTTGACTTCTCGAGACTTTATAGCGCTCGCATACACAGACTCAACCGTGAAACTCATTTGCATCTCGTAATTCTCTTAATTACCCCAGAAAATGGTATTCAAATAACCGTTAATGATAATCGTCAGCATGCACCCCCCCCCCCAATTGCATCCATGATGGGCGTTCAATGAAGAAGCCGCGACGTGCTGAGAAAGGCTACACCGAGAATGCTTACACCTTCTTCCTATCTCTTAAATATATATTTATATACTAGGGGGGCTCTGCCTCCCTGCGCCCCCCCCCCCCGTTCCAACACGCCACGGGCTCCCCCTCAACTCTTGTACACGGCGGCGGCGGCAGCGGCGACGATATATTTATATAATATAGAGAGATATATGCGCGTCCTATAAGGAATGTAGGGCCTTGGCAGTAATGTATAAATATTTTTTTATTACTACTATTTCCATCGTATGCTTTTTCAAGTTTTTACGTCACTTTCCGCTCTGTTTCCATTTCCAGTATATTCCTTCAGATTTCCCTCCCTCCTTCCTTTCGGACTTGTACTTGTGAAAATGTCAATGATCGCGAATCTACTCGCGTGTAATATGAACCTCTCTATGCAGTAAAAAGTAATTTCGTAACATTCAGCAATTTTTATTATAATAATAAAATTTGTTACATTTCACATACATATTTTTAGTGACTTTAACTATCATGCTGTTTGTTAACGTTTCGTTGGAATGAGTATGTACGAATTACGTATTACAGGCTGCAAAATGTAACATATATATAATAAGATCAAATCACTGTCATCGATGAGATGAAGATCCCCGAAATAATACGAAATAATGTGAAGTCCGGCTCTTCTCTCCGTAGCGAAGAACCGAGAGACACTTGTCGTCCAGCTACCGTAAGGCTCTAACGAATATAATTTGAACGCCTTCTCTGTTTCATTCTCTCTCTTCTCTTGTATATACCTATACGTATATTCGATTTTCGATTTTTTTGTGGCGTTAGGTTGGTACTCATGTCCGTCACGTATGCTGGAATAATCGGCCATTTTGAATGTTTAGTTAATTGTTGACAGCTGTTTTGGTTAGACGTGTTTTGGCTTGTCTTCGAATTTTGCCTATTCCAAAAAGCAGCTTCCATTGCGATGATTGAGCTTTGGTTTCCACGTCATAACCATAAACCCATGATTCGTCACCAGTTATGACCCTCTGGAGCAAATTTGTCCAACAGCTTCCTTAGCAGTGTTAACGCGACACTGTTTTTGTTCGAAATTGAGCAACTTTGGCACGAATTTCGCGGCGACCCGTCTCATGCCCAATTCATTGGTAAAAATCGAATAGCACGAGCCAATCTATATGTTTAGTTCCTCAGCAACTTCTCTAACGGTGATTCGACGATTGGCCAATATTATTTTCTTCATTTCATCAATGTTTTCGTCTGTTGTTGATGTGCTCGGGCGTCCGGAACGCATTTCGTTGTTCGCATCTTCTCGGCCCTCTGAGAACATTTTGTACCACCGATAAACGTTGCTTCCGTCCAAGGTAGCTTCATCATATGCCAGAGTCAACATTCGGAATGCGTCCGCGCACTTAATTTTGTTTTTCACACAAAATTTGATACAGATTCTTTGATCCATTTTTTGGAATAGGCAAAAAACGAAGACAAGCCAAAACACGTCTAATCAAAACAGCTGTCAACGATTAACTAAAAATCCAAAATGGCCGATTTTTTCAGCATAAGTGAGGGACATGAGTACCAACCTAACGCCACAAAAAAATCGAAAATCGAATGTACGTAGCCCGCGGAAATTCAAAATTCGCGATACTTTTTAAACAGACCTCGTATACGTATCGCATATTGTTCGTTATCTCTGCGAGTCTTTGTGTAACATGTAAAACAGACAACTATCGCCGTAATCCACTACTCGCTCAACGATTCAACATCGTCATCGTGAGGATCCTTTATCTCATTGTCAGAGAAGCCCAGGCCTGGCCGTCATTTAAGTGCAAAAGAATCTTCACATCGACATATTAGAGCTGAATAATTTTTATATACGTACACGATATTACAAAATTGTATCAAATTATGGATATACGAGTAATCTTTTCTTCAGAGAAATAGAGAGAGTTATTGTATCACCCGTCTAACGGTATTACTATTAAACTAAATCAATGGCGATCAAGCTAATTTTAATCTTTAGTAAGTAAACGTTAGAGTTAATTCTTTTGTTTTCTCGCGAAATACACAGAATCAGATCATCGATTATTCGAACTGTGTCAACGACTTAATTTTATTCTCAGTGTTGTGTGTGGTTTTTGTCCTTATATCATAATATTTCTTAAATTATACCGAGTGTCGATGAATGACAGACAATAATTATAAATTCGATTTAATAAAATAGTAATCTCATTGCTAACCAATTTGTTTATTTCCATTTTCACAATTCTCTTTTGCTTTCTATAACGGTAACAATAAAAGAATCTTATTATTAAAAAATAAAATATTACAATATATCTATTTATTAATGCTTTCATCGTATATCGTTTCAGGTTTTTACGTCCCTTCTCCCATTTTTTCCATTTCCATTCCACTCTTTGAGACCTCCTCAGACTATTGTCCGCACTCACTCTTTCCCAATGCCCTACCATATCACACGTGCACCAGGGCACAGGGTAAACGCGAAAAACCTCATCGATACCGGGTGCTACAGTTTTACTGATTTACAGTTTGCCATTAGAAACTTTCAGTAACTACGAGCTCGTATCTCCCACTAAATAGTCGGCGTGCGGGCCAGTGTACGACTAAACTGTCACCCATCACAGTATTGCATGCGGCGAATATTGCTTAATATGGCAGACCGCCAAAACCGCCCACCACAAATGCGCGTCGACAGCGTCATTTAGTAATGTATTTAATATATCTCGATGGTTTAAAATGAAAAGGGCTTATCACTTGTGTATAAGATTTTACGCTGGATTATACCATCGATATTATACCGTACATATGTGCATTATGTCATATTATATCGGCAATAAATTACGAATAACGCGCGGCTCTCATTTATTAAATATCACAGTTTATTTATTAAATATCTCTCCCCCCGTCGCGAGTCACCTGAGCAGGTATCAATGTGAAAATAAAAATAAAATGGAGCGATGAAGATCGCCAAGTGACGATAAAATTATTCTGTTGCTACGAATAATGTAATCGAGCGGTCTCGTTTCTCTCACAGAGTCGTACGTATTATAACGTGTGTATGGGTGTGTATGTTATGTATAATACTATATCGAGTATATATACCGTATGAGCTTGCACTCGATTAATGACTGACGTTAAGGCGGACGGTTGCGGCTCCGGTTCGAGCAAAAGGATATCGTTATTTTATCCGGCGTTAAGTCTACCGGTCGATTTCTCCTTCGAGGGAGATAACGACAAAAGGGACCGCCGGTATTTAATAAATTAATAAGCTGATACGCATTTATTATAATGGGCAGTCAGGAGGGTTGATTCCACAGACCGGATAAGCGATAACGCCTTTCCCTTAACGCATTCACGACTCGAATGCCATTTAGATATATCTATATATGTATAAACATTCGATAGGCATACATACATATATCCGCACGGTATTATATCCCAGGGATACGCTCAAACTCTTCTCTTCGTTCCTTCGCCCTCGTAACTATTCGATTAATTCCCGTCTGCGACATTCAGTGCGAGCTTAAGATCTCGTAAACTCGTCCGGATTCGCCACACACGTTATACTATGATATTACGCACTGTACAGTCATATACGAGGCGGTAGAGTGCGTGTACTCTGTAAAATATACACGCGAACACGCACGGCATTACTGGTCCTTTTCCATGAACAGCAGAGCTTCGGATCGATTGATAGTCGCGTCGCACGTACACCTACTACTTGCTACATCGTACAGGACGCTTGGGAAAAAAAATGTTGCCCAACTTACTGGAGGCTGTAATTAGGGGATGAGGATGGTCCATGAGAGTGGCATATGTGGCTTACGGCAGTCTTCTGGTCTAAGTGAGGATTTTTTTTCGAGGTTTAAAAAATATATTCTTAGGTACTATTAAATATCTCGGCATCGGTCTTCTTCATACTTATTTATTAATACTTGCAGGTACTCTACACATTTTTTCGAGTCCAATAAAAATAAATCAACAGTGATACGCCGTTTCAAGTCGCCATGATTCCATTGCTACTGTGACCAACATTCCAGACGTTCTACTCATCTAAAACAAAGAGACCAAAAAGATTATTGATCAGTATCGCTATCGCATGGGCCTCTAAAATTTTGAAGAAAAAATCCACAAAATGGCGACTTTCTAAACAATGTGTACGAATTTTCGAATTTGTTTTTTAATCTTCGTACAACCATAAAAAATGTTTCATATTTTTATATGCCATACTGGTACTGATCAATAATCTTTTTGGTTTTTTTTTGTTTCAGATAAGTACGAGTAGAACGTCTGGAATCATGGTCACAGTCCATAAATCATGGGGTCTTGAAACCGCGTAGTATTTATTTTTATTTCACTCGAAAACATTTGCAGAGTACCTGCAAGTATGAATAAATAAGTGGAAAAAAAGACTAATGCTGACATATTTAATAGTTTCTACGAATTTCTTTTTAACCTTTAACGAAAAAAAAATGCCGTAAGAGCATATTAAGGGGGAAAGTAGGGTTAGACGGTTCAAAAAATCGATTTTTTTTTATTTTCATAAATTGTTAGTAAAACTAGTGAAAAATATGTTTCGAAAATTTTAAATGAAAATTCCGACTCGTTCTATTGTTATAAGCCATTAAAGAGGGAAATAGGGTTAGGGCAGCGTTTTCTCAATAATTTTCATGAATATTTTTATAGTATAAAAAATTAATAAAATTTATTGAAACTTTGAGAATATTTTATACATATATTTAAGTATATACTATAAAATATTAGCGACCCCATATTGCTTGTTTTTCTTGGTACTATTTTTTAAACGCGTTTTTCTGAAAACGACTTTTTTCGAACTTGCGTACACGCTAGTTTGAAAAGTTTTCAACCAATCGTTTTGAAAATTGGCAGTTACTTTCTTCATAGTATTGCGCTTTATATGAACCTAAAATCGGAGTATTATCATTATTTAAAATAATTTTTTTTTGCAAATAAAGTTGTAAAAAATGGCAAAAAATCATGCTTTTTTGTTTTGACCCCTGTAAAAAATTCAATTTTCTATTTTTTTGATAGCATTTAGGTTCATATAACGAGTCTTTCGCGTTTTCGAGCCGTTCGAACGGCTCGAAAACGCGAAAGACTCGTTCTCCGATACGGTACAACCAATCGCGTTGAAATTTTGGACACCAAGTCTGAACGGTGGCACACAGTGGCTAAACTTCGGGCAGTTCAAAATTTTGAAAAAAACTCTACAGTTTCAGTTACCATGGGAGAAATTACTGAATTTTTCACTGTTAGACTCAACGGATTGTTACATCCTCACTTTAGCCACTGGGCAATATAAAAACACATATTTTGCGCTTTGTTTCATCTTGTTCCATGCAGAAATTATCGAAAACGAAGGTTTTTCCGTTTTTGCTGAAAAAAATACCGACTTCTGCCTGTATTACCCAAAATTTAGTGCGCCAATATTCTGAGTGGCGGCGCTAACGTCGGTTTCTTAGATGCATGCTTTCTCTATCCGTTCCTTACTTAGGAGACCGGCATCAACGGTGCATTTCGTTCTTGTGCCTTGAATTATTTTTTCATATGTCAATGGTCTCACTATACCGACGGTAATCGAAGTTTGTCATTGTCTTTCACGTATACAATAGTTTAGAGCTTTTCCAATAATTATATTCCATGAATATTGAGAGAGAGTCGCGGTTCAAAAATTTGCCCCGAGCTCAATACTGGGATGGTCGATTGTTTAACATACTCTCTTGCACGCTCACTACCAAACAAAAAACTATTTTTCTGAGTTTCTTAATGGTTATAAAACTGGAACTCGGTAAAACGTAGTTGCCTGTATCGGTAAGGTTTTCGGGAGTTTCCATGTGCCCTCGTGCAAATGCGATACAGCAGTGGATTAGGAAAGAGTGGCTGCAGACAATATTTTGAGGAGGTCTCAAAGAGCGGAATGGAAATGGGAAAAATGGGAGAAGGGACGTAAAAACCTGAAACGATATACGATGAAAGCATTAATAAATAGATATTTGTTAAATTTCGCGGCCTGTAATACATAATTTGTACATATTCATTCTAGCGAAACGTTAACAAACAGTATGTTGGCTAAAATCACTAAAAAAAACGTACGTGAAATGTAACAAATTTTATTATTCTATAAAAATTGCCGAATTTTCCGAACTTACTTTTTACTGCAAAGCGAGGTTCGTATTACTCGTGAGTTGATTCACGATCACAATGACATTTTCGTCGTTGACATTTTCACAAGTACATCATCCTGAAGATTACCAAAATGATATATGTGAAAGAATATTTTCGTTTCATCTCGTGTATTCTGAACGACTCTGTATACACTATTTAGCTGATGCTGCAGTTGCAGATGCGAGCAAATACTCGAATCTCCTCGCTCGCTCAACGACTACGTTCGTTTTCCCCGTTTTTAATTTTATTTTATTTCTCTTCTTGCGAAACGATATAGAGACACAAGTCGATGTAATTAGCAAATGGTCGTGTTACAAGTACCGTGCGCTCGACAGAGATCCTTCCAACTCGACGGGTTGCCCGTCCTCCCGCTCCATTTCTCTCTCTCTCTCTCTCTCACTTTCTCTCCATGGTGACGCTCGTCTAATTAACGACAAGAAATGCCAACAGTTTTCAAACACCATACCCGGGATGTACTTGACATTATTACTGTGACGCGTCGGTAAACACGATATGGGCACAGAGTTGGGTTCATTTTGCAAAATGTCCTCGTGTACGCGCGTCTCGTACTATTATAATATGAACATTCCGGCACGCGAACTGTCTGCCGTCGGAGTAAAGAGACCGGGGGAATTCCCAAGGATCCCCGCGAAAGTGCAAAGACAGGTGAGGACATTCGCGAGTATACTCTCGTATAATCCTCATAATTTGTTGAAAGCATATCGCGCTTGAAAGCTGATGGTAATCCGTGATATAAGGCACAGAATTTTCAGCAAGCGTATACAGGATGATTCAGAATAGAAGCGTGATGCATTTTTTTTTAAAGTAGTTTCAGACGAATATATTGAACGAATAATGCGTGAAGTATCGATATATCGTTTCTCGCGTTAAGGGGGAAATTAGGGTTAGACGGTTCAAAAAATCGATTTTTTTTTTTTTTTCTTAAATTGTTAGTAAAACTATTGAAATATATGTTCCCAAAATTTTAAATGAAGATTCCGACTCGTTCTATTGTTATAAGCCGTTAAGCGGGGAAATTGGGTTAGGACAGCGTTTTCTCAATGATTTTCATGAATTTTTTTATAGTATAAAAAATTAATATGATTTATTGAAACTTTGAGAATATTTTATACATATATTTAAGTATATACTATAAAATATTAGCGACCCCATATTGCTTGTTTTTCATGGTACTATTTTTTTAACCGGGTTTTTCTGAAAACGACTTTTTTTGAACTTGCGTATACGCTAGTTTGAAAAGTTTTCTACCAATCGTTCTGAAAATTGGCAGTTACTTTCTTCATAGTATTGCACTGTATATGAACCTAAAATCGGACTGTTATCATTATTTAAAATAATTTTTTTTTTGTAAATGAAGTTGTAAAAAATGGCAAAAAATCATGCTTTTTTGTTTTGACCCCTGTAGAAAATTCAATTGTCTATTTTTTTGATAGCATTTAGCTTCATATAGAAGAGAGACATATGATAAAAGTAAATTCTAACCTCGTTTGAATTCAGATTGAAAATTGCGACTTCCAGAATGTACGCAAAATGTTGAGTCTGATTGTGACCTGCAATATGGGGTCGCTAATATTTTATAGTATATACTTAAATATATGTATAAAATATTCTGAAAGTATCAATAAATTATAATAATTTTTTATACTATAAAAAAATTCATGAAAATCATTGAGAAAATGCTGTCCTAACCCTATTTCCTCCCTTAAAATGGATATATTTAAAATGTAAATGAAACCAACTTCGATGACATATGAAAAGATACTCCTCCACGGTTTCATAGCAGTTAAAACAAAAAGTAGAAGTTTTACATACGTACATCACTTAATATATCAAATATATGATGCATATAAATTACCGTATCTGTCACTAGCCATAAGAATTAAGCATATTTTATGGCATAATACACCAAAATGAGAAGATATAAAATTCCACGACGTAGTACGAACATGCTTGAAGAAAAACTATATCTTTATATCTCCTCGCAACAAAGTTCTAAGAATGGCTCTTTGCAATCGTTAATTCGTAATTTTTATTCCTATTTATAATAAGAATTCTTCAACGGTTGTCAGACGCGAACGGACAAGAGAGATTCCAGCACTTTGTATGCTCTTTCATGAGTCTCGGGCATGAAAAATCGTGGGGCAAACGTAGGGAAATAAAGGATGATCCTAAAAAGGTCAGCGCTCGGCTATAGAGTGTAAAACTTTTTGTACGGACGAGGGTTTCAACGAGGATGAAACGAAGAAAAGCCCTTTGCTGCTACACACAGTGAAGGGTCTGGGGCGCTTTTGCAAAACGGCTTCTATTGTACTTCCGGCTTTTTGAACTCTTCGGCTATACAAAAGTTCGTGCGACTATACATTGTTACATACTGATTTCCTTTTGCTAGGAAAAAGAATTTTTTTGTTCATTTCCATTTATCGACTCTTTTAATAATTCAATAACTTTGTTTTGCTATAAACAACAAAGAAATGACAATATAATGGACAGCCGTCAGAAGAAATGTTTTATAGGCAAAATTGCAGGGATAATTTGTCTTTTTGTTACTTCTACTCTTAGGAGTTAAATTACCACGTAGAACTTTCTTCACCCTATTATTAATTCAAATAATCGTCACTCCTTGCATATACGCCCTATTTACACACATAGACATACTTGCAGGTACATGTTTTTATAGCTCAAGAATGATTCGTACGTACGTCTCGGTACATTTGTACGTTGGCAGCAATCGCACGTAATAAAGCATAAAGCGATATATGATCACGACGAGAGTAATGAGGCGAGCACCGTTCGCACGACGCGATATACATGCGGCACAAAATGGTTGCATAACTCATAATCGCTGGCTGGCGCCAGAACATTTTTAGCCGCGTAACTCCAGAAAGCACACAGCTCATTTGAATGTTATGTACCAACATATACGAGGTCTGTTCAAAAAGTATCGCGGATTTTGAATTTCCGCGGGCTACGTATATTCGATTTTCGATTTTTTGTGGCGTTAGGTTGGTACTCATGTCCCTCACTTATGCTGAAAAAATCCGCCATTTTGAATGTTTAGCTAATTGTTGACAGCTGTTTTGGTTAGACGTGTTTTGGTTTGTCTTCGATTTTTGCCTATTCCAAAAAATGGATCAAAGAATCTGTATCAAAGTTTGTATGAAAAACAAAATTAAGTGCGCGGACGCATTCCGAATGTTGACTGTGGCATATGGTGAAGCTACCTTGGACCAAAGCAACGTTTATCGGTGGTACAAAATGTTCTCAGAGGGCCGAGAAGATGCGAACAACGAAATGCGTTCCGGACGCCCGAGTACATCAACAACGTACGAAAACATTGATGCAGTGAAGAAAATAATATTGGCCAATCGTCGAATGACCGTTAGAGAAGTTGCTGAGGAACTAAACATATCGATTGGCTCGTGCTATTCGATTTTTACCAATGATTTGGGCGTGAGACGGGTCGTCGCGAAATTCGTGCCAAAATTGCTCAATTCCGAACATAAACAGTTCCGCGTTAATATTGCTAAGGAGCTGTTGAACTCGGTCCGCGACGACCCAAATTTGCTCCAGAGGGTCATAACTGGTGACCAATCATGGGTTTATGGTTATGACGTGGAAGCCAAAGCTCGATCATCGCAATGGAAGCTGCTTTTTTTGGAATAGGCAAAAATCAAAGACAAGCCAAAACACGTCTAACCAAAACGGCTGTCAACAATTAACTAAACATTCAAAATGGCCGATTTTTTCAGCATAAGTGAGGGACATGAGTACCAACCTAACGCCACAGAAAAATCGAAAATCGAACATACGTAGCCCGCGGAAATCCAAAATTCGCGATACTTTTTGAACAGACCTCGTATATGAATGAGCTATTTCACATAGAATTTATAAAATTTAGTTTTTTTTTTCATAGAAACTTTGTTTTTGCGAAACAAAATTTCGCAAGCAGAGCTCCCAGCACCCCTCGCCCCTATATATTATACGTTTCATAAAGTTAAGATTTTACACAATTTTTAATTTTTTTCAAAAATATCTGTTAAAAGCATAGCTCGTGCAACTTCTCAGCAATCACAGTGAAATTTTTTACACGAATACACTATCGTTAAATTGTTCGCTATTGAATTTTGCCAAAAAAATTTGATAGAGACGTTAGAAATTTTTGGAATTTTCATTTCTTCGAAAAATTACTATAGCAATTTGTTTGGATTCATCAAAGCTTCCTCCATGAAGTAACGTAAATTTAAAAAGCCTCTTGCTCATAGACGAAAATTTATGGACGCGTCAAAAGCAATATGCAAGTTACAATTTGCACCATTTGTTATCTTTGATTTATTAATTTTGTTGCAAATTTTTTATTTCCTCAAAAATTGAAAGTTCCTCAGATTGAATGCTCGTCAACTGATCCTATAATTCAAGATTTCAGTGTATCTCACAATTTGCAAGCTGCAGAAATTGATAACCTTCGAAACACGATAAAAAAACAATCAGGTAAATAATAGCCATTTTGAGTAATGACCTAAAATCTTTATTTTTATGGCCAGAATTTTTAGGAATTAATCAAATAAATCGTGACATACCTTGCGAAAATTCAATTTTTCCAGTGTCCGAAGAACACACTTCAATCACGGTAAGCAAATGAAGAATTGTTTCCCAATTGGTTGTTCTCAACCAGCGCCGTTCGCGACAAATAACTTTTATGAGTTGAAGTTTAATCAGTGAAATGTTGTCAATAAAAATCCATTATCAATTGAAAATTTGCTCGGGGGCGCAGTGCCTAAATATTAACGAATCTATATCTTATAAATCATTTGAAACTACAATCCAAAAACATCCTGAATGCTCATTCCATCCTAAGGAAAATAAAAAAATCAGCGACGGAATTGCAAAATCAAAAGAAAAAAATTCTTTAAGGCCTTACATACGTCGAGAATTTTCAAAAAATCGATTTTTTTTTGTTTACAGATTATTATTCCTTATAGTCTTAGGCGTATTTCTGTGTAAGCTGATTGTAAAAATTCCCCATAGTTCAAAAGTTATTGTAGATAATGTGACTGCCTGATAATGTGAAACACGCTCGAATCAACGCTACCAAAGCAACAAAAGAGGCCAGAACAATTCGTCGATTAGAAAAAAATAAACAACAACAATTTTTTACTGACGAGGAAGGCACAATATGAAGCTGGAATGGGAGATTAGACGTAAGTTAACTAAATAAATTTAAAAAATTCATAAAGTTCTTGTTCCAGCCGCGCGCGACTTCGAGCGAAACGCGCTTCAAACTTTAAACGCGTTTTTCTCAAAACTACTTTTTCTGACACGGTCGGCATGATAACTCGTACGGTTTTTAATATTTTTTGATGATTTTTTTTTTTTTAATATTCGGAATTGTTTTTTCTATAGTCTGTCGAGCCGGATTTTTAAAATTATATTTAGAAAATTTTATAAAAACAATTAAAGTGTGACTTTTTTGACACACTTAACATTTTTTTTTAAATTACCGTAAATTGTTTAATTTTTCGAATTTCAAAAATCCGGCTCGACAGACTCTAACTACTACCTTATTTGACAAGAATTTCTTTACATTTTGCAGATCCGTCAACATTTGAGGAAGAAATACTGTCGACCGTGGAGCAACTTTTTTTTTACAGTGTATCAAAAAATGTGATTTTTCATGTTGTAATTTTTGAAAAAAAAATTGAAATAAATTTTTTTACAAACTTAACACAGTAATAAACAATGTGTAAGAATTTTTTTATCAATTTCTATTCCTATCCCTCCTAAAAACAGTTTGTCTTTTGGTACGTTTTCGGTACCGCTGGACGTATGTAAGTCCTTAAATCTGGTGCGGAGAATCGCAAATGCGTACGTACGTGTGTGTATAAAAATGCGGTGTACGTAGACGGCAAATTGGAATGCATGTATTTAATCTTGTACACTGGACAAGTTTGGAATATGCAGTTATGTTGTATAGTATGAAAAGCGATCGATTGCGTCGAAACGATACAGGTATTACGTGCAAAGTGGCGCGAGGCGTCTCGAATCGTTGAATCTCTTATCGCGTGTACACGCGAGAGGCGCGGTGCACCTGAGTGACTGGACACAAGACCAAACGCGCTGGTTCGAATGGGGAATAATGTATCCGAGGGGTTTGAACGAGTTGGCGACTATAAAGGTTGCAGAGGGTGGGGGGGGGGGGGGGGATGAAGAAAGAGACAAGAGATAGAAGAGAAATGAATAATGACTCGAAACCGAGCAATTGCGAACGAGCTCCATTCGTTCCAACAATTCACTAAAGCCTCTGGACAAAACGAATATTGATCTCCAGTTGCGATAGCGACCGCGAACGAGGTGGCACATATACGATATCTTTGTCGCGTAATGCAGGTGTGGTATTACCAACAAACAGAAGTAGTAAAAAAGTGGCGGTTAAAAATACCCAAAAGCTCTATCTAGTCTAAATGACTAGCTGGGAGTCTTTGCATCCTTCATCGACGTAGCTAATAAGTAAAGTCATAACTGGCAAATCTAACCCAATTCCAAATTACTCAGAAAATAAACATCGAAAATATTTACCGGATGACGTCTCAAATGTTACAAAGAATTTATTGCACTGCTGTACTTAAAAAAACCAGGCCAAGCACGGACTACTTGATGTCCCGAGGGTTTTGTATCATTCCCGTAAGTGAAGTCGTTTATCACTATTGCTAGGTACTAGATATTTTCATTAAATTTCATATATCTCAAGAACCAATGGCAATTTCGACATTGCTATAGTTTTCTTCTAAACTTCTCATATGTCTTCGGGTGTCAGAATTATTTCAGAATTTATTAAGTAGCAATTTCGAAATTAAAACCGTGACTTAGTAAAAAACGAATATTTTGATGAATATTGTTAAACATATTAATCGTAACAAATTTTTTTAACTATTTGTCCAATCCTTAAACTAAGTCCGTTCAGACGATACCCCACTTGGCAGAAGAGAAAAAAACCCTTGTTTTGAAATCACTCATTTCGGCCTCGCGATAAATTCTCTGCCCCAAAATGGCTGGGGGGGAATCTTCGGGATATCTCACTCTCGTTGCGTTCCTTTTTTCAGTATGGAACCCTAAAAATCGTAACATTCTAGCCTAGAAGTCGTGATGATGACAAGCGGACATCAGGCAATCTGCGACTAGTTCTCCAATCCTGGAAGATCAATGTTTTTGTATTCGCTGATGAGAGAATACCTGCTGGAACATGCAGCAGGTATTTCTGGATGAAGCATCTGCCACCGCAAAGGTTTACCGTGATGCTTGCGTTGATTTACGACTAATTAAGGTTAACAAGCCGCTTATCCTATTATTAAGCTTGCGGGGGCTTGAGGCTCTAAATTCTTCGGAGCATAAATTACAAGCAGAGTAAAAGTCATCCAGAGTGATTGGCAGTTTAAGATACGATCAATAACTGAGTATTGACATCTCTCCCCGCCATGCACAAACCAGTGATAGCATGCCAATGACTTGTTATCTACCCGATGCGCACTTGACGAGCAGTTCGAATTTCAATCGAATTCTCGCTTTTCCCGCTTCTCTTTTTTATCCTTTTGCCCACCCTCTGCGAGCGCTAATCGCTCGACATACTTTCAAATTATGACCCACGCAGAGCTGATCGAACGAAACTTTAAATGGGCATGCTGTGATTTTAAATAGCAAATATTTTCTCAATAACCCGCGTCACAAGTGACCATTGCATCTCCATGTGATATGCGAGTAACTCCATTGATGTTTGTTTCGAGATTTGTTATATCTCCCTGCTGGTTCTAATCAGCATCCCTGTGATCCAGCAAAATTATTTGAATCAATTGTTTTGCCAACAGTGCGATCGTCATTCTCTCTTATTCTCTGTCCTCACTGAATTTCGTTCATTCTACGCCTGTCTCGATTTCATGCCCACAGAACTTGTCCGGAAGCATCGACGACAGGCGATTATTAATGATTTTTTGCGCTCCAAGACACTGTTATCTGTCACGATGATCGAGAAATCCTGGTCACGTATTAGTTCTATCAGAGACCGATTTGTCATACATGCGACATGGTTGCTGTAGCAAGTGAAAGAACTCTTCTGTGAGTTATGACACGATGTTTCACGTCCAACGTCCTGTAGTTCGAGATATAGAGCCGAAAGAACGCTAAAGGACAAGTTTCCTTTGGAGATTTTATTATTTCCCGATTGAACCGTGGCTCTGCATCGTCTATGTCTTTTCATGATTCAATCTATCGTAAGTTTTTGAATCTCCTTAGGACATACATTACGGGGGGAAATAGGGTTAGACGGTTCAAAAAATTGATTTTTTTTAAATTTAATAAATTGTTAGTAAAACTATTGAAAAATATGTTCTCAAAATTTTAAATGAAAATTCCGACTCGTTCTATTGTTATAAGCCATTAAGGGGGGAAATAGGGTTAGAACAGCATTTTCTCAATGATTTTCATGAATTTTTTTATAGTATACAAAATGAATATAATTTTTTGAAACTTTGAGAATATTTTATACATATATTTAAGTATATACTATAAAATTTTTATACATATATTTAAGTATATACTATAAAATTTTTATACATATATTTAAGTATATACTATAAAATTTGTATACATATATTTAAGTATATACTATAAAATATTAGCGACCCCATATTGCTTGTATTTCTTGGTACTATTTTTTCAAACGCGTTTTTCTGAAAACGACTTTTTTTCAACTTGCGTACACGCTAGTTTGAAAAGTTTTCAATCAATTGTTTTGAAAATTGGCAGATACTTTCTTCATAGTATTGCGCTCTATATGAATCTAAAATCGGAATATTATCATTATTTAAAATAATTTTTTTTTTGCAAATAAAGTTGTCAAAAATGGCCAAAAATCATGCTTTTTTGTTTTGACCCCTGTAAAAAATTCAATTTTCTATTTTTTTGATAGCATTTAGGTTCATATAGAAGAGAGACATATAATAAAAGTAAATTTCAACCTCGTTTGATTTCAGATGACAATTGCGGCTTCCAGAATGTACGCAAAATGCTGAGTCTGATTGTCACCTGCCATATGGGGTCACTAATATTTTATAGTATATATTTAAATATATGGATAAAATATTCTCAAAGTTTCAATAAATTATATTCATTTTTTATACTATAAAAAAATTCATAAAAATCATTGAGAAAACGCTGTCCTAACCCTATTTCCCCCCTTAAGTTGAGTGTCCTTTGAATGCCTAGAGGGATCGTTGAATCCCTGGTAAAGGAAAATAATTCGTGCGCTCGAGTGTAACAGACCATGAGAACGTAAGCTACTTTCACTTGGGGTTTTGTCATTGTTCAAAATTCCAAAGAACTAATGACCCAACATGAACGATTCAAGTATCAAGCGAACAGCGTCAATTAGTTCGCAAGTGTGAAGTATCATGAACCGACATATAAATCCCGTAACTAATCTCCTTCGCATAAATTATACTAAACCCAGCGGATGTCCTTGACTCCATGTGGACAATGCCGCAAGGCCTTGGTGAACTGTTTGAACCCCAGCAGACATTCGAATGTGCCACTTGATTCCTCGACAATAGCAAGGCCCACCCCTTTCATTCGCATTACCTGCTGTATATAACGCACAGGCCTCCGATCCTTGGGAGAATGTATGGTGTACAAATGACGCCTCTGCTTCCTCAGAAACGCCCGAGGGAATATAAGCTTCAAAGAGATATATGAAACAGACCGTGTAAAGGACGAAGCTGAGATTCAGCCGAGTTGCGAGAGGAATGCCTTTCGCTGTTTCACTCGGGATTGGACACAGACACATCGAAGCATACACGCAGTACCACGGAAGATCTATCCGATCGATAGCGATCAATGGTTATCGTTGCATAGAGGCTCTCTGTCGGTCGAGTGCCATTAATATGATCTATGCCCCGGCTCCCGTGGCTACCGCGAACCTCAACAGATGCAATCTCCTCTTTCGCCGTTCTTCTTCCTCCTCTTCGCTTCCTCACTTTACTTCTTCACTTCGTCTCACTTTTTTCACGCTCTCTCTCTCTCTCTCTCTCTCTCTTTTTCTTTCTCCCTCTCTCTCGTTCTCTGTCGTTCTACTCGTGTTATGAGCATCTGTGATGCGGATCGTCGCGGGATCCTCTGTACTCATCACGAGTAAGAGATGGGATGCCCGAAGGACTCTTGCCGACACTATGTGGTAGCCGCTCCCTCACTTACATATAGATTGCCTTTACTCACGGCGTTTCTTATACTACACACACCCAAAATGTATTGCCGATCGTAACGCGCAGCGGCGAACGACGAATGTAACAACCGAGCGAGTGCGCCTTTTCTCACTGCGCTCGATCGCCATGGATAGGACACAAAAATTGCATTTGCATACCGGATATATGCCGCGTGTAGCGAACTCATGAGTCAGCATTCCTCTGTCGTACACCGTCGACCGCGAAGTTTATAAAGTTGTCCTTTAAATTCACGGCTATTAAGCCTTTTTAAGATGCCTGAAGCGTTCTTTTTTTTTTTTTTATGATCGGTTAAAATTCATAGTTTATTATTCATAGCGGGAATACGTTCAATCAAGTAAATCATAAGGCAATCAACGAATGATATTGAAAGTAGAATATCGATGTTATGCCGATTTGACAGTGATCAGGTAGCCCTCGCATTTGAACAGATGCCAGGAGACCGAAAGTGCCGCAACGACGGGGTAATGGAAAAATTGCTACCCGGGTAGCTGATGTTAGAAACAAAATGGAAGAATGGTGGGATAAGTATATTATAGAACATTGTGATCCAATGTGAAATGTGATTTTAGGACGATTTGAAAATTCCGTAACATACAGTGAGTCAAAAAAGTATTCATACACCTTGTTTTTTTGCGATAAATTTATAGACATAAGCGATACGCAAAGAAAGCCAATTTTATTTAATAGTACATCAGGTACAGAGATAAACTGCAAATGGAGAATTTTTTCCCAGGAATAATAGAAGAATTATGCAAAAAAAACGAAAATTTTCTGGCCAAAAAAGTATTCGTACACTTACGATTGAGCTGCTAAACCTCGATATTCACTCACGGACGGTCTGACCTCTGCGTACAATGTAAACAAGTCTTCGTTTACACAATGGTTTTGACCTATTCCATGCGCTAGTAGATCTTCAAGCTCTGAACAGACACGATGGCAAAGAAAAGCAAAATATCAATATCCATGCGAGATAGTGTGATTGTTTTTCGGAAACGCGGTGAAAGTTATCGAAAAATTAGTAAAGAACTAAATCTAAGTTTCGCAACAGTGCAATGTATAATAAAAAAATACGAAAGAACAAGCAGCACAGAAAATAAGCCACGAACCGGTCGACCGAGAATACTAACGGTACGAGAGGTCGGAGTATCGTTACAGTGGCTACAAAAAAACCGTTCACAAGTGCTCGCAGTTTAGCGAATGATGTCGCGTCAACATCGGGGAAGAGCGTGTGTCCCAAGACTATTCGAAACGTTTTGCATTCTGCCCCAATATACGGCAGAACTGCCCACAAAAAAACCATTAATTAATAATATAAATCGAGAAAAACGTTTAGGTTTCGCAAAAACCTACGTAAAAAAATCTATAGAATTTTGGAAATGTGTCGTATTCTCGGATGAATCGAAGTTAAATATCTTCGGGTCCGATGGAAAAGAATTCGTCTGGCGGAAACTAAATACCGAGCTCCAGCAGAAAAATTTAATACCAACTGTAAAGCACGGCGGAGGAAGCGTCATGGTTTGGGGCTGTATGGGATATTATGGCGTTGGTAATCTGGCTTTTATAGATGGTATAATGAATGCCCAGAAGTATATCGACGTGTTGGGCAGCAATTTGAAAGCAAGTGTAGATAAAATGGGCCTGGATGGAAACTTCTACTTCCAACAAGATAACGACCCGAAACATACTGCCATGAAAATGAGGGAATGGTTGCTCTATAATGTCCGCAAACAATTGATTACACCACCACAATCTCCGGACATCAATCCTATTGAAAATTTATGGCACTTGGTGGATGTAGAAATTAGAAAAAGAAAAATAACAAACAAATCCGATCTCCAAAGAGTGCTTTTAGAAGAACAGACGAAAATAGCAAAAGAAACAACGCAAAAGCTAGTAGAATCCATGCCTAAGAGACTCAAGGCGATAATTGAAGCAAAAGGGATGCACACCAAATATTAGTTATAATTAACAACTACGATGGTTTTCACTATAATCGTAAGTGTATGAATACTTTTTTTGCCCGAAAATGTTCGTTTTTTTTGGCAGAATTCTTCTATTATTCCTGGGAAAAAATTCTTCATTCTCCATTCGCAAAAAAACAAGGTGTATGAATACTTTTTTGACCCACTGTATTATAAAGTTATATCTGAAAATCGCAGTAATTCAAAAATCGTTGTTGATTCAAACGAGCGAAAGAATGATGAAGGGACAAATGAAAGGATCATCGGACGTTACATCGACTATAGAAATGGACAAGAAAAAAACTCAGCTTTCCCGACCAACTCAATTATTTTTTAAAACATATCATGCATGATTGACACAAGGCTCGTAGCGATTGATCGAGTGAAAGAATTATTACGAAAAAAAAAAAAAAAAAAAAATGAAATGAAGCCAACAAATCTCGTCATTGACACACCGTTAATAGGTATTGGAAAAACTGGTTAGGAAAGAGATTTTATTTTCCATCCATTTTTTATTTTCCATTCATAAATGACCGCGATCATAATTCAGTATGGACTTGGTGATGGAGATGTGTTCGACCACCGAGCAACATTGGCTCGATTCGTATCTCGACAACCGCGGCTAACCGGTACGGTTTCGTGACGCTCTTCGTATCTCACCTGTCGAATGCCAATGGAGCGAAGAGACGGCCCCGGGTGTCCTCGTAACAGCATTTTCGTCTGTATAAACAAACACGTAGAAGTGAACCACTCCTGAAAACGAAGAACCACTTATCTTGCAGCTCCCTTCGATTCTGCTGAGATCGAGTGACAGCCGAAATGCCATCGGACCATCTCGCACAAATCCATCGAGTCATCCTTACATTCCAAGTGAAATGCGTTGCTCGATAAAAGCACCGACGACGTATCAGATTGTATCACGCGTGTAATAGGCGATTTTGGCATATTGCTTAATAAACTTAAAGTACGTACTACAAGAGCAATGTTGAATAAACGAGTCTACAATTGATCCAAGCACTAATTGTGAAATATTTCGTTTCATTCCAAAGTTTCATGACTACCATCACCATTATCAGAATGAAATGGTGCTAATTGAAAGTTGCATATTGTTTCCTCGTCGTGTTTGCTCATTCACACATTTTTCCTCCATGAAGAAGAATTTTTTCAATTTTCGCTTTATCATACAGGGTGAGGAAGCAACATACGAGGTCTGTTAAAAAAGTATCGCGAATTTTGAATTTCCGCGGGCTACGTATATTCGATTTTCGATTTTTGTGTGGCGCTAGGTTGGTACCCATGTCCCTCACTTATGCTGAACAAATCGGCCATTTTGAATGTTTAGTTAATTGTTGACAGCTGTTTTGGTTAGACGTATTTTGGCTTGTCTTCGATTTTTGCCTATTCCAAAAAAGCAGCTTCCATTGCGATAATTGAGCTTTGGTTTCCACGTCATAACCATAAACACATGATTCGTCACCAGTTATGACCCTCTGGAGCAAATTTGGGTTGTCGTGGACCGGGTCCAACAGCTCCTTAACAATGTTAACGCGACACTGATTTTGTTCGAAATTGAGCAATTTTGGCACGAATCTCGCGGCGACCCATCTCACGCCCAAATCATTGGTAAAAATCGAATAGCACGAGCCAATCGATATGTTTAGTTCCTCAGCAACTTCTCTAACGGTGATTCGACGATTGGCCAATATTATTTTCTTCACTTCATCAATGTTTTCGTCTGTTGTTGATGTGCTCGGGCGTCCGGAACGCATTTCGTTGTTCGCATCTTCTCGGCCCTCTGAGAACATTTTGTACCACCGATAAACGTTGCTTTGGTCCAAGGTAGCTTCACCATATGCCACAGTCAACATTCGGAATGCGTCTGCGCACTTAATTTTGCTTTTCACACAAAATTTCATACAGATTCTTTGATCCATTTTTTGGAATAGTCAAAAATCGAAGACAAGCCAAAATACGTCTAACCAAAACAGCTGTCAACAATTAACTAAACATTCAAAATGGCCGATTTTTTCAGCATAAGTGAGGGACATGGGTACCAACCTAGCGCCACACAAAAATCGAAAATCGTATGTACGTAGCCCGCGGAAATTCAAAATTCGCGATACTTTTTGAACAGACCTCGTAGAATGCGTATATCGATTTTTTTCTATGGTTCTCAACTCGTACAGGAACTTTTGACCTGATAGTCCAAACACGTCACGAGTAAACGCCATAACAAACCGTTATAAGGATTTAAAAAAAAATTAAAAATTCCACAAGTTTAGATCGTCTCCATTGATTTTCTACGAAATTCAATAGCATATAGTACCTGATGATAGTCTACCATTTGCGTAAAAAGTTAAAGTGTGATGGCTCGCTAATCGCGCAAGTTATACTCTTAACAGAATTTTTTAGAAAAATTCAAAAACATGTAAAATCTGAGATATCAGGAAAATTGTATCAGAGAGTGCTGGCACTTTACTTGCTTGCCAAGTCTCTACCTTATCGATCGAGTCATTCCCGAATTATAGAAGTTTGATTTTTTGTATCTTTGTCTCACACACACACGCGCATCCATCCGGATGCCTATGGAAATGTGTGTTTTCCCACGTTTTGACACATTATGAATCCAATGGGTTGAAAGCTGGAGAAAAAAAATGTTCAGAAAAACAAAGCTTCTTCCATGAGGAAGCGAAATAAACAAATTACTTGAAATTTAGATAACGCGAAATACAAGAGGATTACTTTTATTATATGAGCAGGATTGCCGCCAATGTTCCAACAGATTATTAACAATTTATAGAATGGGTTCGAATTTACTTCGACGATGTTTGTTTTTTTCTTCCACTCATAAATATATTGAATATCACAACGTTCCTCCCGCATATATACATATACACAGACATACAGCAGTAGAGTATATACAGCGCAGAGTGAGAGAGAAAGAGAGAGAAAGAGAGAGAGAGAGAGAGAGAGATTTTACAGTCTGTTTCGAGAACTCTCGACTGCATTCCCAACCTACACAAGAAAACGGTTTCTCCAAATAGGCGCGTATATACCTACATTATATCGTTTCGTTGTCCGGCCAAGGAACGACGCACGGCGGTCTCCCTCGAGCTACCAAAAAATACCACCCAAGGTGGTCGCCGACCGTAACCATTGGGACGCTCGTTTTCCATTGGCACGAGACGTGTCGCGCGACCTATCGACTGTACTACACTATACGACTTCTAACAAGAAACAACGCCCAGGTTCCTCAATACAACATATCTCACACTGACACATTTCATATATATTGCTCGTTCCTGCGCCCCTCATATCGGAACGACCGTGTCGCGCGAGCTCATCTCGTCCTCCTAAATACGAATTTTACGATGATTCCGTAATGACTATCGTGACGCTAGAGATTCAACCCGTCGCTTGTTTTTTTTTTTTTACAACCAAGAGAAGTATCGAGACGAAAAGAATTAAGAAGAATCACTCGTTGATCCACCCACGTTGCAGCCTGCGGAAGACAGTCAAAACCTTTTTCTTCGCGGCTTCTTCCTCGTCTTCTTGCTCCTTTTTGGTCTTCACGATATATAGAGCAGCGAGAAAGGTCAAAGGGAGTAAAAAAAAGTGCCGAGAGAAGAAGACACACGATGGACTTGGAACCCGGTTGCGGATCACTGCAACATTGGAAGTGGGAAGGAGGAAGAGAGAGCTGGTCCAAAGCGAGAGAATCGGGCATTAGATACGGCGATGGAGAATCGAATTAAATTCGATTGTGTTCGAGGGCCTTTTTATGCTACTGCGTTGTGGACCGTGTAATTTTGACCGTCAAAATATAGTCTTTAGGCTTGTTGACTTATGGTATAACGCTATTGAAATAGACGCGCAGACGGGACAGGTAGATGGCAGGCTTGATGTTGAGTTGGAAAGATTCCATCTTACCCGATATACAGTGGGTCAAAAAAGTATTCAAATACCTTGTTTTTTTGCGATAACTTTATAGACATAAGCGATACGCAAAGAAAGCCAATTTTATTTAATAGTACATCAGGTGCAGAGATAAACTGCAAATGGAGAATTTTTTTCCAGGAATAATAGAAGAATTATGCGAAAAAAACGAAAATTTTCGGGGAAATAAAGTATTCATACACTTACGATTGCAGTGAAAACCTACATCATCATAGTTGTTAATTATAACTAATATTTGGTGTGCATCCCTTTCGCTTCAATTATCGCCTCGAGTCTCTTAGGCATGGATTCTACTAGATTTTGCGTTGTTTCATTTGCTATTTTCGTCCATTCTTCTAAAAGCACTCTTTGGAGATCGGATGTGTTTGTTATTTTTCTTTTTCTAATTTCTACATCCACCAAGTGCCATAAATTTTTAATAGGATTGATGTCCGGAGATTGTGGTGGTGTAATCAATTATTTGCGGACATTATAGAGGAACCATTCCCCCGTTTTCATGGCAGTATGTTTCGGGTCGTTATCTTGTTGGAAGTAGAAATTTCCATCCAGGCCCATTTTATCTACACTTGTTTTTAAATTGCTGCCCAACACGTCGATATACTTCGGGGCATTCATTGTACCATCTATAAAAGCCAGATTACCAACGCCATAATACCCCATACAGCCCCAAACCATGACGCCTTCCTCCGCCGTGCTTTACAGTCGGTATTAAATTTTTCTGCTGGAGCTCGTGATATGTAAACATCAAATAAACCCTTGTCTCAATATGGCAATCTCAATAATTCTTCCACACACAATCGTCTCCAATGCTCCCAGACATTTCGGTACTTTTTTTTCCACATTCACGCGCATTCAGCCACAATACTCCTTTTGGACTTTTAGCCTACTCTCGTCCAAGGTTACATGACCGATGATACGATTGGACAGCAAAAAATGTTATTCTATTGAGTCATTTAATTGTTTTCGAAGAAGTACACAATTGCCAATATGTTCCCACGGAATTTATTCGCCTAAACATTTGTTTTGCATAATTTTTATCTCGGTTAAGGTGCGCCGCCTGAATGACTCAAATAGATTTGAGAAATGAGATGCTTGACGTGTGCTCTAGCGAAAAGGGTAAGAGGGATATTCCCGATCGGAATATTTAAGAAAGACACGCACGGATAGTCGGACTATGCGTGGAGCGTCAAGAGCGATGAGTTCTCGGAGCTGTTACTTCTTTTTCATTCTTTTTCAGACGGAGTCCCGTTCAAATTTGTCGCTACTCATTCTCCACCATCGCTACGGCATTTATGTATACATACGTGTGTATATATGGAGAATTCCATGCCAACTCGATCAGACTGTGGATCTCACAATTGTATGTTTTATTCAATTTTCAGATTTTTTCGAAAAGTCGTTTAGTAATCCGACCTTCGGAGCCCTGATCGACTGTTCAAACTTACACAATAAATTCCTTGATAGAAAACAAAATTTTTGAGACTATTTTAAGACTATTTTTGGGACTATTTTTGTCCGTAACTTTACTTTAAGTATAATAGTACAATCAAATGAAAATACAATTTTTTCCAACGAAGGTTGGAATTTTTCTTGTATCATTCCTATTAAATAATAAAATATTTCTATGTGACAACAGGAGTGCCTAAATATAGAAATTAGATTTTGAGTTATAATACATAATTCATATGGCATAAAAATTATATTTAAAAATGCCATAATAATAATATGACTCGAAGAACAACTTTTTTCTTTAAATCAAGCTCTCTCCTTATCGCATTGAAATGTTTTTTTTGTCGATATAAAATAAATAACAAAATAAAAATTCACACATTTGTCGAAGAAAAGTAAAATTGTTGATACCTAAAATAAAGCAACGAGCATAACCGAAAAAGTCTCAATAATCTTGTTTCCTATATCAATCAATTCATCGTGTAAATTTACATAATATCACTAACGATCGTCATCGTCAAATTAATATTTTAGATTATTACCACCGGGCGAATTTTCGAAAAGATCTGAAAATTTGTGTCAGTACTTTTGTTCGGTCCTTCTATAGCATACTTGAACGAAAAAAATGGTATCACAACCAGATTGAATTGGCGTCGAATGCCCTATGCACATATACAACGTTCACAACATCCACATTATACTACACCCCCGCTATTATTTCTCTTCGCTAAGCTGTCGTCCATTCTGGTCCTCATCCAGCCGACGAAAGCTAGCACGCCATATAGCACGGAGCCAAAGAATAATTCGTCGAGTTCGATATAATTAATGACCACGTTTCTGTAAATATATATATATATATATATATATATACGAAGAGAAAGAATACGACGCCGCGCCACCCATGGATCTTCAGTGGGCCGCGAGAGGGGTTGGGGGCCAGTGGGCATGCATCGCTCGCTTGTGTGTGCAACTCGCGTTCTGTTGTCCGTTTCGTCGGGCGCAGAGATCAGTTGATTGTCCGCCGACACTCGGCTCACAGAACCGCAGAAATAATTATAAATTCGAATAAGGCCTACACAGATATACAGGTATATGAATTATTAACAGGTTGGTCCGATGATTCCGTTTTGTTAAAAGAGCGTTCTTTGTGGGAGGGTGTGGCAGCTCGAGACGCGAACAAAGGGGTTGAAACGTGATAGAGACAATAAAAGATGTACGTTCGTAATGTATACATCATTACGTCAGTCACTCGAAAAAATCGATAAATGGATGGAAAAATTAGAAGAAAAAAAGTGAGACGTCATGGGACGTCTGGTAGATGTGAAACATCCCACATCTTGAGAATACCGTGTGGGATATGTGGCGTGGAGAGTTAAAAAAAAACAACAAGAAAAGTAGCTTTTGATTTTCTTCTATAATTCTTATTTGCATGCTTTATCTGTTACTTCGGTTATAGTAGCAGTCGTTGCTGCGTTTGATTCGATGAAATTAACAATCGGTCGATGATAGCTGAAGTACGAAACGAATGTTTTAGATATCATGTTTTCAAGATATCCATAGAACACTGCATCTATAGTCGTGCCATACCTTGTAGTAGGCTCAATTCCGTGGTTGTTCATGATCAAGTGAAATTCATTTTCGAAAAAATTTATGAGTGGCAATGATTCAGCTTTGGCAAAATTAACATTGAAATCCTCTACTAAAATTAATGGAAGTTGATGTAAATTTGCGCCTAATAGCATTGAACGAGCTGGACTATATTTGAGTATTTCTTCGTGTAAAAATCGTATGATATTGTGAATTTTTTGGTTTGGGGAAATATATGGTATACAACGACCATGACCAATTCCCTTCCATCCTTCGTAACAATTTGTGCCGCACATAAATCGCCAATATCGTCTTGACTAAAACCAAGTCCCCTTACATTTCTCAACCTAACGATTATGCGAGTTGTAATAACATCCAATGAATCTCTATTCTGATAAATAGCTGCACCACCAGCTCTAACATTATTGCGTTTGAAGTGAACAATACAATGAACGTTGGGGATGTCGACGTTTTCTTCATTACCAAGCCATGTTTCACTCAATAATAAGAAATTACTATTGTTAACGATCGAATCTTGTAGATCTGGGACATGCTTTCTGAGACTTTGACAACTCAACGTGAATAACGACAATCCCTTTCTAGATGTTATGAAATTTGATACAAATCCTTGGCGTGTCTCGAGTCTATTAAGCGATAATCTTTTAAATTCTTCTTGCAACGCTACAACTGATGGATCAATTTGTCTACCGTGGTAGAATTTTAAATCAATATTACGTGTATATATGTATAAGCCTTCGATACTTGTTACTCGCGATAGGGCTACATATAATAATTGTATAGAATGATTTTTCTTATATTCATAAACAATTTCGCTGTAAGTCCCCCCTTGAGACTTATGGATAGTACATCCAGATTCTGTACTTGACGCAACGAAGCGACGCAACTCGACAGCCAATTGCAACGAAGATTCCAGCGGAAAGGCACGACTCTCATAGGCTATTTCGGTTTTGCATCAGACGCTATGATATTGCGTGTGGTACAGAATCGCCCCTCAAGTATCAATGGGAAATGGACTTCTCTACCGCGCAGATGTCTATTCAATACTATGTATAGTATAGACATCTGTGATCTACCCTACAACTATCGCTCTCGTTAGCGAGCGATGGCCTATGAGAGTCGCGCCTTTTCGCTGGAATCTTCCTTGCAATTGGCTGTTGTTCGCTAGCACCAGACGCTATGAAGTGCATCTGTGGGGCGATTCTGAACCAGGCGCAATATCATAGCGTCTGACGCAAAACCAAATTAGCCTATGGGAGTCGCGCCTTTCCGCTGGAATCTTCCTTGCATTTAGCTATTACGGTTTTGCTTCGGACGCTATGATATTGCGCCTGGTACAGAATCGCACCGCTGGTTCAGAATCGCCTCTCTGCATGCGCAATCAACCCGTGCGCAGAGTTGCGTGGAGGGGAGCGTCACCACGACGTGCCGACGTCGACATTCCCTATCGACCGATTTACTCCTAACGCGCGTAAAGATGTTTCACATCAAAAAGAATATTAATACCACAAGGGATAATGGCTCGAGTGCATAATTAATGAAGACTTTGAAATAATTGTGAACGAGAGTGAAACGAGAATTGAGATACCGTGAATTAGAATAATCAACGGGCATCGGACACTTCAATGGAACGTGCGGAGGCGTTGTTTGGAAATTACAATAACGCTATTCATGATTCAATGAAATTCAGAGAATGTGAATGGTGCACGATGAAAAGTACCAACAAAAAGCGAACAGAAATGGTTTAATTAAAAATGAGAATATTGATGATAGTATGCACGGCGAAAAGAAAGATAAAACGATAAGTAGGAAATACAATACTCAATTTTGTCGAAGGTAAATTATAATTGGAGATTAAAAAAAAAAGACAATTTTTTCACGAAAACAAAGCTTCCTGTACGAGGAATAGAAGCATAATCCGCAAGATCATAACTAGGAGCGGAGCCATATGATTGTCATGAATAAACGAATGAATGATTCGGCGCTTTAGAAATCCAGGGCGTAGGGACGAACGAAAGATCAGAGACAATTAGGCGAGAATATGAAAGACACGCGAAGAAGTTGCGAATTGAGTTGAAAGGTTTCGGGGCTCAAGAATCGATTCACCAAACAAATGACTCAGTTATACCGGGTCTCGCCTCTCCCGTTCGTCTCATAACTGTTTTGTTCTTTCTCTTCCGCCAAGGCGTTTTAATGGGCCTGCTCACTGGACGGGGTTCCCGTTTGAAGAGGGGAAAAAAAACGGCGAGAAAAAGAATAAAATAAAATAAGTCCGTAGGACCGATGAAAATAAAATGAACATTGCGAGAGAAAAAAACAAAGAACGACAGCCCGAAAGACAAGTGCATTCAATGACGGGGAAAGAGAAAAATAAAGTGAGACAGACGGATATGGCGAGGGTAAGATAAAAAAAAAGTCAAGGGGGTATTGGAGCGCCGATACTACGCTGGCGGGAAACCGTGAAAGGGCGTGATGGGGTGTGGTCAAATTTGTGAGGGGTTGGTTTCACTCGAATTTATATTTCATAAATTATATTCTCGACCTCGGTGGCACGCAACCGAGCTCGAAAGACCTTTCTCTCTTTCTCTTTCCCTCTCACGCACACATAGACACAAACTTTCGTTCCTGGTGGCATACCCCGGGACGAAGATTCAAATGTGCCGCTTCAAAAAGTGCCGCCCCTCGAAAAAAAAAATCTCAAAGGGCTTCCCCGGAGTGTCGCCGAAGGGAGCGCGCGTTGATCCTTCAACCACACAGATCCCACGAAAATACCGCAGTGAACACACGTTTAAACGTAATTTACAATTTTACTTTCGTAGCATAAAATACGGGGTACCCAAACAAACGCCAACAGAACAGGCTCGTAATTTCAAAAATTGTCTCTGGCATTCCATAAATTTAATTAAACGCTTTTACAGAAAGCTTATCGTAAATTATTGCCTCGTGAATTTTCGAAATAAAATAAATAATGTATATTGATTGATGAGAATGGGAGAAAAAAAAATGAATTTTTAAAGCCACCGGAAAAGGCGTTACAGGGTGTGGTCGAAAAAGAAAGAAAAAATGTTCGGGGTGGCAGGGATGCTGTTTTTACACGAATTTATATTTCATAAATTACCAAACCACGTAGAACAGAGACGCACAAGCTGGTTATACATTCGACGAAGTGATCGGTCCGAGTACATCGATGGACGTCCACCCACGGTGTAACGTAAATTTAAATGAGCCAACACCCTCTCGGACTTTTAGGGCGCCTTTAAGTGTTTCGAGAAGGTCCTTTACCGTGCACACAGTCGTAACGACGTTAACGAAAAGAAAAAGAAAAATGCAAGATATAAAGATTCGAACACCCCAACTGTTGCCATATCTGGTCTCGAAGATCTCTCGAAATCTTCACACGACCGTTCCGAGAGGCCCACTGCTTATGGTTCGTCGATTCTTTCGTCCACCAACCTTTTACTGAACGATGACAAAAATCCATGTCGAGCTGTACTATTGCCCGGATCTAACGCCTCGTTAAGTCCTATATGCATATATACCTACGACGAAGAATGCATCCCTCGAAGATGTTACATCCGATCTGATTCACACCCAACGGTATTTCTTTGATGTTCGATAATGAAAAGACCCTACAAAATGTTATAACATAATCAAATAAATAATTGAGAAAATAATTATTACAAATTGTTGTTAGTTATTTGAAAACAAGTTGTGATTACGTTTATTCTTAAGCGGGGAAATAGGGTTAGACGGTTCAAAAAATCGATTTTTTTTTTTTATTTCATAAATTGTTAGTAAAACTATTGAAAAATATGTTACCAAAATTTTTAATGAAAATTCCGACTCGTTCTATTGTTATAAGCCATTAAGGGGAGAAATAGGGTTAGGACAGCGTTTTCTCAATGATTTTCATGAATTTTTTTATAGTATAAAAAATGAATGTAATTTATTGAAACTTTGAGAATATTTTATACATTTATTTAAGTTTATACTATACAATTTTTTAAGAATTTCCTTGAAAAACACCGAAGAAAATTTATGACTGCCTTGACTTTGTTTTTCTTGGTACTATTTTTTCAAACGCGTTTTTCTGAAAACGACCGTTTTTTAACTTGCGTACACGCTAGTTTGAAAAGTTTTCAACCAATCGTTTTGAAAATTGGCAGTTACTTTCTTCATAGTATTGCGTTCAATATGAACTTAAAACCGGACTATTATCATTATTTAAAATAATTTTGTTTTTGCAAATAAAGTTGAAAAAAATGGCAAAAAATCATGCTTTTTTGTTTTGACCTTTGTAAAAAATTCAATTTTCTATTTTTTTGATAGCATTTAGGTTCATATAGAAGAGAGACATATAATAAAAGTGAATTTCAACCTCGTTTGATTTCAGATGAAAATTGCGGCTTCCAGAATGTACCCAAAATGCTGAGTCTGATTGTGACCTGCGGTATGGGGTCGCTAATATCCCCGGTGTTTTTCAAGAAAATTCTTCAAAAATTTTATAGTATATACTTAAATATATGTATAAAATATTCTCAAGTTTCAATAAATTATATTCATTTTTTATACTATAAAAAAATTCATGTAAATCACCGAGAAAACGCTGTTCTAACCCTATTTCCCCCCTCAAGGTGCATAAAGATTCTGAATGATTTTGCTTCGTGAAAAATAAAGACTTCGACTTTTTAATGTCAATATGTTCAGAAAGTTTAAAAAAATCGGAATACTACATGGCGAATAAATGCATGTGTGGGACAGGCTTCCGAAATTTAAACGGCCATATCTCTAAAATGACTGCCCCAGGCCGGTTAGCTTTATTTGCGGTAAATTTATTGATATTACTTGAGGGTTTAAGATTTTAGAGGATTTTGCATTATTTCAAAAAATATCTATAATCTCCATAACTTTCGTGAATTATTAGCTATCGTGGAAAAAACTCTCTGCACATATAAGCCAGCGGTCGAGGATGCTTGTTATTGAATTCGGCGAGAGTCAATAGAAACTTTGAAATTTTATGAATCCGAAAATTTTTCGAAAAATGTCTGTTAACAATTTAACTCGGTTTAATTTTTAATCATAATCCTGCCGTTTTTCGACTCACTTTGATGAAAATGGAAAAAATGGTTAAAAAATTTTATGGAATATTAATTTTTTCGAACATTTTTTCCGTATTTCAAACTAAAGTGTAACATCCAAACCGCTAAAGGGGACTCAAATAAGGTGCTAATTGAAAATTGCACATTGCTTTCTCCTAGTATTAGCATCCTCCGTAAGAAAGCCAAAATGAAGACATTCGCTTGTTCGTAGAGACTGATTTATTAATAAATCTTCGAAAACATGGACGAAGCAATGTACAAGTTTCAATGTGCATCTATTTTTTTTTATTGGTTCAGATCCCTACGTCGCCGTCAAATGAATAAAAGCATTAATTTCATCTATTATGAATATTAGATTTTTTTTTAAACAAGCCAGACCGTATAAAAAAAAAGAACTCGTTAAATCATGGAATAAAGCAATGTTTCGACAATATATACATTGCCGGCAGCTATAACGACATTAATTAACGATCTAATTAATTAAAAACAATTTTTCCGACACATTCTCGCTACGCATACACATTAAATCTAGCGTGAAATTTATAGTAATTGATATAATTTTCTCTGATAAGCAACTAAAAGGTGTGGATACAGACCAGAGGGATTTTTCTCGTGTTATCGGATAAACTTGACGCTAGACTGATTCTTCGGCATCGCCGCCGACTCTGCTCGTGATACAGTAATATCAAAAGCTCTACGGTATATAACTGCTTTCTTTCACCTAACGGGGTTCGTCGTGTGTGCGAGAGCCCGACGATTAGCTTATCGAGAGTGACACTCGAGAAATATAGTATAATGTCACATATACCAGGCCACATACGGTGTCTTGTGATATCCGTGTACGACTTTCCCAAAGCAAAGAGGCCGACCGAGACACAAAATTTTCCCACTAATCACCACTGTATGCGGACGAAACTTTTCATCTTCGTTCAGGATACGATTATACCAGCGCACAAAGTTTATCACTAATTTTTTTATTCAATTTATCTTTTAATTTTTCAAGTAGCGCCGGTGGAATGTAAACGAACTAAACCAAAACACTTTTTTCACGATTACCGTGTATTTTTTGACCAAATGCCAATCTGTTAATTTCTTAGATAAAGCAACAAATAAACGCTCGTTAGTTAGGCTTTTTAACCGTTTAGATCGTAAGGGTCAAATTTTTTGGAATTACGCTAGGTGGCCTGAATTAATTGAGCAAATATCAAATTATTCGGTTTGATAGGTTAGGAATGGCGTTTGGCCGAAAATATCAGTGCACTCTGTCGGCAATACAGAGTCGGTAGTACAGAGTCGGTACAGCAGAACCTGCTCTTAAAGATAATAAAAAAAAAAGATGCAAACAAAAGGAAGCAAAAACTAAGCTTCAATTTGCATTATTTTTCAAATGATTTTCACTTTGTTTATAATGTCGTATACAATACAATATATTTATCTATAAAGGATTGTTTCCTATTGCATAGAGTCGACTGATAAAAGCCGTCCATTACTTCCCGAAAAATAAGCCAATTAACAAGAAAACAACCATTTCATTTATGGCAAATCGATTTGTTAAAAGAGAAGAGAAGACAAGAGTTTTTCAACCACGAAGCGATTTTCTGGAGAGAGTATAATTATTCCAAAAATTCAGGATCTATTATAGCAAAATAATAGTTCGAAATTGATCAGAAGTATTTGGGAGAAAAAATGGTAAATTATTATGTTCTATAAAAATAATTTATGACTATTACACGATGAACTATTACACGCTAGTACAGAATCGGTAAAACAGACCCTGATCTTAAAGGAGAGAAAAAAAAAGTGCAAATAAGAAGAAGCAATAAGCAAGCTTCAATTTGCATTATTTTTCAAATGATTTTCACTGTGATTGTAATATCGGTGAATTTCAGAGACACACATTCGCACCAACGCCATCATACCCACGTCTCGTTCTGAATTCAGAGACCAAACGCCTGTGCGCGTCGACTACATTGCAAAGTGCCGTCAATTCACATGGTCCCACACGCACACACAAACGCACACGGAGTATAAAACGTAACTGGTAACCGTGCATCATCCGCGGTGCAGGTCAGCACCCGGTGTCCGAATCGTCGAGCTGTCGTGGTGTCGGGTTACCTTGAGGAAACATGGTTTTAATTTGTATTTGTAACACGGCACGAGATTCCCGAGCCATATATGGCCGTTGTGGTTCCAACGATGTGCGCTACGCACGGAAATCATTTTGGTACTTCTTAGGACTCTGCATCCTACGGGCTCCACGTCAATTTCGAATAGGGTTAGACGGTTCAAAAAATCGATTTTTTTTAAATTTCATAAATTGTTAGTAAAACTGTTGAAAAATATGTTCTCAAAATGTTTAATGAAAATTCCGGCTCGTTCTATTGTTATAAGCCATTAAGGGAGGAAATAGGGTTAGGACAGCGTTTTCTCAATGATTTTCATGAATTTTTTTATAGTATATAAAATGAATATAATTTATTGAAACTTTGAGAATATTTCATACATATATTTAAGTATATACTGTACAATTTTTTAAGAATTTCCTTGAAAAACACCGAAGAAAATTTATGACTGCCTTGACTTTGTTTTTCTTGGTACTATTTTTTCAAACGCGTTGTTCTGAAAACGAATTTTTTTGAATTTGCGTACACGCTAGTTTGAAAAGTGTTCAATTAATCGTTTTGAAAATTGGCAGTTACTTTCTTCATAGTATTGCGCTCTATATGAACCTAAAATCGGAATATTATCATTATTTAAAATAATTTTTTTTTTTTGCAAATAAAGTTGTAAAAAATGGCAAAAAATCATGCATTTTTGTTTTGACCCCTGTAAAAAATTCAATTGTCTATTTTTTTGATAGCATTTAGGTTTATATAGAAGAGAGACATATAATAAAGGTAAATTCCACCCTCGTTTGATTTCAGATGAAAATTGCGGCTTCCAGAATGTACGCAAAATGCTGAGTCTGATTGTGACCTGCAATATGGGGTCGCTAATATCTTCGGTGTTTTTTAAGGAAATTCTTCAAAAATTTTATAGTATATACTTAAATATATGTATAAAATGTTCTCAAAGTTTCAATAAATTATATTCATTTTTTATACTATACAAAAATTCATGAAAATCATTGAGAAAACGCTCCTAACCCTATTTCCTCCCTTAAACTCGTGCATACACTACTGGCAATTTGTTTTTATTCACTATTATTTTTCTTTCTCGTGAAATAAACTTTGTTTTAATGAAAAAAAAATGTCTAGTTCTTCAAAGTGTTTTCAAAAATTGAATCTACGTAACTCGAAAATGATTCGAGCTATCTTGCCTAAATTTTCCCCACATCCACACCATCGGCTGCCCCTTGGTCTGACATGATTTTCCTAAAGTACGTAATCCGTAATTCGGATGCAGGTAATGCACGGTGCTTGTACATAATACGTAATGCGAATTTGTATGGAAGTTAGAATTATTTTGAGGACAAAAATAACGTAAATCAAATTCGAATTCGTACGTAACACGTAATTCGAATTTGTATGGATTTTATAATTATTTTGAGGAAAAAAATAATGTAAATAAAATTCGAATTCGTACGTAATACGTAATTCGAATTTGTATGGATTTTATAATTATTTTGAAGAAAAAAATAATGTAAATAAAATTCGAATTCGTACGTAATGCGTAATTCGAATTTGTATGGACTTTAGAATTAATTTGAGGAAAAAAATAACGTTCGCGTGCCAAGTCAATAAAAATGCTGAGCTATCGAACAAAAACTTTATATATCCAGACGCACTGGAAGACCCGGGAGATTTTTATGTCGTCAACGCACATACGACCTCCCGCCAGTTCAGTCGTTATTATGAAACTTTTTGTGTTTTACTTTTTCCGCGATAGCGTCATCGCGATTTCATGCCGATTGCTGTATGGATTCTTGTAGATAGATCTCGCGTATGTCTTTTGTACAGTTGTCACGGATCAGCTATACGGGCAGCCTTGAAATTGTCATCAATAAAAATAGTAGTCGCGCGTAGGAAGTAAGCGGTAATACATACATCGTGGACTCGCATGCAAATTCATTCGTAGGTTATTAATAACGCATAACGCGCGGCGTAGTTGGACTTTTACTCGGCTAATCGCTGCGAGGACAAGTGTACAATATACACACGCGCGGAGAAACGAAAGGACTTTCGCGAGTAACGTTTGTGTGCGCGGCCAAATAAGTGCGTTCGAAAGAATGTCTCGATTAGCTTCTTTTTTTCTCACCGTCTGCATTTTCGATTTTTTTTTTCTGTTTGTTTTTTTGTGTGCCGCAAGTGCGGGCAGCCTCTCGCACCGTTCATACGCGAAGGGACCCGTAATTGAAAGCTGTTACGCTTGGTATTTTATGGGTTTGTCCTCGAGGCATGCAAAACTCGATTCTTAAAGTCAAACCACGGCGTACACGGGTGCTCGCGACTCGACAGACGTACATGGCGAGGGGAAGGAGTAGGGTGCAAGGAGTGAGGCCTACGAAAATACATCCCCTCTAATTAGAAACGGGTAAATTCGTCAAAGAGAAAGTCCAGTACTCGGATAAGCAATGAGTAATAACACTAATAATTTGGGGTCATTGGAAAGAATAAATAAGTCCGCGAGATATTTACTATCGACTGTCAGTAAAGAGGCAATGTTTTGAAACCTATTAATGCTAGCTTCATTGGCGACGATCGGGGAGTTAAAAATTGGGCGTATGGAGTATTAATGACATTTTCAGTTCATTCGAGACCCTCGTCGCAAACATGCGTCATCAGGATGTTGTCTTCAGTCACTTTCCTAACGCACTACTATATCGCATTTGCACGAGGGCACAGGGAACGTGCGGAAAACCTGACCGATAAAGTCGGCTAAATTTTACCTAATTACAATGTATTCCCATCAGAAACTCAGAAATGCTGCCTCCCACTCAGTAGTTAGCGTGCAAGACAGTCAAGCGGTCACACCATCCCGATATTGACTGGGGTCAGTACTTCATAACATGAGAGGTCATATGAAGAGGATATGGATGAAATCTACAATCGAATAACTGCAATGATCTACAAAAAATCGTCAAGACAATCGAATACGTTAATTTCCAATTGTTCGATTGCAGGATCTTGTCTATTTTTATAACGAATAAAAGCTGCAGATATAAAATAAACTTGACTACAAGAGGATACGATAACGGCGAACATATATATTTCTATAAATTCGACGCTGCTTACGAAAACTAACACGTTTTGAATTCCACTACGAAAATCAACACGTTTCGATATTCAACGCGAAAACTAGCATGTTTCGGCTTTCATCGCGAAAAACTAGCATTACTCGGCTTCTGCCGCAAAAAGTGGCATGTTTCGGCTTCCGCCGCGAAAACTAGCATATTTCGATTTGCACTGGAAAAAGTAGTATATTTGCCGAACTAAATCGAATAAGATTCAGAACTTTCACAAATGTTTTAATAATTTTTTCGGGAGCACTATAAGGAATAAATGAAAAACATTAAGGGTGTATCGCCCGTACACCTTTAAACATTTATATTCGTTTTCTATTAAAATAATAATAACATTATTGAAAATACGATTCGCAAATACGATACGCAATATTCCACCACTCAAAAACAAAAATTGTTCATCAATAATATTTTTCATGACTTCAAGTTTCGGAGTCAGCGATGGAATTGAACAAAATTATTGTTTATAAAAAGTATATTCTACTTACAGTCTGAAGAATCGTTCATTGTGTTTTTATATCATTAAAAAAAACACAATCTTGGAGTGATCAACGCCTAAAGTATAAAGTACAGTATAAGTATAAAGTACAGTTCACAAAATCTTCAAAACAATCGATTGAGATATCTCGAGAAATGTCTGGTCCTGGACGAAGTAGCAAGAGGGAAAAACTGAGATTTTTAACTTTGCATACACTGCAATTGTTTTCCATTTTCTTTTCTCTAATTTTTTTGACCATGGTTTTTTACTCCAAAATGACGAGGCATTTGCTGATTGCCATCTTATGATAAGCCTAGCAGACCAAAATTCAAACAGTAAAATATGTATGAAATAAATTCAAACAAAAAATAAAACAGTATAAAATGACAAGCATAAATATTTCGCCAATTTGGAGTAAAACAGGATGTTCAAAAAACGTGGAGTAAAAAATGAAAAACACTTCCAGTGATACTGAAACGTGCTAATTTTCGCGGTGAAAGTCGAAATGTGCTAGTTTTCGCGCAGATATCAAGTGTGCTTGTTTTCGTAAGGAATCTGAAACATGCTAGTTTTCGTAAGCAGCGTCGAATTATGGAAACTATAAAATAATTCAATTTTCAATTTTTTTAAATGCGTTACTAAAGTGACATTACTAAAGCTCGGATGCACACACTTCGTGATAGGTTGGACAACGCAAAAAAAATTGATCAAAGAATGATAGCTTTAAAAACCGATTTAAGGTTGATGTGATGGCTCTGAAAGAGAATCTTTGAAGAATATTCTTGCGATACCGCGGATGCTTAAAGTATCGAAAGATCGAATAGATAACAACGTTTAAACGTGGTTAACACCATTAATCACATTACAATAGATCGATCTTATCGCAACAAATTTTTATTTCATTAATCGCAATAGTTTTCAACTCTCGTATACACTGAATCGTGTTAAGGTGTCGTGAAAAAAGAGCCAACAAAAACTTGTATTGGCCCCTGCGGCGTGGTCAATTTTTTATCCGCAGCAGTTCAAGTGGTGAACGAGGCATGATCGCAGCGATTTAAGGGTCAAAGGGATAATCGAGGCTCGTCGATTATCCTGCAAAGAGGTTTCTCGTCGGTAGCTCTGGCGCGAATGAGTGCTTGGGGGAAGGGGAGAAAAAATAAAAGTAAGGTCTTAGGTGTCACGACCCGGTATTATCGTTTCGCACTTACTCGGATCTTCTCAGCTTTTCTTCTTCACTTTTTACCGTTTTACCGTTAAAGCGTGAAGAATAATCGTCCGCCATATCATCCCTTAAATGAAATAAGTTCGATCTTAATTGTAAAAAAAAATGGCGCATTCCGAAATATCTAAAGTACAGTCGAGGTTGTACATTGGTTTAATAATCGACAATGGATTTCTTTTCCTTAAGAAAACGATCTTATTCCCACGTTGTGGGGAATAAAAATGACATCCAAACTTGTTTCGACGACTCCGAATCTGTCATCGAACAAAACGACGGAAAAACTCAAGGGGATACACGAGAGAAGACGACACGAATGTGAAGAAGCGCTTCCAGAGAAAATTCAGTCGAGGGCGCTGAGAGACTAATTGACGCGAAAGAATCGAGAAGAATGAGAGAAGCCTGCAGCGGTGGGGAATGACTGAGGAACGAAGAAAGAATACACGAGTAGAAACGAAGTATGTGGAAAGAAAGAAATAAAAAACAAGCTAGCCGAAAAAGACTGACTGACGAGGCACCCCCGTAAATATCGGGACACGGGTCGGTATTAATGGGGCTCCTCGAACGCCTCAAGAGCGAATAAATTGGGATCCTCATCATCTGTACTATATATACCACACGAGGGTTTACATATCCCTACTACCAGAACGATTTTGTTGAGCTGAAAGATCCGATCGAATCGCTCGTCTTCTTGGCGCAAAAGATCCATTTCGTCGGGACTAAATATTGCCATATCGAACAAATGGCAATTTTAAATAAACATATTTTTTAATATATTTAAATTCATATTTTTCTTCCTGGAGAAAGCTTTCTTTTAATGAATAAAAAATGATTTCGGATTTTCAATGCCAATATGTTCAAAATTTGTCCAAATTTCGGAAAAACATATTTACGAAAAATGTACAAATGGATATGCGTTTGTGTATGTGTGTGTGTGATGAAGTTGCATCAAACTTTTATAACTTTAGAATGGTTTAGCAAATAAAAGCGGAATTACAAAATTCCGGATACCAGCCTCCTTTGTCCAATATAATATTCGTAAAATTTTTTCAATTCAAAAATGAATTTTCAGAAAATCTCTGGAGACGTTCTAAATTTGTGAAATTGTTTATTTTTCAAAAAATCGCACATAGTTGTTTGTTAAGGATTTAGCTCACGCCATTTTTAGGTTATTGAATCAAAACTTTATGCATGAATTGAAAAGATATTTGGTATTGAATTTTTATAAAATCGAAAAAAAATTTAAAAAATCTGTATTTATAGTATTTTCAATATTTTCGGAAAATGCATTAATAATCACTAAATCTCAAACTATCAAGTTAAGGGGGGAAATAGGGTTAGACGGTTCAAAAAATCGATTTTTTTTTAAATTGATAAATTGTTAGTAAAACTAATGAAAAATATGTTCCCAAAATTTTAAATGAAAATTCCGACTCGTACTATTGTTATAAGCCATTAAGGAGGGAAATAGGGTCAGGACAGCGTTTTCCCAATGATTTTTATGAATTTTTTTATATTATAAAAAATGAATATAATTTATTGAAACTTTGAGAATATTTTATACATATATTTAAGTATATACTATAAAATTTTTGAAGAATTTCCTTGAAAAACACCGAAGAAAATGTATGACTGCCTTGACTTTGTTTTTTATGGTACTATTTTTTCAAACGCGTTTTTCTGAAAACGACTTTTTTTGAACTTGCGTACACGCTAGGTTGAAAAGTTTTCAACCAATCGTTTTGAAAATTGGCAGTAACTTTCTTCATAGTATTGCGCTCTATATGAACCTAGAATCGGAATATTATCATTATTTAAAATAATTTTTTTTTTGCAAATAAAGTTGTAAAAAATGGCAACAAAATCATGCTTTTTTGTTTTGACCCCTGTAAAAAATTCAATTTTCTATTTTTTTGATAGCATTTAGGTTCATATAAAAGAGAGACATATAATAAAAGTAAATTCCAACCTCGTTTGATTTCAGATGAAAATTGCGGCTTCCAGAATGTACGCAAAATGCTGAGTCTGATCGTGACCTGCAATATGGGGTCGCTAATATCTTCGGTGTTTTTCAAGGAAATTCTTCAAAAATTTTATAGTATATACTTAAATATATGTATAAAATATTCTCAAAGTTTCAATAAATTATGTTCATTTTTTATACTATAAAACAATTCATGATAATCATTGAGAAAACGCTGTCCTAACCCTATTTCCTCCCTTAAAGGAGTGAAAATTTGTATGAATTGAAACTTCCAAATTGCTTCGCCATCATTTTTGCATCTACACCAAGCTTCCTTTCTAAGTAAAAGTAAAAATTAAAAAAGTCTCTCGTTTATAGAGAAAACTTTGTGAACGCACAAAAACAATGAGGAAGCTATATGCAACTTTCAATTTCGATCATTTTTGTGATTTTTTGAAAATACTTCTAATACATTGTTATACATGCTCAAAACAATTTCAATTTGGCTATAATTGAACGAAAAAATCATATTTTCCACCCAGACATCAGTAAATGGTTTTTCTTATTTATGAATGAATTTATTTTTTGAGAAATCCGTGTCGTTGAAATATAAAAATAGAAAAGGGTTTTCGTTCTCACTCGTATCGTATATGCCGCGTCTCTCGATAGATTTATTTCGAGAATAACGATACAGAGCTTACGAAACGAGAAAGCTGTACGACGAGACAAATAGTATAATAAATGCTGAAATAGTTCACGATAGATCCTGTTGACAATGCAGGAAACGCTCGGAGATTTACAGTTGTGAAATACTGCAAATCACTCGTTGACAATTTCAATATGATAAATGTATTTCTTTTTTTATCGACGAGCGTATATATTTTTACTGTTACACAGATTGTATTATATTTACGATTCAAGGACTCGATATTCATTTTTATTTTAGCACAACGTGAGGACGGTAAAAATTAACGATTCCGCGAACGAAACGGGCCGTTCGCACACCTCGTTGAAATCTCGTCTCGATAAACGTTGAGTCAAGTATTTCGTTAAGGTACAACGAAGGACTCGATGTTAGCCAGAGGAACTCTCGTCCGTTTTGCTACAACAACCACAACCGTCTCTGTTCCAATGAACATGAGGCTCTCGTTCAAACAAATTGGACGAGAGTCCCGAGAGAAAGAGGGAGAGAGAGAGAGAGGATTGTTGGTGGCATAATATTTTCGTTATATAGCTGGATATTTTACAGCAAAGCGTGTAATCAAGAGAGCGTCAGACTGTGCAACAGGGAAAAGAAAAAAGTGATCTAAAAAAAAACGCGATTATGAAGATCTTGTACATATTTATAAGCCTTCAGGAATTTTGTTCTCTTTCTTATTAGAGAGAACGAAGTTGTTTTTTTTCTATTTTATGAATTTTTACGAGACACAAATAGGCCTCGTGGAGGCCTAAGAATTATCGTGATCATATTTAGTGACTATAATTTCAGGAGAAAAAAAATGTATTATGAAAATAACTATGTTAATTTATTATTGAGATAAAAAATTTGAATAAAAATATGAAATAAGCATTATTCTGATTATAAACAAAGTGCACCCGGCAGTCGATTGCAAATTCTATCGCCTACACGTTTTTATATTCCCGTTGGCTCGATGAGCACAAAAATCTGACAAATAAATAAATTCGTTTGATCCGAAAATCAAACAGCATAAAACCATAAATGTTGAAATTACGATGAATTTGGTCGTTTCGTTCGGGTATTTCGAATACATTCATGACAACATCCAAGGTTTATAGTTTTTTCTTCGTCTATTTTTCTATTTTTACAACGTGAGCCTCGAGGGCTTGGGCGCTCAACGAAAATAGTCGACATTTACCCGTGGTAATTTTCGGTGGCTTAAGCGGAAAGAGGATACAACGCGAGCATCGAGTGACGCCTCGATGCAACACGCAGTTGCAGAAGGGTTTTTCTATAGTGGATCGGGTGTTAAAAGCTTTTATTGGCCTCAAGCCCGAGCGAAACAGTCAGATAGAGAGAAATAGAGAAACGACGGGGGAGACAGTAACAGTAAAAAAAACTCAAATGTGTCGCTCCAATTCTTTTAATTTTCTACTAACCCCTAATCCGGAAGTCGACAGTGACGACTCGATGTTTCAAAATTTTTTAGCAATTGCAGTCGATAGAACGTGCACTCGACTGCAGAGATGAGCATAATTTCAATGAAAACCCATTAACGGAGGAAATAGGACAGCGTTTTCTCAATGATTTTCATGAATTTTTTTATAGTATAAAAAATGAATATAATTTATTGAAACTTTGAGAATATTTTTCACATATATTTAAGTATATACCATAAAATTCTTGAAGAATTTCCTTGAAAAACAGCGAAAATATTAGCGACCCCATATTGCAGGTCACAATCAGACTCATCATTTTGCGTACATTCTGGAAGCCGCAATTTTCATCTGAAATCAAACGAGGTTGGAATTTACTTTTATTATATGTCTCTTTTCTATATGAACCTAAATGCTATCAAAAAAATAGAAAATTGAATTTTTTACAGGGGTCAAAACAAAAAAGGGTGATTTTTTGCCATTTTTTACAACTTTGTTTGCAAAAAAAAATTTTTTTCAAATAATGATAATATTCCGATTTTAGGTTCATATAGAGCGCAATATCATGAAGAAAGTAACTGCCAATTTTCAAAACGATTGGTTGAAAACTTTTCAAACTAGCGTGTACGCAAGTTAAAAAAAAATCGTTTTCAGAAAAGCGCGTTTTCAACACGTGGCGCGCTCGGGGCCTGAAGGAGAGCTACTCACTTTAATGGCTTATAACAATAGAACGAGTTGGAATTTTCATTTAAAATTTTGGGAACATATTTTTCAATAGTTTTACTAACAATTTATGAAATAAAAAAAAAATCGATTTTTTGAACCGTCTAACCCTATTTCCCCCCTTAATCAATAAAGCGAAACATAATTATGAATATACCATACTCTCTTAAAACGTCTGTTCACGATGAAAAACTATTCCTCTTGAAACAAATTCATTTGCCAAAAAAGAATAGTTTTCTTTTCTTGCTGATGAATTAATGGTTAAATGGAATTAAGTTTGTTGTTAATATTTCCGGAAATATGAACGATTTTTTTTCCCTGAAGAATCATCGTTTATGAAATGTAGAACAATCCTTTGTGAATTAGAGGAAATCCACTACCACCGAAACAATTTCTATTTGCATCGGGAAAGAGCATATTGACTCATCAAAAAAATGTGGTCAAACAAAAGAAACAATTATCTCACTCTAAGAGAAATAATCTTTTACATTTTATAAGCTAATGTACACTTTTCCGATGGAAATATAAATTTTTTTCGCAATTAGTGGATTTCATTGAATCTATAAAGCATTGTTTCATATTGCATAAACTCAACTAAATAAAAGCTGTACATTACTTCCCGAAAAATGACTCAATTAACAAAAAAACAACCATTCCGTTTATGGCAAATCAATTTGTTAAATGAGAAAGAATTTTTCAGCCACGAAGAGATGTTCTGGGAAGGGTGTAATCATTCCAAAAAGTCAGTATCTGTTATGACAGAATCATTGTTTCAAGCTGATCAGAAGTATTCGGAGAAAAAAAAATAGTAAATTATTATCTTCTATAATAATTATCTATAACGATTTTACGATAAAAGTTCTATTTTTATGTTGTTTGTACGAATGGTGATGATCTCGGCTCGGCCGAGAGATTCAAGTTGATCTATCGTGTTGTTTCACACGTTGTCGTCGTCGTCGTCACGCCTCGCCTGATATCGATCTTACCCTACATGTGTCTCGATTTAATCCGGTTTTCGTCTTAAAATACCGTCAAATATGGCAATCGAAGAAACTCGCGAACGCGTCCAATGACAAATAACGGGAAAGCTAGTTTCGTAATTGTATTTTCATTTAATCAACTCCGAATTGCTTTTCTATCGATAACGAATATATGATTCTATACGGAAGCAAATAGTTTCTCCATACATAGAACACATTAGATTAGACGACAGAGATACGTTCCATTTTAAGAATTTCAAACGTCTATAAAATCAGTTGAGCTATGAGAATAGCGCGTTGAAATTGAACTGAATCAACGATGCAATAATAAAAATATAATAATTATAAAATACCACTCGATAACGTTTCTAGTTATTTCGCAAAGACAAAACCACCAAATATAACAAATTTTCATTGCATAAACACACAAGTCTGAAAATCGAATAACCAATTGGTCTGAGAAACCTAACGTTCTTTTTTTTTTAATACCAATCAATTCCAATCAATAAATCGACATGTCGAAAAATAATTTTTCAAAATTTTCGATCCAAATAACATTTGATTTGCGATAAATTTCATAGTTTCGAAGTACCAAGAGGGTGGAGAATGATTTAAGGGGGGAAACAGGGTTAGACGGTTCAAAAAATCGATTTTTTTTAAATTTCATAAATTGTTAGCAAAACTATTGAAAAATATGTTCCCAAAATTTTTAATGAAAATTCCGACTCGTTCTATTGTTATAAGCCATTAAGGGAGGAAATAGGGTTAGGACAGCGTTTTCTCAATGATTTTCATGAATTTTTTTATAGTATAAAAAATGAATATAATTTATTGAAACTTTGAGAATATTTTATACATATATTTAAGTATATACTATAAAATATTAGCGACCCCATATTGCTTGTTTTTTTTGGTACTATTTTTTCAAACGCGTTTTTCTGAAAACTACTTTATTTTAACTTGCGTATACGCTAGTTTGAAAAGTTTTCAACCAATCGTTTTGGAAATTGGCAGTTACTTTCTTCATAGTATTGCGATCTATATGAACTTAAAATCGGAATATTATCATTATTTAAAATAATTTTTTTTGCAAATAAAGTTGTAAAAAATGGCAAAAAATCATGTTTTTTTGTTTTTACCCCTGTAAAAAATTCAATTTTCTATTTTCTTGATAGCATTTAGGTTCATATAGAATAGAAACATATAATAAAAGTAAATTCCAACCTCGTTTGATTTCAGATGAAAATTGCGGCTTCCAGAATGTACGCAAAATGCTGAGTCTGATTGTGACCTTCAATATGGGGTCGCTAATATTTTACAGTATATACTTAAATATATGTATACAAATTTTATAGTATATACTTAAATATATGTATAAAATATTCTCAAAGTTTCAATAAATCATATTCATTTTTTATACTATCAAAAAATTCATGAAAATCATTGAGAAAACGCTGCCCTAACCCTATTTCCCCCCTCAATCACAGTCAACCGATCGGAAGAGGAACAAACAGCCCAACGCCCTACTTGAGGAAATGAAAAAAAAAAAAAAAAAAATTGGACTAAGGGTTTGTCGTTGTCGTATAATATAGCGAGAGCAAAACGTGAAGGGAGAGGGTACCGAGTGTGTGCATGCGTGTGTGCAATCTGGCGGGTTCAATTTTTCAGGCAGCTCGGCTTGCAAAGCGTGCATAATGCGAAGTCGGTGGACTCTCTCGTGGTCTCCCGCAATCAGCCGCCTACCCAGTTACTGCAAAGCTCGCAGGGCCAACAAACAATGCGCGACCAGCACAATATGTATATATATATATATATATATATATATATATATAAATGCTGGTAAATCGCGCGAGTACTGCAACCCACCCGGCTAATCCTTTAGAGGAAAACGTTCTCAGACCGTCTCTCAATCCTTCGATCTCTCGACGCGCCTCGTCCTATATATAGAATATGAAGAATATACATATATATCGATGTCACATGTATACTCTTGGCCACCCTCGCGACAAATGATGTGCCATCTGCAAATCGTTCGAGAACGTTGGCGTTTTAAAATGCTTCTCGACGTTGTAAATTCCAATTACCAATACGACAAAATATATATATGTAGCAAGAGCGTTCTCAATGTCTTGGACAAAGTTACTACGGTAAAGCACTAATAGCAAAGGCCGTTACTCTTGGATATAAATAATGTCATTAATTCGAATGTGGTGAAGCATAGACATAACGGTAATGATCCTACGGCCCCTATAAAGAAAGACACGCCACCAAATACCTCGAAAAGCGATTTATTTCCGAAGTTGGCTAGACTCGTCATTATGATTGGCTATCGATGTCGTGCTCGGAGTTCGACCATCCGCGTACTTCAGAACGCACGATCGTAAACAACGAACCTAACCTACAAAGTAGCGTGCGCACACACCGATTGCTATTTTTCGTTTAATTTCCATATACTCCTTAAAAAGCATAAAAAGTGATTATGAGCTAAGAATGAGGAATGCAAAATAATCACCGAATGACGATTAAACATTCTTGTTTTCGCCATTATTAGTGATTTTGTTGTGACACTTGTTAAAGTGAAATATTTAGATTGTGAAAATCGGTTTTAGCGAATAAACTACCTCGAACTTGATAAAGTCGTACAATCAATTGCTTGTATAACCGATTTAGTTTTTTTTCTAAATTATTCTCGTCTCTATACTCTGCGCGTATTAAATTGTTACGAATGATCGAGAGCGCCCGTTATGAGGTACCGTACCGAACGATATCTATATGATTTGCCCAGCAGTCGTCCATCCGGTCGACGCGCAAGTATCAACGATTGGAAAAATAAAAAAACGAAATGGACGAGGGGCAGTGAGAGATCCGGTCCGACGCGATGATCGGCGCAGAAGCGATGGGTTTCGATTTAAACCAGATTTGAAGTGCCACGGAATCGTTACACGAAGCTATAAATCGTTTTGAAAGCGAACGATGGGAGAATCTCGTGGTCTCGATAAAGAGAAATTCGAAACCATGGGAAGACCTTAATGTTCAGTTTCATGAATCACAGAGAATTAATGGTACATTACGGAGACATGACGGACTAGTATCGACGTCCAGTCGAACCAGATCCGGTGTGATCTATCCAAGAAAAAAAACAGATGGTATCGTGATCACGAAAATGTACGGACACTACATAATTCACATAATTTTGATGCATTTCTTATTCAAAACAAACAAAAAATGTATTTCAATTAAACGAAACATTGTTCTGCCTATAACCCTCCCTGGTCACCTTTTTCCCCGGTTCCGCGCCGGTCAGACGGGGACAAAATCACCCCAGTCTTTTTCAAATGGTTGCCGTACGAACAGTCTTGGTCGAATGGGGTTCAAAAAATTATGTAACATACTTTCAACATTGTAGAATATAGAACGGCCGCGTTAACGCAGGTAACCAAATGATAACACTGTTTTTTTTAATCGTGAAATAAATAATAAATTTTTTCATTATAAAATCAAAACTGTTAAATTAAACAACTTTTTTCCAAACAATTTATGGACGATACTCAGAAAGACGTGATACTTTACAGAAAAATAGTGTGCGTTTCCCAAAAAAGGTCACCTTAAGGGGGGAAATAGGGTTAGGACAGCGTTTTCTCAATGATTTTCATGAATTTTTTTATAGTATAAAAAATGAATATAATTTATTGAAACTGTGAGAATATTTTATACATATATTTAAGTATATACTATAAAATTTATATAAATATATTTAACTATATACTATAAAAATTTTATACATATATTTAAGTATATACTAAAAAATATTAGCGACCCCATATTGCAGATCACAATCAGACTCAGCATTTTGCGTACATTCTGGAAGCCGCAATTTTCATCTGAAGTCAACCGAGGTTGGAATTTCCTGTTATTATATGTCTCTCTTCTATATGAACCTAAATGCTATCAAAAAAATAGAAAATTGAATTTATTACAGGGGCCAAAACAAAAAAGCATGATTTTTTTCCATTTTCTACAACTTCATTTGCAAAAAAAAAATAATTTAAATAATGATAATATTCCGATTTTAGGTTCATATAGAACACAATACTATGAAGAAAGTAACTGTCAATTTTCGAAACGATTGGTTGAAAACTTTTTAAACTAGCGTGTACGCAAGTTAAAAAAAAGTCGTTTTCAGAAAAACGCGTTTGAAAAAATAGTACCAAGAAAAACAAGAAATATGGGGTCGGTAATATTTTATAGTATATACTTAAATATATGTATAAAAATTGTATAGTATATACTTAAATATATGTATAAAATATTCTCAAAGTTTCAATAAACTATATTCATTTTTTATACTATACAAAAATTCATGAAAATCATTGAGAAAACGCTATCCTAACCCTATTTCCTCCCTTAATGGCTTATAACAATAGAACGAGTCGGAATTTTAATTTTTAATTTTGGGAACATATTTTTCAATAGTTTTACTAACAATTTATGAAATAAAAAAAAATCGACTTTTCGAACCGTCTAACCCTATTTCCCCCCTTAAAAGGTTCCCTAGAAAAAGAACAAACCACCGGCACGGGGAAGTCCAAAATAACGTACAATTACTTAGCGACAAAGTTAAAGTTAGGGTTAATTTAACCCCTAGTTACCAAGAAGGGTTAAACAATGTTGTTCGATGAATCGTTCAACCTAATTGAAATAAATGTTGTTCGATTCAAATGAGACTTATAGAAATGACAAATAAATCCATTCTCCAATATCTCTATGTACGATTAGTCATCCCAAACTTTCTAGACCGATACGTCAGCCGCGTCGAATAATATTTTGCATTCCAATAGATGTTTCTTTTTGACCAAATAATCGATCACAAAAGAATAATTCAGATTAAAATAATTCAATTTTAATAAAGTAATAAAGATATTTGATTACGATAGCACGGGAGACGAATAAAGAAATCAAATTATAAGAGAAGGATTCGAGTCACGTATTACGTTCTGTATGTATAACGATTATAAAGAAAATATATATATGTATATAATATATATTCGTGTATTGAGAAAGAGAGAAGAGGAGAAGGAGGATTATTTATTTGGAAGGATTTATAAACGATTCATGAGATCTATGAGGATTAAACGAGGAAACGAGATCGATCTCTCGTAGGCGCCCACTGCAGATCGAAAGAGAGTCTCAAGGCATAGGCACTTTATACGCCGTACGTATGAGAAAATACTAATACCGATACTCTACTAAATATATATCACGTATTATATGTAATAAATACTATATTACAAAAGGACGTATTCCAGAAGATTTAACACACGAAACGATGTGGGATTTACACCCTTTTGTTTGCTAAACGATAATAAATATATATATATATATATATATATACAGGGTGTCCCAAAACTAGCACGTCAGAGTGACACGGGGGTTAGAGTTTGGGTCCGGACCTATCAGAATAAACAAATATGACCTCAGTGAAAGTCTCATGATTTTCGAGAAAAATCGTCTTTTATGATTTTTCGGAAAATCGCTACCTAGTACTTGTTATTCCGCTATCATTGCTACGAAAGTCCAAATCATAAGCAAATCAACGTCCAAATTCACACCAAATCCTAAGGCGTGGAGAAACACAAACGAAAACAGCGATATAACAAGAATAGCGATTGTCCGAAAAATGAATAAAGACGATTTTTCTGAAAATCTCTATTCTCGTTATTTCGCTGTTTTCGTTTGTGTTTCTGACCACTTTAGAATTTGGTGGTGAAGCAATGGTAGCAATATAACAAGTACTAGGTAGCGATTTCTCTGAGAAATAAAAAAATACGATTTTTCTCGAATACCATTAGACTTTAACCGAGGTCATATTTGTTTATTCTGATATAGGAGGTCCGTTAAAAAAGTATCGCGAATTTTGAATTTCCACGGGTTACGTATATTCGATTTTCGATTTTTTTGTGGCGTTATGCGTTAGTTTGGTACTCATGTCCCTCTCTTATGCTGGAAAAATCGGCCATTTTGAATGTTCAGTTAATCGTTGACAGCTGTTTTGGTTAGATGTGTTTTGGCTTGTCTTCGATTTTTGCCTATTCCAAAAAATGGATCAATGAATCTCTATGAAATTTTGTGTGAAAAACAAAATTAAGTGCGCGGACGCATTCCGAATGTTGACTGTGGCATATGGTAAAGCTACCTTGGACCAAAGCAACGTTTATCGGTGGTGCAAAATGTTCTCAGAGGGCCGAGAAGATGCAAACAACGAAATGCGTTCCGGACGCCCGAGCACATCAACAACAGACGAAAACATTGATGAAGTGAAGAAAATAATATTGGCCAATCGTCGAATCACCGTTAGAGAAGTTGCTGAGGAACCAAACATATCGATTGGCTCGTGCTATTCAATTTTTACTAATGATTTGGACATGAGACGGGTCGCCACGAAATTCGTGCCAAAATTGCTCAATTTTGAGCAAAAACAGTGTCGCGTTAACATTGCTAAGGAGCTGTTGGACTCGGTCCGCGACGACCCAAATTTGCTCCAGAGGGTCGTAACTGGTGACGAATCATGGGTTTATGGTTATGACGTGGAAACCAAAGCTCAATCATCGCAATGGAAGCTGCTTTTTTGGAATAGGCAAAAATCGCAGACAAGCCAAAACACGTCTAACCAAAACAGCTGTCAACAATTAACTAAACATTCAAAATGGCCGATTTTTTCAGCATAAGTGAGGGACACGAGTATCAACCTAACGCCACAAAAAAATCGAAAATCGAATATACGTAGCTCGCGGAAATTCAAAATTCGCGATACTTTTTGAACAGACCTCGTAGGTCCTGAACCAATCTAACCTCCGTGTCACTCTGACGTGTTAGTTTTGGGACACTCTGTATATGTCTGGTAGTAGAAGTCTTTTGGCCTCGGGTTTCTCGGGCTTCGATACTTATCAAACGAAGAGAATCGTGATCTTCATTTCTTTCTTACGGACCGCAATACTATATATATACCACCTACGTGAATACGTCTTGTAATTCACGCCGGTCCGGATTGAACGAACCCCGGCCGATGCTCCAGACTTCGATAATTACAGCCTGGAAATCGGTACCGATCGGAACATCCAAGAGATCTTTGCTTTGCCGAACAATAACACGCTCGTGCAATATTACTTTAGTTCTTAAAATAGCACATTACGTTATATACACTACGTCACAAGTATGTTTTACAGTGGTGTAAGAGCAAAAAAACAAATCACAATACTCGTCCATTGTTCTACCGTAAAGTCGACGAACCAGAACCAGTGAATCTTGAGAAAAATACTTTTTCAATGACAATCAAATTCAGTATAATTTTAATTGGTATTTGAAAATTCATCAACTTATGAGTAATTAATTGATAATTAATAAATGATTTATGATGACAAGCTATTCAAGATTAGACGTAATCAATTGTATCAATAATAATTTCTATAGTAACAGATACGTTGTTATCTTTTTAATTCCAAATAAAGTCAATTTATAATTGCAAATTAACAATTCATTGATTAATTATTTATTGATAATTAATTCACAAAGTATCGATATTGTTAATTGAAGAAATATCATTTTTCATTGTGTCGAAACTTTTCAAACAACAATTAAATCGTCTTCTTAAAGTTCATATTAAACTTGCCGTTTTTAAATTGATTTCTCATAAATCTTTTTCCATGTTATGTTAAACCACCCTCTAATCCTCGAATATCGGGACGAGGGTCGTAATAGCGAGAGCAAAAAAGTCTGCACTGTCAAAATAGCGGAAATTCAAAAAATTGTACGATAAAAATAGGAAGAACCAAAAAGTCGAACGGTCGAAATATGCGAAAGAGCAAAAAGTTGAATACCGATGAAAGCGTTCGAACGATCGATCGGAACGACCGAGGGTCTTTCGTTATTTCGACCGTTTAACTTGTTGGTTTTGCCTATTTCAACCGTATGATTTTTTTTGGATTTTCGCTATTTCGACCTTTCGGTTTTTGTTCCTTCGTTATTTCAATCCCCAACCGGAATATCGAACGTTCACGTAAAACATTTTCGTTAATACACACGACAAAACAATTCGTGCGTTCGATCTCACGCATCGGCGCTCTCCTTTTTACAAATATTCAAATCTGGTGCACCAAAGAGCAACGGGCAACACCTCGGATGGATAATTATCGATTATAAATCATGCACTACGATATCGTGCTGGCGGGCGTCGGCGTGTCGCGATCGGGAACAATGTCCATGGGAATGATAAGTACAGCAAGAAAGAGGGTGAAAGAGAGAGAGAGAAAGAGAGAGAGAGAAAGAGAGAGAGCTTTTAAGAATATACGAAAATAAAAGTAACATCGAACGGGACGCGGATCAACGAGCTATTGTGCACGGCAATGGCACTGTGTATGTATATAGAGGGTGTACAACGGTTAAAGAACCCGTCTCCTATTCCTTGATCCGTTCCACGAGGAAACATCAGCAAATACATTATATGTATCTATAGATAATGTAGGAAGCAAAGAAAAATGCTTGAGCTTGCTCGTGTCGACTCTTCGCGTGTCGTGGAGAGGAATAAAGTTGAAAGAAAAAAAAATGATCTCGAAATGGCCCTCTGAGACACACCTGGTCGCAGCGTATGGAGCTCGTAGTTATGCAGTTAGCTCTCACAAGTTTTCTGCATCCCCCTCTCTCTCTCACTCTCTCTTTTTGCCACACTTTCTGGGCGTGTCAGTGTTAGCGAGCTCGTTTTACTACACTCACGCGCTATGATTCTCTCCTTGATTCTGTGCACACGTGATATGATGTGGACGCATACACAAGTGAAATAGCACCATGAGAACGAGTACGATGACGATGGTGGCGCGTGGGCCGAGCCACATTATGGCCCCAAGTACTCGCGGACCGTTTCGTTCACCCGGTCATTCCCGAGTCTCGAAAGACTTCGTCGACAGATAAAAAGTCGATATATCCGTATATATGTGTACGCGGCCCTATACGCGTGGTGAATTGTATTCAGTGACTGCGCGCCTCAGAGATGAGATTTCACTGAATTAGAAAATATCAGTATCGAGATCAGTGGACCCGCGGGTCGGTGCGGGGTTTCGGTGATCTTCCATGTTGCTATATTCGCTTCGGTCAATATTGGGACGCATGATCGCGACCGACTGGAACGCAGTTCTTCCGATTTTCTGAATGTTAATCTCACTGAAATTCAGCAAAACGTGGCTCGCCGTTACTGCCGGGTTTTCCGTAGTTTCCCTGTGCCCTCGTGAAACAGCGATACCGTAGTGCATTAGAAAAGAGTCGTTGCGTATAACACTCCGGGGCAGGTGGAGCGCTGTCTCAAGGAATGGAATGAAAATGAGAACAAAGGGGAGTAAAAACCTGAAAAGGTGTTATAAAAAGAAATTATAATTTCATATACGAGGTCTATTCAAAAAGTATCGCGAATTTTGAATTTCCGCGGGCTACGTACATTCGATTTTCGATTTTTTTTTATGGCGTTAGGTTGGTACTCGTGTCCCTCACTTATGCTGAAAAAATCGGCCATTTTGAGTGTTTAGTTAATTGTTGACAGCTGTTTTGGTTAGGCGTGTTTTGGCTCGTCTTCGACTTTTGCCTATTCCAAAAAAGCAGCTTCCATTGCGATGATTGAGCTCTGGTTTCCACGTCATAACCATAAACCCATGATTCGTCACCAGTTAGACCCTCTGGAGCAAATTTGGTTCGTCGCGGACCGAGTCCAACAGCTTCTTAGCAATGTTAACGCGACACTGTTTTTGTTCGAAATTGAGTAATTTTGGCACGAATTTCGTGGCGACCCGTCTCATGCCAAAATCATTGGTAAAAATCGAATAGCACGAGCCAATCGATATGTTTGGTTCCTCAGCAACTTCTCTAACGGTGACTCGACGATTGGCCAATATTATTTTCTTCACTTCATCAATGTTTTCGTCTGTTGTTGATGTGCTCGGGCGTCCGGAACGCATTTCGTTGTTCGCATCTTCTCGGCCCTCTGAGAACATTTTGTACCACCGATAAACGTTGCTTTGGTCCAAGGTAGCTTCACCATATGCCACAGTCAACATTTGGAATGCGTCCGCGCACTTAATTTCGTTTTTCACACAAAATTTGGTACAGATTCTTTGATCCATTATTTGGAATAGGCAAAAATCGAAGACAAGCCAAAACACGTCTAACCAAAACAGCTGTCAACAATTAACTAAACATTCAAAATGGCCGATTTTTTCAGCATAAGTGAGGGACACGAGTACCAATCTAACGCCACAAAAAAATCGAAAATCGTATTTTGAACAGACCTCGTAATTATGTAAGAACGTAAAGCTTCAAATTCTTGTCGACCAAATGAATGAAGAGCAAATTGTTCATTGTCCATTATTAGTCATTTATTCATCTTTCATCGACAATCTGTATTGTATTGGTAAAACGATGGCAAATAGAAAAAAAACTCATGAAAGTGAAACTCAAAGTCAACATTATTAACACTAATCCATTAAAGCTATGCGGAACCCCCATTCAGATTCTATTTCCATCCCAATTCATTGAGCCAACTGATCAATGCACTTTTCAAAAGTGCATTGACTTTTCGGGAAAAAAGGAAGATCTTGGGGTACGTCGAATTGATAAAAGTAGTCTGAAAGCTTCAGCTCTTTTTCCAGAACTTAAGACACCTTCGAAAAACTTTGATTACAATTTTTGTTACTGTCAGTCATTATTTCACATACTTTAAGGCAGTTATCTGGATTAAAAGACGATTTTTTTCGAGGTTAAAAAAAAAGAATTCATAGGCACTATTAAATATTTCAACATCGGTCTTTTTTCCACTTATTTATTGATGCTTGCAGGTACTCTGCAATTTTTTTTTAAGCACAATAAAAATAAATTAAGGATGCCACGCGGTTCTAAGTCGTCAAGATTCCATGGCGACTGTGATCATGATTCCAGACGTTCTACTCATCCGAAACAAAAAAATCAAAAAGATTATTGATAAATACAAGTATGGCTATCGCGTGAACCTCCAGAATTTCAATGAAAAAAAATTCACAAAATGGCGACGGTCCAAACAATGTGTACGGATTTCGAAATTTAAAAAAATTTGTTGAACAACCATAAAAAATGTTTCATATTTAGTTCTTCGAAATTTTAGAGGTTCATGCGATAGCCATATTTCTACTGATCAATAATCTCTTTGGTTTCTTTGTTTCGGATGAGTAGAACGTCTGGAATCGTGGTTACAGTCGCCATGGACTCATGGCGACTTGAAACCGTGTAGCACCCTTAATTTATTTTTATTGCACTCGGAAAAAAATTGCAGAGTACCTGCAAGCATCAATAAATAATTAGAAAAAAGATCGATGTTGAAATATTCAATAGTACCATTGAATTTTGTTTTAAACCTCGAAAAAAATCTTTATTTAGACTAGAAGGCTGTCTCAATAATACCCCATCGATAGTCATTAGTAGTGATTTCACAAATCTACCAAAAATCCAACCCTGTGGAAAAAGTAACTTTGCCCTAATATCAATGATCTATCAATAGCGTCGCAATAATAGCCTCTAATCAATAACGAATGACTATTGTAAATAAAAACACAAAATCACTCAATGAACTCGATTCCTCAACAAATTCGACAGTCTAAAAGCTCTAAAACCCAAAAGTCCAGAACAGGCGTCTCGTGTCATATGGAAAGCCCCGTATGTAAAGGGTTAACGACAAATGCTAATTGACATTGCTGCATATATATATTTTTCTCTCTGACGAATGCAATTTAGCATGGGGTCAATCACTGTACAGCAAACAATAGCTATCCCAAGAACCGCGACAAACGAACGTATCCACCTTTTGTTCAGTATCCAGAGGTACCATTCGTAAGTTCTAGTGGAAGAGTTCTTGTAGCGGTGAGACGAAGGCAAATGGAGGTTGGCAGGTCGCGTAAGAAAACGCTCGTCGAGAAGCGAACAAACGCGCCGTTGAGGACCACGCAAGAAATGCCTCACAGACGTCTAACGCCTGCGCGACAGAGAAGCAGGAGCTGCGGTGAGTGAGAGCATGAAAGGCAAGAGAGCATTGAAAAGTGCGTCGTGACCGAGCGTCAGAAACGTGACTGTGTGCGTTTGTGTGCGCTTGGAACGCGCGCTGTGTTTCGCTAGATCTCGCTGTGATCGTTGAGTGAGAGAGCGTGGGCGCCATCGAAAGAGTGTGTGCACACGAGAAAGAGAGAAACGTGGGGACTCTGTGAAATCCAGGTGCCATGTGTTACCATATGTGCTCTCGCAGGTAGAGTCTCTTTCTCTCGTCGAGCGAAATATCCGCAATGTTGAATGCCCGACTTTTCTTCTTTTTTTTTATATAGATATATATAACCAAGAAGCGAGCTATCTTAAGCGTATGGTGAAAAACATTTCGCCAGTATCTCGTTCGATTTCAGGTGTATGAATTGTGTATCAACGAAGTCTCGTTCGACTCGTGAATACGTTTGCTATCGACGCTGACGTCGCACGTTTTATGCGAAAATAATTCAGATAAATAGTCGGTAAACGGGACAGGGTAATGGTCACAGCGATGATGATTTTCGATAGAGAATTGTATGTTACAGATACGAAATTGCATATGCCAATTTCAACAGGCTATTTTCACCTGCGATCGCTGCTCACTTTACGGACCTACAACTTTTACATACGGTCATTTTTTCGACTGAATTATGAAGAAAGAAGAATAATGTTACATAATGTAATTTCATACTCTTCTCATAATTACGTATTTTTGTTCAAATAAATATTTCATTAAACACTAATACATTTTTTCAAAGAAAAACTTCGATAGCGAATGAAGCTAACTCGTGTTTTGTGGCATCTCCTTCCTGTAATAAAATACATGTCACAAAATATCTCGAAATACGATTTATTTCGAAAAGCCCGCGGCTAACTCGTCATTACGATTGGCTGTCGATGTCCTGCTCGGAGTCCAGTTATGCGCATACTTCAAATCGCACGATCGTAAACAACGAACCTAACCTACAAAGTAACGCGCGAAGCGCGCCAACCGATTCTAGGCTTTATACATTTTCTTCATATAGCATCTCGAATGCATCGCATTACAGTTATCGCACTCCGTATCAAAGTTTCACTTCCTGAACACCCCCTTATTCGTGGAAGTCGATTGAGATATGTGATAAATTGCACGAGAGACATCGGAAGTTGTATACAGTGGGTCAAAAAAGTATTCATACACCTTGTTTTATTGCGATAACTTTATAGACATAAGCGATACGCAACAAAAGCCAATTTTATTTAATAGTACATCAGGTACAGAAATAAACTGCAAATGGAGAATTTTTTCCCGGGAATAATAGAAGAATTATGCAAAAAAAACGAAAATTTTCGGGCCAAAAAATTATTCGTACACTTATAATTGAGCTGCTAAACCTCGATATTCACTCACGGACGGTCTGACCTCTGCGTACAATGTAAACAAGTCTTCGTTTACACAATGGTTTTGACCTATTCCAGGCGGTAGTAGATCTTCAAGCTCTGAACAGACATGATAGCAAAGAAAAGCGAAATATCAATATCCATGCGAGATAGAGTGATTTTTCTTCGGAAACGCGGTGAAAGTTATCGAAAAATTAGTAAAGAACTAAATCTAAGTTACGCAACAGTGCAATATATAATAAAAAAAATACGAAAGAACAAACAGCACAGAAAATAAGCCACGAACCGGTCGACCGAGAATACTAACGGTACGAGAGCGTCGGAGTATTGTTACAGAGGCTACAAAAAACCGTTCACAAGTGCTCGCAGTTTAGCGAATGATGTCGCGTCAACATCGGGGAAGAGCGTGTGTCCCCAGACTATTCGAAACGTTTTGCATTCTGCCCAAATATACGGCAGAACTGCACGCAAAAAAACCATTAATTAATAATATAAATCGAGAAAAACGTTTAGGTTTCGCAAAAACCTACGTAAAAAAGTCTATAGAATTTTGGAAACGTGTCGTATTCTCGGATGAATCGAAGTTTAACATCTTCGGGTCCGATGGAAAAAAATTCGTCTGGCAGAAACCAAATACCGAGCTCCGGCAGAAAAATTTAATACCGACTGTAAAGCACGGCGGAGGAAGCGTCATGGTTTGGGGCTGTATGGGATATTATGGCGTTGGTAATCTGGCTTTTATAGATGGTACAATGAATGCCCAGAAGTATATCGACGTGTTGCGCAGCAATTTGAAAGCAAGTGTAGATAAAATGGGCCTCGATGGAAATTTCTACTTCCAATAAGATAACGACCCGAAACATACTGCCATGAAAACGAGGGAATGGTTACTCCATAATGTCCGCAAACAATTGATTACACCACCACAATCTCCGAACATCAATCCTATTGAAAATGTATGGCACTTGGTGGATGTAGAAATTAGAAAAAGAAAAATAACAAACAAATCCGATCTCCAAAGAGTGCTTTTAGAAGAATGGACGAAAATAGCAAAAGAAACAAATATTAGTTATAATTAAAAACTATGATGATGTAGGTTTTCACTATAATCGTAAGTGTATGAATACTTTTTTTGGCCCGAAAATGTTCGTTTTTTTGGCATAATTCTTCTATTATTCCTGGGAAAAAATTCTCCATTAGCAGTTTATCTCTGCACCTGATGTACTATTAAATAAAATTGGCTTTCTTTGCGTATCGCTTATGTCTATAAAGTTATCGCAAAAAAACAAGGTGTATGAATACTTTTTTGACCCACTGTAGATCTTCACCACTCTCGGTAATCGACAGCACCGATGTCCCGCAAACTTCCGATCTTTTTGACGTAACAATAACAAAATGATAATTATAAAATGCCTCATAGTTTAATTACAATCGGAGATGAACGCCGTTCGAATGATAAGCCAAACAAAGTAAATTTCTAACGAAAGTAATTATGAACGAGGAATATATTCTTTTATATGTAACAAAGAATAACTGTAGAACGATTGGTTTTGAATTTGGCATGAATCGGTGAAAGGATTGAGATTATATGGAGATTTGAATTTTTTTAAATTATCATATTTTATGGTAAATTGTATGTTGCATTTAGTTTTACGAGAAATGATAAAGAGTTCCAAGATTGTATACAATTTTTTAATTTCGCAAAATTAGCGAGCTTGCTCGAACTTTAGTAAATTTTATGGAATAATAATGAAGAATCGTAAAACTTTGGTAAGCCAGTAAGAAAATAATATGCAAATTAGAAACTTGCACATTGCTTCCTCATTATTTTATCTCATTCACAAAGCTTTTTCTATGAATAAACAAAAATTAGAAAACTTGCTCATGGTTTTTTCAGTGAGGTAAAATAATGAGGAAGTAATGTGTAAGTTTCTAATTAACACGATTTTTTTGTAAATTATAAAATAGTAAATCATTCGAAACGATTCCATCGCTGATTACAATTAATGTGATACATGAATCATATACAATCTGTATTGATCGAGCGACAATTATCATTGCTATTTAATCCCGTTTAAAGTCGTGCTGCATGAAAGGTTTCGAAATTCCATAGTAATAAAACGAACATAGCTATAAACAGTTATGTGTTTCAAACCGTTTATAATTGTCCTACGGATATAATAAACGATTCGGAACCACAACATTAATCTCGATAATAAACTTCATCTCATGTGTGTACATGTATCCACTGACGTTAAGATAAATAATTCGCACCCTCACCGGCAGTCACTGAAGGGGCGAGGGACAGGCGTTAATATTATAAGATATTCAAACTAAACGATCATACGCGGGTGTGTCATGCCTTCGGGGCAAATTATACTATGTCATGTGTGCACACAAAGTTATACATATATATATATATATATATATATATATTAGGGCGATTTTTTTTTTCGACTTTTTTTTTCAGTCCCCACCCGAAATTTTGTTGGATATGTCGAAAAAGAAATTCCCTAAATATTACAGCCCTTAATATTAATTCTAAGTACTTTCCCAAACGTGAGAAGATTTTCCATCTAAAATACACGTAAATCGAATTTTTTTATTTTTCCAATTTCTATAACTCAGCCGCATTTTATGCTATCATAATGTTATTGGTTTCGATTTACTGAGAATAAAACAATCTAAAACAGTGCCTTTTGCGGCGAAAGTGTAAATTGTACTGGTGAATTGGTACGGGTCACTGAAGTTGATTTTTACCCAAAATTCTCGTTTGTTTGCTGCTATCTCCGAAATAATTAACTTTACGAAAAAAATGTAAACGAAAAATTTGTTGGAAATTTAATTTCCTATAAAAACGGTCCTATCGACCCAGTTACTTAGATCAATATTTCTTGAGATATTGAACTTTTTCTATTTTTGATTTTTTAAATTACGAGGTAACATTTCACTCGTATTTAACATTTCATATTTTATACATTTTATACTACTCATAAGTTAAAGTTCAATATCTCAAGAAATATTAATCCAAGCAATTGGGTCGATGGCACCTTTTTTGTAGGAAATTAAATTTCCAACAAATTTTTCATTTACTTTTTTTTCGTTAAGTTAATTGTTTCGGAGATAACAGCAAAAAAACGAGAATTTTGGGTAAAAATCAACTTCAGTGACCCGTACCAACTGACCAGTACAATTTACACTTTCACCGCAAAAGGCAATTTTTTAGATTGTTTTATTCTGAGTAAATCGAAACCAAGAACGATATGATAGCATAAAATGCGGCTGAGTTATAGAAATTTGAAAAAAAAAAAATTCGATTTACGTGTATTTTAGATGGAAAATCTTCTCACGCTTTGAGAAAGTACCTTAGAATTAATATTAAGGGCTGTAACTTTCAGGGAATTTCTTTTTCGACATATCCAACAAAATTTCGGGTAGGGACTGGAAAACAAAATAGTTGAAAAAAAAAATCGCGCTAATATATATATACTGGTTGGTGATGGTGACACAATATATATATAGATACGTGACAAGAACTCTCGTCGGACATCTCGTCGTTGACATCGAGTTTCACCGCTAAATCGAAACGACCGAGAATGGCACTTTTCCGCGATGAAAAATAAAATAAAATTAACAAACACAAAAATAAAAGAGCGTGATAGGCAATGGCGCTCAAATTATCGGTATCGACGTGTTCGTGCCGTTTTACCTTGGGGCCTCTGGATATAAACCCGGAAGGCATCACCGCACTCGGTAATCTTATATGCCCGTGGGGTCGTCACCGGACTCTATACATATATCTATAGATACACGGAGATTGCAGTCTCCCGTAAGATAGGATCTTAACAACGATTATAGAGCCATTGGCCAATAGCCATAGAAAATGATCACGTAAACAAAAAAAAATCGGTAACACTCTTTTCACTCGCATTTTTATTTCACGTCCGAAAACAAAGAGGAAGATTTGTTATCGCAAACATTTTTTCGCGCTTTCAACGCCAATTAATTTAGAACATGCCAAAACATCGGAAAATCACATTTAGAAAAAATGTCAAATTGTAAAAAAATTCAAACGATTATATCTCGAGACTAGCATCAGCAATCGCGCTCAAATTTTGTACACTGGTAGAGCAACCAATCGCCTTTATTTTCTGCAATTCTCATTGAAGCTTTCAGATCGTACAGAGTTTTGAATTTTTTCCAAAAATCTCTGTGATCGCTATAACTTTTGTGAATTTTTAGCTATCGAGCCAAAACTTTTCACATAAATAGCCTACGGGTCAAGGATATTCAATATTGAATTTGGCGAGTATCGTTCGACTCATTCCGGTTTTATAGAATTTTAATTTTTTCGAAAAATATTCAGTAACGATTTAACTCGAGTAAATATCGAGCCATCGATGTCTCATTTGTTTCACAAATAAATTGACGTTACGGAATATTGCACGCCAAATATCGTGTGAATTGATAATCGGATTAAGATTTCATAAAATTTTCAACTTATAAAAAAATCATTCCGATCTTCAAATTAACACAAAAAACATTATCCAAAACACTAAGGAGGGCAAAAAAAATTGAAATTGAAACTTGAACATCGCTGACTCCTCGTTTTCGAAGATTCACATAACTTCTTCTATGAAGAAGCCAAAATGAAGAAAGTCACTTTTTCATCGTTGGAGATTCGTAAATTTACGAACACGAAAAAGAAGCGATGCGCAAGTTTCAATTTGTACGATTTTATATAATTCCTAGAACCCGTTGTAGTAATTGAACAATTTGTTTTTGTAATTGTCAAGAAATGCCTGATAGTCCAAAAAATGTACGAGCTAAATCCTTAACGAAACCTATACAACGATTTTTCGACAAAATTCAAAACTCCATAGATCTAGAAAGCCTCGATCGACTTCCGCCAAATTCAATAGACAACAGTATTTCACGATAGTCTATTTGTGTATAAAGTTTTAGCCAAATAGCCGAAAAATTGGCGCCACTTATGCTCTTATAACGAACATTTTTGGGGAAAAATTCAAAAGTTATTCAATCTGCACGAAAATTGTAACAGAGAAAGGGATCTTATTGATATAAAAAATGGTATCAGTGATAAAATGACCATTACACGGCCATTATAATTTTTTTCCGATATTGTTACATGTGCTGAAACGTTTTGGAGAAAAATAGATGGATGAATGTGTGCCAATAACTGATGATTGGACCGCTCTTAAATAGCCAATGACTCGACCGGTCATTCTCATTACCTACTGTATATAACCGTCGAGAGTATCGTTTGAGAAAACGTATGGCATGGGAAGACGAGAACTCTGCAGCGGCGTTCTTTTACCCATACGATGTGTGGTAACGTGATCCAACATAAATGAGCGAACGACACGCGGAATCTCGTTATACGCGCTTTATCGTTCGCCCTCCTTATTTATAATATTGATGGAAGGTTCTCTTACTGTGATTCACTCGAGGGCGCTGATAATAATAATTCAATACGGTCGTTTGAACGTTTTTTTTCCTGCTTTTTTTTTAAGGGTTTTTTTTTTTGCGGATCAGGATACAAGATACCTATCTTACATTATGAGGAATGACATACGCGTCACGGGGCTTTCGTATAACGAATGTATGATTGATGAAGGTGCGTTAATGAGAAACGGTGCAGAGATTTAACCCTTATCAATGCGTTTTCGTTCGATATTCATTCTGAAGGGGTTTTCTCTATTTCTCAGTCGGTTAAAAAAATAGTTCAACATAATTTGAGGTACTGTTAAATCGCACTAATGTTTCGATAGACATTTTCTACCCTCTCTTATGAATGTCCTTTAGTTCAATATTCATTCTGAAAGAGTTCTCAATTTTTCAGCAGTTCGTGGGAATAAAATTTATTCCATCGAATTAAAATTCTGTCGGATTCAAAACAAAATGTTGCGAGTTGGCTGTTAACCGACCAAAAAAAAAATCCTTTCTGAAATGTCGAACGAGCTTTTGTCAGAAATATTTCTACGATCATATAAACGAATATTCAAATAAAAATCTCAAAAATTGTAGGACATACCTTTATTTCGAAATGAAAGAAATATTTGTGAAGAGAACTTTTTTTACAATTCTTTATGCGTCATTATGAGTATTTTTTTAGATGATCAAAAAAGTATCTCGAACAATCTCTCGGTTGCGCTTTCGATACTATTGTTTTATTTTTGGTAAAATAAATAAATAATGGAAATTGAAAATTGGATATTGCTTTTATCATTTATTTGCGCATTCACTAATTTTCCCCTATGAGAAAGAGGTTTTTTCAATTTTGTCTTTCTTACAGAGGAAACTTTGTGTACGAGCAAAAAAATATGAGGAAGCAATATGGAAGTTTCAATTTGAACCTATTTTTTTGTTCCTTAAGGGGGAAAATAGGGTTAGACGGTTCAAAAAATCGATTTTTTTTTATTTCATAAATTGTTAGTGAAACTATTGGAAAATATGTTCCCAAAATTTTAAATGAAAATTCCGACTCGTTCTACTGTTATAAGCCATTAAGGGGGGAAATATGGTTGGGACAGCGTTTTCTCAATGATTTTCATGAATTTTTTTATAGTATAAAAAATGAATATAATTTATCGAAACTTTGAGAATATTTTATACATATATTCAAGTATATACTATAAAAATTTAATACGTATATTTAAGTATATACTATAAAATATTAGCGACCCCATATTGCTTGTTTTTTTTGGTACTATTTTTTCAAACGCGCTTTTCTGAAAACAACTTTTTTTGAACTTGCGTACACGCTAGTTTGAAAAGTTTTCAACCAATCGTTTTGAAAATTGGCAGTTACTTTCTTCATAGTATTGCGCTCTATATGAACCTAAACCGGAATATTATCATTATTTAAAATAATTTTTTTTTGCAAATAAAGTTGTAAAAAATGGCAAAAAATCATGCTTTTTTGTTTGGACCCCTGTAAAAAATTCAATTTTCTATTTTTTTGATAGTATTTAGGTTCATATAGATGAGAGACATATAATAAAGGTAAATTCCAACCTCATTTGATTTCGGATGAAAATTGCGGCTTCCAGAATGTACGCAAAATGCTGAGTCTGATTGTGACCTGCAATATGGGGTCGCTAATATTTTATAGTATATACTTAAATATATGTATCAAAATGTTATCGTATATACTTAAATATATGTATAAAATATTCTCAAAGTTTCAATAAATTATATTAATTTTTTATACTATGAAAAAAATCATGAAAATCATTGAGAAAACGCTGTCCTAACCCTATTTCCCCCCCTAAATTGGTGGTGTGAGGTTCGCGTGAATTTCAATGTATTTTTTCAAAATTTTGAAAGCACAGTCAACTCAACACCAAATGTCCTTCGGCTGCTGAATCCACGTAAGAAGTTTTGCACCTGATAGTCCAAAAAATGTACGAGCTAAATCCTTCACGAAACCTATACAACGATTTTTCGACAAAATTCAAAACTCCATAGATCTAGAAAGCCTCGATCGACTTCCGCCAAATTCAATAGACAACAGTATTTCACGATAGTCTATTTGTGTATAAAGTTTTAGCCAAATAGCCGAAAAATTGGCGCCACTTATGCTCTTATAACGAACATTTTTGAGGAAAAATTCAAAATCATGTAAAATCTCAACGAGTTATTCAATCTGCACGAAAATTGTATCAGAGAAAGGAATCTGGCAGCTTCACGTACGTGCAAGATTTCGACCTGATCGATTGAGTCCTTTCAGGCATTGCGACATTTTTTGTAAATGTGGTTTTTTTCGGAGTTTTTAAATATTCCGAATTAATTGACATTAAAAGCTGGAAAAACAATTGTCACGAAAACAAAGCTTCCTCTATGAGCATTGACGATAACTATAACCCCCCCCCCCCCTCCCCCAATGAATGTTATGACTAAATTGTCGTTGATTAGGAGTAACAAAAAATCTTTTTCGATACAGGAAATACATATTAAGTAAATCGGAAAATATTAGGAGTATAATTAAACACATTTGAAGCGCAAAGTGAATTTTGTGAAAAAAAAACTCACCTCTCACAGCTGCATTGAGTCGATCCAAATTGGCCAGTGTAAGTGGCAAAGGACCAAAGTTCATGACGATTTTGCCAACATTACGAAAATCACCAAAGCCCGAATCTCTTCGTGCCATAAATATACCGGTGTAACTTCTCCTAACGTAAGAAGCGCAAGTGTCATTGAGAATGAGCTCGAGGGTGTTATTGAGGGTGCCCTTTATCGCTCTCTTAACTCTGATCCGCACGGAATGTCCTTTTCGTAACTCTTTAATTTTACCGGTAAATATATAGTCCGCCTGGTGTATCTTGTCGAGAAAAATTGTCTCGTTTTTTATGTCCGCGGTGAGATTGGCACGGCACTCGAGCAATTCGCGGGTCGTCGGTGTCGCTGTCGCCGAAGCATCAACGCCGACGCACAACAATACGATTAATAACGTAATTATACTCGATGGTTTTGCCATTATTGCGCCGTTAGACGTTTCGACGATTTCTCGCTCGTAAATTCGTCGTTTCTGTGCGTCGCGGCGAAAGTCCGAACGAGGCAAAAATATATATTCAAGCTACACGCGCGGAACGATCTTTACAGTTGTCTCTCTGCCGGTAACATAACCCGTTAGATAAAGAGAAAATTGTCGAGTATTGGAAAATTATTTCTCCTCTTTTTTTCCACCGGGAAAGAATTTGTCAAATATCGTAACACCGAATCGACAATTTTGTTCACAATTTGCAAACGGTAATAAATAATTCATTAAGTAACTGTTTCGCCAACATTTGTCCAGAAAAGTACGACCAAAATCTTCACTAGATTTGCGGATTAAATTTTTAATCGCGAGACGTTTATCGAAGCTGATACAACCACCAATTTTCTTAAATGTCAGCACTTTTAGGTCCGTTGAGCAATCATAATAATAATTCGTGAAAGATGATTAATTTTTCTTAGGTTCGCGCAAGATCGAGGCCAATAAATTTTACGCGCAATGCTATCTCAACCGCGGTCACTTATAAAATTCACGAATGACTTTCTCATCGCGGCTAAATCCGTCGTGACTCGAAGCATATATTTTCGAGTACAAGTACAAAACGCCTGGCGTTTAGAATCGGCTGCACGAGGAACTCCAAGAATTTCTCAAGTGGAGAATCGTATAAGCAGCGTAAACGGCACTTCAGCGACGATTACAAGGGTGACTCGATCGTTATAAAAGAGTGGATCAACAGACGGGACAGCGTCTTGACGCCAAGTAATTGAAAAAGTGTTTTTAAATTCTATTCAACTTTGTGAATACTTTAGAAACGCGTTTCAAACGTTTTATATTACCTATACGTTGAATATATCCCGTAAATATGTTATATACACGAAAAATTGTTTGTACAGAAACAAAAATCGCTGTCTACGTATAACTATCCGGGATGATTGTCCGTTGATTCATAAAAATGTATCGCAAGAAACGTGAAAAGAAAAAAAAGAGGAAAAAAAACGTGACGATGACGACGATGGACCAAAAGTGGACTCGGCGGACAGTTCTCTCGTTCCGGGGACTTCTGATCGAGAGATATCTCTCGCGAGAGTGCGCCCCGGTGGCTCAATATGTATACCCCCAGGTAGAGAGCGAGCAAAAAGGCGTCAAGACAGCGAAGAGAGTCTTCTAAATGGAAACGAGTCCGATCCTTGAGCAACAGGTTGGCGCCGCAACTCTACCCACGCCTCTCCTCTCTCGTTTCACATAAAGAGAGAGAGAGAGAGAGAGAGAGAGAATAGAGGGGCCACGATTTCCAATCGGCTCAGTTTCCCGCCACCAAGACGTTTCACGTGTTATATACGAGTTCGATACGCACACAGGCACAGACACACACAAACACGGGATAGGCGTTGATCTCTTTGGCGTGACGCCCCGATTCGATCGGTCACTTTATTATTATTATTTCTTTTTTTATCAGTTGTATCCCACTTGCTCCCCTTGTCACGAGCGAATAAGATGTCTTTTCCTCCCCTATTCCTACCGAAGACGAGATATCGTACGCGGTGAGAAATCGTGAGAAAATGAAAGAAAAAAAAGGAATAGAATTGAAGACAAAAAAAGGGGCAAGCTTGCTCGCGGGTGTGAGATTGAAAGACTGGAACGACGACGACGCGACCGCAGGAAGTCCAGAACGAGTCCTGTCAACGTTAAAGGAATCGAATATATATCTACATATATATTGTATATTATGTACTATATAGACAAGATGTACGATCGAATCGTGACGAATCGTTAAGCCGATCGCGACGAGAGCTCTGAGTTGTTTTGTTTTTTCATGTTGTTTTTTTTTCAACAACAGCTCCTTCTTAATCCTCCTCAAATAATGTAAGTTCCGCCGACTACCGTAACAACTCGTCGTGAGTAGAACGATGCTCGTACGAAATTATTATCCGTAAGAAATTCAATTAACAAACACTTTTACTTTGTTTCCCTCTTTAGTTTAGCGCACGCAGCCTCGACAATCGATGGACAAATGGTGAATGATTGATCGACGGAAACGACAAATGGCGAAGAGAGGAAGGACTTTGAACAATTATTAACTTTCACCGCGAAGAAATAACAACGTAGTTTTGTGCGAGCGACTAATCCCATTCACCCACGGTACTTCGAACGATGTTTTAGTGAAATTGTCGCGCAACGAGTGTTCAAGTACTGCGATCTTTCCTTTCCACTTGGCGCAGTGAATTTTCAGGTTTTTTTTTCTTGCACAAATTTACTCGAAATGACGCTCGAAATAAAAGCTGCACCAAAACACTATATGTAAAGTTACGAAAGAATTTTCGTTTTATAAAAGAAATGTCTGACGCGTTGTTTCGTATGATTTTTTGTTCTTCATTCGTGGAGCTTCACTTTGTCGAAGAAATTTTTTATAATCATCGTCGTAGAAATTCCGTTGGGGTTGTTTTTCGTCGCGAGCCCATCTGTACACACGCGCGATACGTTACGATATACAGCGAGAACGTAATGTTCTTTGAGAAAGAGAACCCGAAAAGGCCAGCAAACTTATATACCGGCATTCAACCACAAGGATCGTAAAATTTCTTGGGGATGATTGCAATCTCTCTTTTGCCCCTCTCGGCTCGCTTCTCTCTGTCGTTCTCGTCGCGAGACAGACGCAACACCTATCTCGGTAGTCTCGCGGCCCGTGATGTATGGACCAAAAAGAAGAGATCGCGAGTGCGCACTTTCGCAGCCGGACAATTAGTATTCGATCGTGAGTATGCGAAATAAATTGTTCAGTTGCATGAAAATTTGGTTTATAGGATTATTCGAAATGGAAAAAAAAACTCGTTTGACTTTAATAGCAACAATGTAAAGTACCAAAATACAAATAAGATTGTTAGCAATGTTGGAAAACGCTTCTTTTTTCACGGGTTCAATTGTCAAAAATGGAAAATTTCGAATTGGCAGAAAGAAAAAAAATGGTACAGCAGGATGACGTTTCTTATTACCGAACTATCAACGATGCTTTTGCATCAGCACGAAACACTTGTACGTGCGACGTCTTATCGTCAACAGTAGAAAACAACGTTTCAACTATAAAACAACGTTACATATATCCACCTGTCGTAAAACACTTGTAACTCCTTTTAAACCGTCAACGTATCACCACAGTACCACTGTAACTTTTCACCGATAACAAATCCAAAAGATTGACGACTGAAATGGCGTCTGTTCTCCGACGCGATCGTGTCACCGTTATCCTTGACAACTGTCATTTCGGTATGCAGAAAAAAAAATGTGCACTGATTACACCGCCGTGGATGGCATCAACGAAACAAAAACCCAAATGAAATTTCCATGATTTCCCCAAAATTACGGTAAACAACGATGCCTGTAAAGTAATTTATCGCTCGTCCTTCTCGATCGGTATATGAAAAACGTTCTAATCGGGATCGTCACGTTTGAATTATTAAAAAACTGTCAACAAGCCGTCAGTGAATTAACGGTCAAACGGCATTTCCTTATGAGATTGACGGTGCGATATAAATAAAAATGAAAAACTGGAAATTCTCATCCTCGCGTCAGGCGTACGACTATCGTTCGCGCTTATCCACTGTCTACTGGTCGGACATACGACGTCCACACTGTCCTCTCGCGGGGGGATCGTACGAGCCCGCGTGGTCCCGAGACTCCGAGAGCAGTGGAAACAGCGATGCCGGGGCAAACAGCGAAAGATTGACAGAGACAAAGCGTGCATGAACGGAACCTGGGGGAGAGCGATGCAACACAGCGAGAGAAAGAGTGAGAGAGCGAGAAAGAAAGAGAGGGAGAGAGAGATAGAAAGAGAGAGAGAGAGTGAGAAAAGTCGACAGAGGCAGTGGTTGGGATGGTGGTGGTTGGTCGCGTGGAGGCACGCGTTGGACCGCGTACACGGTTAAGTGTGGATGCTGGCTGGTACTATAGAGCGTGTAGGCGTATATATACAAGTTGCCTTAGACCTGAACGCGGGGGAACGAGCGAATGAGGAAGCGAGACCGACACATATATACGCGGAGTGAGACGAAACGATAGGAGGGTGGGCACGAGTCAAAGAGGGACGAGGAAGAAAAAGCTCGTGTATAAGTGTATATGTATATATACAAGGGCGATGGGAATGAAAGCGATGAGGTGAACGGGTAGAGGGACGATGGAGGTGGAGAAAAAGGAAGATATGTAGATGGGTGAGCTCGTGGTAGCAGGGTGAAAGAATGAGACGAAACGATAGATGCTGCATGATGACTCAAGTGGAGAAGGGGAATATTTTCTTGTGTTTTTCTTTTTTTGTTTTTGACTTTTACGTGCGCTGTTTTCTCTCGTATGTGTGAGCGTTGTGCCGGATGAGTTTGTACACGAGTGGCGTGTGTGGCAGGCAGCCGGGCCTGACGAAGATGGAAATACAAGAAGCAACTCCCACTATAACCCACTACTCGGCCGCAAAAGGCCCCTCAAAGCCGTGTGTATTCACGTGAGAGCACGAGATTCGATGACATATATACGCACGTAATATATGTGGTATGAGCACATTGGTATCGCTGTACGACGCAGAAACTTTCGTCGTTTTATTTCAAAAAGAAATTTCGTATCTCCTTGATTATAACGCGAATCGATGGGGTGCAATAATTTTCATATGGCTTTTAAATTAATTGGACAACTTTGCTTTTATCCGGCACATCGACGCCGTTCGAGCAACTATTCCCTTGCTTTTTTTTTGTCCCTTACCTCCTTTTCGTATTCATATTGAGGCCACAATGTGTTCCTAACTTTAGCATTATTGCTGTTATCCTTGAATAAGTTAGCTTCGCTCTCTTGGATAAGGGAGGATCTTGATAAGGGATGCTGTCGGATAGACTGATTTCTTAAATGATCACACGAGGTCTGTTAAAAAAGTATCGAGAATTTTAAATTTCCGCGGGCTACGTATATTCGATTTTCGATTTTTTTTTGTGGCGTTAGGTTGGTACTCGTGTCCCTCACTTATGCTGAAAAAATCGGCCGTTTTGAATGTTTAGTTAATCGTTGACAGCTGTTTTGGTTAGACGTGTTTTGGCTTGTCTTCGATTTTTGCCTATTCCAAAAAATGGATCAAAGAATCTGTATGAAATTTCGTGTAAAAAACCAAATTAAGTGCGCGGACGCATTCCGAATGTTGACTGTGGCATATGGTGAAGCTACCTTGGAACAAAGCAACGTTTATCGGTGGTACAAAATGTTCTCGGAGGGCCGAGAAGATGCGAACAACGAAATGCGTTCCGGACGCCCGAGCACATCAACAACAGACGTAAACATTGATGAAGTGAAGAAAATAATATTGGCCAATCGTCGAATCGCCGTTAGAGAAGTTGCTGAGGAACTAAACAGATCGATTGCCTCGTGCTATTCAATTTTTACCAATGATTTGGGCATGAGACGGGTCGCCGCGAAATTCGTGCCAAAATTGCTCAATTTCGAACAAAAACAGTGTCGCGTTAACATTGCTAAGGAGCTGTTGAACTTGGTCCGCGACGACTTAAATTTGCTCCAGAGGGTCATAACTGGTGACGAATCATGGGTTTATGGTTATGATGTGGAAACCAAAGCTCAATCATCGCAACGGAAGCTGCTTTTTTGGAATAGGCAAAAATCGAAGACAAGCCAAAACACGTCTAACCAAAGCAGCTGGCACCGTTAAGATAAGACGATCTAATCGATCGGTTCTTAACGAGGAAAGATCTATACTCGATTTTATAATTCATGACGATCGATAATGATCCCGGTGAACGCCGAATCAAACACAACGATCGGCGTGCGCGGACCGTTAAAAACATACATAACAGAGCGCCACACACGTTATTCCCGATATACCTACGATCGGTCTTTCTCCATATATACTACGTACATCCTTCTATCGTTCTCTTTATCTCTCTCTCTCTTTCTCTTTCTCCTTTATCACACTCTTCGGGCTTTTATTCTCGCACCCTTTTTCTCTCACTGTGCGTTCATACATCGCCGCTTATATTTCTCCACGATCTCTACCCTTTTTCTTTCATCGTCTTTTGTCGTTCTTTTTCTCTCATGGATGGCCGAGGATGAATGCCAGAATACAACAGAGAAAGAGAGAGAGTGGATGGGAGCGCGTGAAAGACTGGCGTATATACACACACACCAAAGAACACGAGAGAGCCGTGGCATGTTGCTCGCACGCTGATGGGATTTACGATTTTAACGAGCCCGAGAAGAGGCTAATGGATCGCGAGCTATCGATTTGGCGTTCATCCCCCTCTCTCTCTCTTTCTCTCTCTCTCTCTTGACTCGTGCCCTCGGCGGCGCGTCTTCTTAAATTTTATTTTTCCTTATATACCCTCATACCCGTTATTCCCTTTTGTCCAATGAATATTACGTGAGTAAGTCTTCGCTCAGTTAGCCATTAATCAAAACATCTTCGTAATATCTTACGATGATGATAGAAATCCAAAGAAGATCATTATATTATTGCTGAAGTGTCATTGCTATTGCATTGCGATTTTTGTGTACAAAGATCTTTTTTTTTTTCAATGCAATTTCATTTACGATTCCCTACTATTTTTATATCCTCGACCTTACAATAATTCCTATCATCCAGTTTTATGATCGTTGTTATATAAAATTTTGTTATTGTTATCCAATTTTGTTTTGTCGCTACTTCTTCATTCGTAATCGTTATACAAAATTCTTTTTGTAATGAAGACCTCTCTCGGAATGGAGATTTTTATACAAAGACATTTCTGCTCTCCCAATTTTATTCATTTTTGCTTCATCTCAGAGGAAGCTTTGTTCTTCGTGAAGTAAACAAATTTTCGAGGTTTTAATATCAATACGTTAAGAATGTACTAAAGTTTTGGAAAATCATTTTTTTAAAACGTACCGGTATGTGACAGACTGCTAAAATTGAAACGGCCATATCTCGAGAATAATCGCAGTAATCGCTCTCAAATTTTGCACACAGGTAGACTAGTCAACTGCCTTTATTTTCAGCAATTTTCATTAAAATTGCTTGAGAGTTTCGTATTGTACAGAATTTTTTATTTTTCAAAAATATTTAACTATCGAACCAAAACTCTGTACAGAAGTAGGCTAGGGGTTTAAACAATGGGAGAGATATTTGGTATTGAAATTGGTGAGAATCAATGAATTCAGATTTTAGAAAATTTTGACTATTTCCGAAAAATTATTCCGTCCTTTACAGGGAGAAATAGGGTTATACGGTTGAAATTTTTTTTTTATTTCATAAATTGTTAGTAAAACTATTGAAAAATATGTTCCCAAAATTTTAAATGCAAATTCCGACTCGTTCTATTGTTATAATCCATTAAAGTGAGTAGCTCTCCTTCAGGCCCCGAGCGCGCCACGAGTTTCAAACGCGTTTTTCTGAAAACGACTTTTTTTTAACTTGCGCACACGCTAGTTTGAAAAGTTTTCGACCAATCGTTTTGAAAATTGGCAGTTACTTTCTTCATAGTATTGCGCTCTATATGAACCTAAAATCGGAATATTATCATTTTTTAAAATAATTTTTTTTTCGCAAATGAAGTTGTAAAAAATGGCAAAAAATCATGCTTTTTTGTTTTGACCCCTGTAAAAAATTCAATTTTCGATTTTTTTGATAGCATTTAGGTTCATATAGAAGAGAGACATATAATAAAAGTAAATTCCAACCTCGTTTGATTTCAGATGAAAATTGCGGCTTCCAGAATGTACGCAAAATGCTGAGTCTGATTATGACCTGCAATATGGAGTCGCTAATATCTTCGGTGTTTTTCAGGGAAATTCTTCAAAAATTTTGTAGTATATACTTGAATGTATGTATAAAATATTCTCAAAGTTTCAATAAATTATATTCATTTTTTATACAATAAAAAAATTCTTGAAAATCATTGGGAAAAAGCTGTCCTAACCCTAATTCCTCCCTTAAATCGAAGCAAGACATACGATCCGGCACGCTAAAATGGCCAAGAAATGGTACTAATTGAAACATTGCTTGATCCTCATTTTCGAAGATTCACATAGCTTCCTCAAGGTGAAAATAAAAATGATGAGTTACTTGCTCATAAAGGGAGATTTGTAAATCTTCTAAAAATATAAGGAAGCAATGTGCAACGTTCAATATTCATCGTTTTCATTAATTTATCCCTTACTTTTCATCAAAGTGCCAATTCTTAGTAAAAAAAAAACAAATACTACTATAAAAAATCTATTGTTGCATCATTTTATTTTGCCAAGTTACCCAAAATAATAGTAATAGTACAGGTATCACCATTATGACAAATTCGTGTCACAGAGGCGTGTTCAGAATTTATTATATAACTTTTTTCCGCGGATTAAGAAGGATCTCGAGAAAGTCTTTCCTGTCTCGAGTGTTTGTACCTATAATCATAAGTCGCTTATCGACGGACATAGCCCAAGAATATTCCGCGCGGGATACGTTATTAGAGAACATATGCCGTTTTGCATAGTCCTCCATTTCCAAGAGTCGCATTTATCGCGTATTCTATAATACTCTATCGTTCGATCCCACAGCAAGGATTTCTATATCTAACGATCTTAGGGCTGAAGGGTGAGAGGGAAAACAGATAGCGCGTGGGACGACTGTGAGTCGATTCGTTGTAGTCATCAAACTCTATCCAGGTCCATACTAACGATAAACGTATATATACGTAAATCGATTTCTGACAAGTAAAAGGACATAAATCCACATCACTTTATGACTTAAACAATTTCAGTTACGTCCTTTTATGTGTTAACAATCCACGATATATTATATATAGGTGTACGTCGATGATTGTCTTCGTTCGCGTGTGCTCGCGAGTTTCTCGTATATAAGAGTCTGTGAATCTCTTGACTTTTCATTTTGTTCGTGTTGGGATGAACGCTCGACAATTCTACTGCATGTACACCTTGTTACGGTAGCATGTTTTCGAGCGCTGATAAGCTCCCACGTGATCCGATCGGTCGTATACGGAATAGGGGTAGTACAAAACGGGACCGAATTGCTTCGGGAAGGATGTTTCAGTCTTTCGACATGCGCGATTAATTTGACAACATCGGGTATATACTTTTCATCAACTTTCTTTTTTTTTGTTACTAACGTTTTTTTTTTCTTCTCTCAATCATTATGAGAAAACCTTTTGAAACGATACTCTACTCTCCGAGAGAGAAAAACAATTTTTTTTTCGCCTTCAGACATATTGGCCCCTCGAAATTCGCAAAAAAATATTTTTTCAGCAAAAACTCGCGAGCGACCTTCGGAACATCTCACTCTAGCTGCATGCCAAAATTCAAGCTGATAGGTTCAACCGTTTAGGAGCTAGACCGTTTAGAGCCACTGACAGAAGGAGAGACGGACGGACGAACAACCGAGTCTTCCGGTTTTCTGTACAAAACTCTAAAAATATGTGACATACAACTTTAAATTGCATGTTGAAACTTTGGTACGTTGGATAGTTCTCATCTAAAAACTGAAATGCATTTATCGATTAATAATTAACACCGCCCGTGTGGACACTATATTTTTCGAAACATGATGTGCACACTGGGTCTTTGAGGGACCAGTTGAATTTTTAGAATTTTCTAGGCTTTCAAAAAATAAGAAAAAATTCTGGATTACTTCTTGAAGTGTCTACTACATGGCCCAGAAGTTGCTAAAGTCAAACGTTTAAAACCGTTGTTAATAAAAATTGACAAATAGACAGAGAAATAGGAGTTTGAAATTTCGACTGTTCCTTTAAGGGAGGAAATAGGGTTAGGACATCGTTTTCTCAATGATTTTCATGAATTTTTTTATAGTATAAAAAATGAATATAATTTAGTAAAACTTTGAGAATGTTTTATACATATATTTAAGTATATACTATAAAATTTTTGAAGAATTTCCTTGAAAAACACCGAAAAAATTAGCGACCCCATATTGCAGGTCACAATCAGACTCAGCATTTTGCGTACATCCTGGAAGCCGCAATTTTCATCTGAAATCGAACAAGGTTGGAATTTACTTTTATTATATGTCTCTCTCTTCTATATGAACCTAAATGCTATCAAAAAAGTAGAAAATTTAATTTTTTACAGGGGTCAAAACAAAAAAGCATGATTTTTTGCCATTTTTTACAACTTTATTTGCAAAAAAAAAGTATTTTAAATAATGATAATATTCCGATTTTAGGTTCATATAGAGCGCATCACTATGAAGAAAGTAACTGCCAATTTTCAAAACGATTGGTTGAAAACTTTTTAAACTAGCGTGTACGCAAGTTAAAAAAAAGTCGTTTTCAGAAAAACGCGTTTGAAAAAATAGTACCAAGAAAAATAAGCAATATGGGGTCGCTAATATTTTATAGTATATACTTAAATATATCTATACAAATTTTATAGTATATACTCAAATATATGTATAAAATATTCCCAAAGTTTCAATAAATTATATTCATTTTTTATACTATAAAAAAATTCATGAAAATTATTGACAAAAGGCTGTCCTAACCCTATTTCTCCCCTTAAAGACCCACTACACACGAAGGGTTAATTAGTAATTTGTCGTAAATAATCGCTGATTCATTGACTAAATTAACTGTCATTTGGAGCAAATAAAAAATAGTTATATTGTTATTGTTAGCATTCATTATTATCAATTTAAAGTCAATTATTATTAATACACAGTTTTATTGAGATAAACACAATAATATTTATTAAACAGGTTGTAGAGCAACCTCGACATAGAAAAAAAATGAAAAATCATTGAGCTGTTCTATCGTAAACGAGTATTCGTATAAACCGGAAGCGTGGAATGGCTCGACGCCCGGGGAGAACGCCAAACAGTCGTCGATGACGTCTCGCGAGGAACACGAGAGAGAAAATGAATTACGAGGCGAGAGAAGTTTTGCCTCTGGGATCCTGGCGAGTCATCCCGCACAATGGCTCTTGCCGGTCCAAGCTCCCAGATCTTTTCCATGCAGATATGTATCTATACGGTTTAATGCTCGAATGTACGTTAAATACATATATATATATATATATATATATATATATATATATATATATACATATCGGATATTCCATGTAAAATCAACTACCTATAGTTAATAATTTTTTGTATAATATATTAGTATTAGTATTTACATCATATACCTTTTTAGGTTTCTACGTCTCTGCCCATATGTTTTAATGGGAAAGAAATGGGGGGTAGGTAATGCTGTTTATAAAATAACAAACAAAATATTTAATAAATTCTAAAAAGCTGTTGAAAAATGCATTAGGTCGCAAAAGATATTTTTCCGTACAGAATTGTACACTCGGCCATCTCAAGGAGGTAATTTCTCTTATTAAACGACAAACAACCGACTCAATAAAATCGACGATCGTTTTCTAAAACAAAATTCATGATTTTCCCAAAACACGCCTGTCGCCATTCTCTTTAATCGCGCCTTTAATTGAAAACAAATGTGTTCTACTTTGATCGAGTTGAAAGCGAGTTATCCGACATGCCGTGTATTTTACCGCAGCATGCCGAATCAAAAATTTGCATTCACCACTTACTTGATTACGAATTACTGCGGTGAAACTAAGATTTATGAAATAATTTACCGTTGAAGTGGTTTTACCCATTTGTAGACGTATTTGTCCCAGTTTCAAGCACCGATTAAGAAAAATCGCAACTAGCGTATTTTCATAATTTATCGATGGAACGGACTTTTTAAAATTCAAAATGGACTGTTCCTGAAGTCCATTTTGAAATTGAGATCGATTCTCTGAAAAAAAACATTGTTCTGAACTTCGATACATTTTTTACGTGACAGTTTTTTGAAATCTTCCAACGAGCTGTGCCCCGCGGTTTGACCCGCGTTAAATGTCCGTCCCCCGATTCAACGCGCCGCCGCCGCTCTTTAGGGTCATATGGCTATCTAATGCAAAAAGAATTTTCCAAATCGGATTAGTATTTCCTGAGATTAGCGCGTTCGAACAAACATATAAACTCCCCAGCTTTATTATAACAGTAAGACAAACATACAAATATGCAAAGATACAAACTCTCCAGCTTTATTACAGTAGTAACAACGGATTAATGTCTTCTAATCTAAGCAAGGATTTTTTTCGACGTTTAAACAAAAATTCATAGGTACTATTAAATATTTCAACATTGGTCTTTTTTTCCAATTATTTATTGATACTTACAGGTACTCTGCAAATTTTTTCGAGTACAATAAAAATAAATTGAGGGTGCTGCGCAGTTTTAAGGCGTCATGATTCCATGGCGACTGTGACCACAATTCTAGACATTCCACTCGTCTGGAAAAAGTAAACGAAAAAGATTATTGATCAGTACTAGTATGGCTATCGCATGAACCCCTAAAATAGCAAAGAAGAAATATGAAACATTTTTTTATGGTTGTTCAGAGACTTTTACAGTTCCAAAATCTGTACACGTTGTTTAGAAGGTCGCCAAAAACACCGAAAATATTAGCGACCCCATATTGCAGGTCACAATCAGACTCAGCATTTTGCGTACATTCTGGAAGCCGCAATTTTCATCCGAAATCAAACGAGTGTTGGAATTTACTTTTATTATATGTCTCTCTTCTATATGAACCTAAATGCTATCAAAAAAATAGAAAATTGAATTTTTTACAGAGGTCAAAACAAAAAACCATGATATTTTGCCATTTTCTACAACTTTATTTGTGAAAAAAAAATTATTTTAAATAATGATAATATTCTGATTTTAGGTTCATATAGAGCGCAATACAATGAAGAAAGTAACTGCCAATTTTCAAAACGATTACTTGAAAATTTTTCAAACTAGCGTGTACGCAAGTTCGAAAAAAGTCGTTTTCAGAAAAATGCGTTTGAAACACGTGGCGCACTCGGGCCTTGAAGGAGAGCTACTCACTTTAATGGCTTATAACAATAGAACGAGTCGGAATTTTCATTTAAAATTTTGGGAACATATTTTTCAATAGTTTTACTAACAATTTATGAAATGAAATAACAATCGATTTTTTTCACCGTCTAACCCGTTTTCCACCCCTTAAGGATGGTTTGATACAACATCAAATGGCCTATATATAGTTGGTATAATACAGCAGAATGCCGTATATACAATTGCACTTATGCCCGCGCGTACGAGACCGAGCGACTTAAACGCTCGCGTGCACGCCGGTAACGCCGACATCGTTAAACCTTTATATATTTGTCAAGAGTATTTGAGTAATGTCCGAGGGAACGAGGAGATCGAGGACTTGACGCTTTCTCACTCTTTCTTATTTTCCCCTCACCCTCGCGGCCCCGCCGCCCATCACCATTCCCTCTTTTCTTTTCAGCGATCTTCTCATTCTCCTTTTCCCGTATGCGCGTACACGCGCCCGGCCGTCTGCTCTCGCACTTCACGCGACCATTTCCACTTGCAGTCAGACTTTTACTACGTCTTTTTACTTGTCTCTCTTTCCGTCGCAACGCGAGAGTGTCATTCTGGCAATGATTACTGGCACTAAAGCAAACGTATTTTCGTCCTCGAGCCACGTAATGCAAACAATTTTATTTCATCAAGTGTATATGCTAATATCGAATTTGAAAACGAAATAAAAAACAACGGCTACCTATGAATAACACTCGAAATCATGCTGTAACGATTAATCATGCTGGACATTTTTGAGGCTGACAATTTTGAGATAAGTAAATATTAGGTTTCATTGCTCCCTCGTAGATGTAGCTTTATTTTTGGGAAAACATTTTTTTGTCCTGTTTTCAATGCCGATGCGTTCACAATGTGTCAAAACATCCGAGAGGCACATTTACAAAAAAAATGTCCCCACGGATGTGTTTGTGTGTATGACGAGGTTGAAAATATCAAAGTTCTATAACTTTTGAATGGTTGAAGCAATCGGGTGAAAATTTTCCACGCGAATGAAGCTGCCGACTCGCTTTGGGTGATAAAATTTTTCTAAAGTCTGAATTCTGTTGAGGTGTTACACTTTTCTGCATATCAAAAATTGCCACCCGATCAGTAGTCGGCGTGCAAGTTACGGCTAAGCGGTCGTCGATCCCACTATTGACCACAGCCAATACTGCTTAACATGAGAGATCGCTGAAACCGCGCACTGAACGCGCGTTCACGAGGAGCGGAATGGGAACGAGAATAAAGGGGAACGACGTCAAATCCTGTTGAAAACAACGATGGAAATGCTAATAAAAAAAATTACTAGTTGTTAATAATGTTTAAGGGCTCACGTACCCCTGAAATTTTCAAAAAATCGACTGTTTTTTACAGATTTTTATTCATTGTACTTTTAAGAATTAAAAAAAAAAACTTCTAAGAAAATTCCACTCCGTTACAAAGTTATAGAAATAAATGTGACCGGACATCGGGTTCACGTTGTACTTACCGGAAACATTAAACGCGTTTTTCTCGAAACTTCGTTTTCAGACAGTGTCAGCACGATAACTCAGTTAATTATTAATGTTTTTTAACTTTTTTTTTTATCCTGATAATTATTTTCTCTATAGTCTGACGAGAAGTTTTTTTAATTTTTTGGTTGGACAATTTATTATAAATTATTAAACACTAATTTTTTTTTTCTTCAAATTACTAAAGTTTGAAATAGTGTAATTCGTTTATTTTGAAAAAAAAAGAAAATTCCCTCCGTCAGATTATTACTACTGCATTATTTTACTAGATTTCTTGTTATTTTAGCAGATTGAATGATTTTTGGTGAAGTTATGATGTCGACGAGGAGACGCCATGGTTTTCATCAGTAGTCCATTTATACCCGTAAAAAATAATGTTAATATTTTTTTTAAATTAAACCATTTTTTTGTCATAGTTGAAGCGTTAAGGGGGGAAATAGGGTTAGGACAGCGTTTTCTCAATGATTTTCATGAATTTTTTTATAGTATAAAAAATGAATATAATTTATTGAAACTTTGAGAATATTTTATACATATATTTAAGTATATACTATAAAATTTTTGAAGAATTTTCTTGAAAAACACCGGGGATATTAGCGACCCCATATTGCACGTCACAATCAGACTCAGCATTTAGCGTACATTCTGGGAGCCGCAATTTTCATCTGAAATCAAACCAAGTTGGAATTTACTTTTATTATATGTTTCTCTTCCATATGAACCTAAATGCTATCAAAAAAATAGAAAATTGAATTTTTTACAGGGGTCAAAACAAAAAAGCATGATTTTTTGCCATTTTTACAACTTTATTTGCAAAAAAAAAATTATTTTAAATCATGATAATATTCCGATTTTAGGTTCATATAGAGCGCAATACAATGAAGAAAGTAACTACCAATTTTCAAAACGATTGCTTGAAAACTTTTCAAACTAGCGTGTACGCAAGTTAAAGAAAAGTCGTTTTCAGAAAAACGCGTTTGTAACACGTGGCGCGCTTGGAGGCTGAAGGAGAGCTACTCACTTTAATGGCTTATAACAATAGAACGAGTCGGAATTTTCATTTAAAATTTTGGGAACATATTTTTCAATCGTTTTACTAGCAATTTATGAAATAAAAAAAAATCGATTTTTTGAACCGTCTCACCCTATTTCCCCCTTAATAAAAAATATGAAGTGAACAATTTCATCTTTTTTTTCACCATATAACGTTTATAATAATTTTTCAAATTTACGCGGTTTTCAGCGAGCGCAGCGGTTTGTGAGCACTTAAGCAGATTTCATTCGGTAAAAATCTTGTTGAATTCGAAGAAACTTTCCCATTAGATCAGGTGTTTTTTCCATCTGCAATGATGTTTTTCGTTTTTTCATTACGGAATTGATAAGTAACAGAAAACAAATGGCTCCGTCACAATTCCAGTGTTCATGAAATTATTGATATAAAGCGTAATCAAGATTTCGTTCGAACGAAGCTCGAGATGAAGTAGAGTTGCTCGTGACTTCTTCGCTCTCAATTAAAACGACGTGCGTTCCCAGCCGCGACTGTGCATGCACAGATGGAAATAACTTTCAGTTTCCTTCGGGCGTAAAATGTCCAATGAATATTTATCATAGAGCCGGACCATTATTCACAGCGTGACGAGGAATTAATAATCGATTTTGCCGCGGTCAAACTACAACCGGGTGAAAATGGTGTCAGTGCGTGTCGTCGGGATGAAATATATAAGTCATTGAAGAAGTGATCGAAAAGAAAAGAAGCGTTTGGAATACCAGGCCAATGAGTATAGGAGGAAGACGAGAGTGAGAAAACGGTAGCACGATCCTTGACGCGCGCGCCCTCTTCTCCTCATCGCCGGACCCCACGGCAGAGCAACACGTAACGCGGGCGCACGCGGGTCTCCGTTCCCTCTGCCACTAACAGTCTTGTCTGCTTGTTGTATGTGTATTATCACCGAGCGTATATACGCTACCACGTAGATCTTTACGTGCTATATATATACTAGGGGGGCTCTGCCACCCTGCGCGCTTCGCGCGCCAACCCCCCCGCCGGCCACTCCATTCGGCGTACCCCCCACCCCCCTCGGGCTATTCCATTCGGCGTACCCCCCCCCGGGCTATTCCCCCCGATTATTATTATTATTATTATTATTATTATTATTATTATTATTATTATTATTATTATTATTATAGGTGGGTCAGCTTCACCAAACGGGGCAACCCTAACCCGTTTGTTGAAGCTGACCTCCTCAACTCTTGTACACGGCAGCGGCGGCGGCGATATATTTTTTTATATAATATAGAGATATATATATATATACATATATCTATACAGTGCTAGGCATTTGAAGTGAAATACGCAGATTTTCAGGAACACGCAGGATATCTTTGCAGATTTTTGCGAAAATTTGACGAATTTGAAAATTTCAAAATAATACATTTAAGGAAATTTCATAATCTTTCGAACGAAATGGGTCCCATTGAGATTGATAAACAATTGCGCACGTGCGCAACGAAAATGTGGGGGGGTGGAAAATCGGGTGATCCGTCGACCTCGTGATTTAAGGGTTGCGGATATGGTAGAGGGTAAATATGATATCCAGCCGATGGGTTATGAACAGGGATGAAAACTACTCCAGGAGCAATTGGATGCGCAACCCCCCGGCGGCAGGGGAGGGGGTTAAAGTGGAAATGTTTATTCGGGGCCTGCGCGAAAACTGTTGTACCGTTTGGGCTCATTTTTAACGTGGATGTATTATTCACGAGGGCCTATGACCTAGTGAAAACAAATTTGCGTTATCGTTCCCCGAAAACACTGGGGCATCGACGAAGTGCCACTTTCAAATTCGTCAAATTTTCGCTAAAATCGACAAAGATATCCGCATTCCACTTCAAATGCCTACCACTATATATATATATATATATATACATATATGTGTGTGTGTGTGTGTGTGTGTGTGTAGAAGTTTGAAACCATCGAGACCCATATAAAGAGTGGCAGGTACAACGAGACTAGAAACCCGTAACGCCCACGCTTAGACAGGATATATACTCGCTCATATTACGCGTGCCTTATATTATTTCTTTTGGAAAGTCCTCGTATATATCGCAGGAAGGGTATACGATCGGGACGTAAGAAGATTACGAGCGAGCGATCGACTTATAATACTGGCAATAGAGGACTATAAGTGTATCAATTTTCTTGTCATAAATTGGCCAATGAATTTCTCACTATTTTGTCCTGAAAGTCTCAACGGTAACATCTCATCTCTCCACCTCGTGCGTTTTAAAGACTTTTTTTTATACTTTCTTTATTTTTATTTATTTTCGAAATAAGCAATAGAAAAATTGATCATACGCCACAATATGAAAAACTGATATTTGTCAGTTCGTCGAATGATTTTTATTATCATGTGAAGATGTTCAATTTTTGTATATAATTGATTTTTTTGTTTAATTATTAGAGTGTCCGTCGTATACCTTTTCGGATTTTTACGTGCCTCCCCCTTTGTTCCCACTTCCATGGGAATGGAAAAATGATAATAAACTGTAGTTTCAGTTTTATCGGAATCAGGAATTCAGTAATACGGCCACCCGCTCATTATTTGTCGCGAAAGCTGTTTGTGTACAGCGAAATTTTAACCCTTCCCAGTATTAAGGGGGGAAATAGGGTTACACGGTTCAAAAAATCGATTTTTTTTCTAATTTCATAAATTGTTAGTAAAACTATTGAAAAATATCTTCCCAAAATTTTAAATGAAAATTCCGACTTGTTCTATTGTTCTAAGCCATTAAAGGGGGAAATAGGGTTAGGACAGCGTTTTCTCAATAATTTTCATGAATTTTGTTATAGTATAAAAAATGAATATAATTTATTGAAACTTTGAGAATATTTTATACATATATTTAAGTATATACTATACATTTTTTATAGATATATTTAAATATATACTATACATTTTTTATACATATATTTAAGTATATACTATAAAATATTATCGACCTATATTGCTTGTTTTTCTTGGTACTATTTTTTCAAACGCGTTTTTCTGAAAACGACTTTTTTTTAACTTGCGTATACGCTAGTTTAAAAAGTTTTCAACCAATCGTTTTGTAAATTGGCAGTTACTTTCTTCATAGTATTGCGCTCTAGATGAACCCAAAATCGGAATATTATCATTATTTAATACATTTTTTTTGCAAATAAAGTTGTGAAAAATGGCAAAAAATCATGCTTTTTTGTTTTGACCCCTGTAAAAAATTCAATTTTCTATTTTTTTGATAGCATTTAGGTTCATATAGAAGAGAGACATATAATAAAAGTAAATTCCAACCTCGTTTGATTTCAGATGAAAATTGCGGCTTCCAGAATGTACGCAAAATGCTGAGGCTGATTGTGACCTGCAATGGGGGTCGTTATAATCTTCGGTGTTCTTCAAGGACATTCTTTAAAAATTTTATAGTATATCTCTCTATATTATATAAATATTTCGCCGCCGCCGCCGCCGCCGTGTACAAGAGTTGAGGGGATCGAGCGGGGGCGGGGGAGGCGTGGGTGGGGGCGCAGGGGGGGGGGGGTTGGCGCGCGAAGCGCGCAGGGGGGCAGAGCCCCCCTAGTACTTAAATATATGTATAAAATATTCTCAAAGTTTCAATAAATTATATTCATTTTTTATACTATAAAAAAATTCATGAAAATCATTGAGAAAACGCTGTCCTAACCCTACTTCCCTCCTTAACCGCGATCAATGTGTAATGAAACTAATATTTCGAATTTCGCAAACTTCGAGAATGTCACCGAAAAGGATTGACGAACATATCGGTGACTTCAATTTCAGTCAACTATCGAAGAGCCAGTGTAGTAGATAATTTAAATATTAAGTTGGATGTACTAATTTCGATAAGCTTAATTATTTGAATTTTAATGATAGTTAATATTCAAATAATTTTCATTCAATCAATCGTTTAAAAATCCGCCAAATTTAATCAACTCAATGAAATCCTTTTTTTTCTATTAAAACTGAATATCTCAATTATCACAGTAGTTAATTGGATCGTTAGGCACAAAAGTAAATTAAAAATGTTCCTGGCATGTAGAACGCTCGGGGATATTTGTAGGTTTTAGCATATACTATAGCAGTACAGTAATACATATGTGAACGCGTGGTGTACCACCTGAAATACGAAGCGGATGCCTGAGTCCACGTCGGCGCAGAGGGCTTCAAAAAATCATCTCGTCGTGATATCACGGCGGGGCGGTAGCAGCCGTGAGAAATTGTAACCCGATGGATAATACGTTGGAACATAGCGTCCGAGATGTACTCACAACTCGTATAAGCAAAGGTACACCCCGTTCCCTCGCAGGGAAAGAAAACTTCAGTCGTACAGTCGGATCAATCGAGTACCGAACCTCCGAATATTATTTTTACAAATTTTCAAAGGGCAACTGATGTTAAGAGCAGGAGGAAGGTCCGTTTGACCGACTCTGTTATACCGAGAACAAAATAGATAGAAACTTTTGGCCAAACGCCATTACTAAACTATCGAAGTGAATGCTTTGAAATTTGAATAAGTAATTCTACAGACCTCTATCTAGACCTTAATAGCGAGAAAATGTTCATTTTACAAATAGAAATGTACATTTTGAGCTAAAATCTAAGAAGTCTAAAATAAAAATGGATACAATGATTATGGTATAGCATAATTCCGAAAAACTCCACCATTAAGTTCTAGACGAATAAAAACCCTAACTGACGAGCCTTTGTTCGTTGCTGTGTATAGAAAATTAACGGAATGGCATTTGGCCAAAAAATATATCAGTATTCGTGCAAAAGTGCTTAGTTCGTTAATTTCCATTGGCGCCACTTGCAGACACGAACGTGAAATTTTCGGTACTCAATGCTCAGTTCACAGACAATTTTTGTGAATTTTTGGCGTCCAACTACGCAAATTAATAGTTACAATACGAAAATACATAGTAAATCGCTTTTGGCAGGGTTAACTCGCGTATTTGATTCATAGGCCTTAAATATTTCTCCGACTTTAATGCTCCCTACTATATCGACGCTGTCGAAACTTATCATCGTCTTTCACATGCCCTTTACGAAGGTTGACTCCGAATCTGAGTATATTTACATATTAGAGAGAAAAATGTATAACAATATACTACTAAACGTGGTGCAAAATTTTAGAAATTCAAATCTGCCGTGATTTTAATCAAATAGCCGGCCATTTTGTGTCTTTGGAGCAACTTGGAGGATGCTCGATGAATAAGAAGTTAAACATTTATGGTAATATTTATTATTTACAAGCCACAGCTGTGGGTTTACATAAATTATATATAAACCGAGCCAATTGATTATTCTCTCGTTATTGGAAAATTAAATAATGAATTATACTCGGGTAATTCATACATCATAACAAGATATTTGTAGAATTCTATGACAATTGACAAGAAAACTGTCTGTACCAGGAGTCACTCAATAATTAATTTGTTAATGTTACAAATGTGGTTTGTAACATATGACTACCAAAATTCGGGCACAGTCATTCTACAAAATTACATTGAACAATTTACAAATTCTGTCAATGTACCATTTTCCAGTGTTACAAGTTATTGTACAAAAAAAAATTGGTTTGAATGAACAATTTGTATAATGACAGATTTTTACAATCAATCAAACACGAACAATCAGCAGGTCCTTTAAATTAATTACAATACTTTGGAAAATGTGACAAAAACGATTTTATTAAGACACCGGTCAGCTGCTTTAAGGGGAAATAGGGTTAGGACAGCGTTTTCTCAATGCTTTTCATGAATTTATTTATAGTATAAAAAATGGATATAATTTATTGAAACTTTGAGAATATTTTATACATATATTTTAGTATATACTATAAAATTTTTGAAGAATTCCTTGAAAAACACCGAAGATAATAGCGACCCCATATTGCAGGTCACAATCAGACTCAGTATTTTGCGTACATTCGGGAAGCCGCAATTTTCATCTGATACCAAACGAGGTTGGAATTTACTTTTATTTTATGTCTTTCTACTATATGAACCTAAATGCTATCGAAAAAATAGAAAATTGAATTTTTTACAGGGGTCAAAACAAAAAAGCATGATTTTTTGCCATTTTTTACAACTTTATTTGCAAAAAAAAAAATTTCTTTAAATAATGATAATATTCCGATTTTAGGTTCATATAGAGCGCAATACTATGAAGAAAGTAACTGCCAATTTTCAAAATGATTGGTTGAAAACTTTTTAAACTAGCGTGTACGCAAGCTAAAAAAAAGTCGTTTTCAGAAAAACGCGTTTGAAAAAAATAGTACCAAGAAAAACAAAGTCAACGCAGTCATAAATTTGCTTCGGTGTTTTTCAAGGAAATTCTTCAAAAATTTTATGGTATATACTTAAATATATGTATAAAATATTCTCAAAGTTTCAATAAATTATATTCATTTTTTATACTACAAAAAAATTCATGAAAATCATTGAGAAAACGCTGTCCTAACCCTATTTCCCCCCTTAATGGCTTATAACAATAGAACGAGTCGGAACTTTCATTTAAAATTTTGGGAAAATATTTTTCAATAGTTTTACTAACAATTTATGAAATAAAAAAAAATCGATTTTTTGAACCGTCTAACCCTATTTCCCCCCTTAACTGATACATTGTTCCGTATCAGAAAATCATTTTTTGCTGCATGTCGTTTAACGAACTATCACTCAACAGAATGATCTATCACTCAAGAAATTTGGAACAATTTTTACGGACAATATTTTAAAAAGATTGCATGTAAAATCAGTAATGTCACTTATTGTTAGAAAGTCATCTAGTTTGTTTAAATTAATTAACATTATTATCCTTCTGAAAAATTGTCCAAGCTATTTTTGAAAAAACGTAATCAACTGATCGGACTGTACCGCTGAAATTGCCTTTAATATACACGTATACTCTTTCATCATCATGTGCAATTTGCATGAACGTATTTTGTATACATTCATACATTTACGTCCTACATGTAAAAGGATCGTGTGCGTGTACTTAGCATAAGTCTCGTACCTGAGGCACTCTCTCATCGTATTTCATGCCCTCGGTCGGTGCATATAACCGCGAAACGAGCCATATACTCTTTTCCTCCCTTCGCACATATTTCCTCACGAATCATGCACGCGCAATTCATTTTCGATCATCAAAAAATCCCGAGTATATCCGTACATTCGAATTGTCGATAAGTCAGTAATGAAAATTGAACTTAAACAGGCACGATTATTCATGGCAATCCAACTTTGGTTTTTGAAATTTTTATATGAATTTACAAGAAGACATTATAAATCGATTCGCTAAATTTAAACAATATTAACCGTGTACTTAAAAACAAACATTTAACATGACATTTTTTAACATTTCAACGGCTATTCGTCCAATCCTAAAATAATTCAGAGTGGCAAACGAAAATTCATGTAAAAGGACCTTTTTTGAGCACGTTCACGGTAGGACGTCCCTTAAGGCCTTACATACGTCCAGCGGTACCGAAAACGTACCAAAAGAAAAACTGTTTTTAGGAGGGATAGAAATAGAGATTGATAAAAAAATTCTTACACATTGTTTATTACTGTGTTAAGTTTGTAAACAAATTTTTTTCAATTTTTTTTTTCAAAAATTACAACATGAAAAATCACATTTTTTGAAGCACTGTAAAAAAAAAGTTGCTCCACGGTCGGCAGTATTTCTTCCTCAAATGTTGACGGATCTGCAAAATGTAAAGAAATTCTTGTAAAATAAGGTAGTAGTTATAGTCTGTCGAGCCGGATATTCGAAATTCGGAAAATTAAACAATTTACGGTAATTTAAAAAAAAATGTTAAGTTTGTGTCAAAAAAGTCACACTTTAATTGTTTTTATAAAATTTTCTAATTATAATTTTTAAAATCCGGCCCGACAACTATAGAAAAAACAATTCCGAATATTTAAAAAATATTAAAAACCGTACGAGTTATCATGCCGACCGTGTCAGAAAAAGTAGTTTTGAGAAAAACGCGTTTAAAGTTTCAAGCGCGTTTCGCTCGAAGTCGCGCGCGGCTGGAGCAAGAAGTTTATGAATTTTTTAAATTTATTTAGTTAACTTACGTCTAATCTCCCATTCCAGCTTCATATTGTACGCCTTCCTTGTCAGTAAAAAATTGTTGTTGTTTATTTTTTTCTAATCGACGAATTGTTCTGGCCTCTTTTGTTGCTTTGGTAGCGTTGATTCGTTTTTTGTCCTTTCGTCGGGCAGTCACATTATCTACAATAACTTTTGAACTATGGGGAATTTTTACAATCAGCTTACACAGAAATACGCTTAAGACTATAAGGAATAATAATCTGTAAACAAAAAAAAATCGATTTTTTGAAAATTCTCGACGTATGTAAGGCCTTAAGGACTCACCGACCCCCGAAATTTTCAAAAAATCGATTTTGTTTCAGATCTTTATTCGTTATACTTTTAATAATTAACAAAAAAAACTTTTAAGAAAATTCCACTCCGTTACAAAGTTATAGCAATAAATCCGAACGGACATCGGGTTCACGTTGTACCTACCGGAAACTTTAAACGCGTTTTTCTCGAAAATTCGTTTTTAGCAGTGTCAGCACGATAACTCAGTCAATTTTTAATCTTTTTTAACTTTTTTTTAAATTCTTGATAATTATTTTCTCCTATAGTCTGACGAGAAGTTTTTTGGTCGGACAATTTTTTATAAATTACTAGCAAAACCCGGCAAACGTTGTCCTTCCTGGTTTGTTATTATTGAGGGTCGAGAATATTCAAAATTACAAATTATCCTGTTTTATCCTGGATATGATGACGAGTTCCAACAAAGTGGATAGCATAAAAACCTTCTCCATGAAAAAATACATTGATGTGCCAACTTTCATGGTGATCGGTCAAACGATGTCGAAGTCAATTAAGCTCAAACAAATACCAACATCCATTTATATATATCTATAGACTATTACTATTTTTTTAAAATTGTATACTACAATTTGAAATACTGTAATTTCTTTATTTTTGAAAAAAATAAATAAAATTCCCTCCGTCAGGTTATTTACTACTACACTATTTTACAAGATTCTTTTTTATTTTTGCAGATTAGGTAATTTTTGGTGAAGTTATGATGTCGACAAGGAGGCGCCATGGTTTTCATCAGTAGTCCATTTATACCCGTAAAACATAATGTTAATATTGAATAAACATAAAAAAAAAAAATTTCTTATAGTTGAAACGTTAATAAAAACTGTGAAACGAACAATTTATTTATTTTTTCACCATATAACCTTTATAATAATTTTTCAAATTTACTCGGTTTTCAGCGCACGCAGCGGTATGTGAGCCCTTAATAATCTTTTCATTATTATTGCACGACGAGAGCCACCGTCAACATCTCAATACATAATTCCTCGTCATTTATAACACACCATACTACTTTACTTCGCTCACTTTATAACGCAGTAATAACGCCGAAATAAAGTCTTTATAAAAGCGCGACCTTATCAGCGTAATTCATTTCATACTCATCTGGTCACTAGATCGTATATATACGAGTTCCATCGCTCGAAGCGCACGCACAAGAAACGACGTGTCCTGCAGCATATGGCCGGATTACGCGTCCTATATCCTCCGCGCACCTCATCCTCAACAGGGCATCATCGCTTTCGCGGAAGATGCTGCGTTGTATTACACACGCATTTTCGCAACGAGATATGATACTTTTTGTACAGCGTACATATATATATGTCGTATATATAGATATAGAGTTTGAAGAGAACGAGAGTTCAAAGAGAATTAGGCCTTCGAGAGATCGGCACATTTCAATCTTCCGCAAATCAAACAGTGTAAACTAATTACAGCAATCCGAAACTTTTACGTTTGAATCGTAATCGATGATTTCAAAAATTCTCAAGTAACAATTTGCACTACAATCGAACAATTTCAAGCTTTATTTTATTTAAAAATTGAAATAAAAATTCAGACACCTCGAACATCCCTCAAATAACATTTTTCATTACAATCGGCGCTTTTCGAGTTTTTTTTTTCGTCAACCCACCATTTATATGATTGCGCCGAAAAAAACTTTACCGGATAAATTAAGGGGGAAAATAGGGTAATAGACGGTTAAAAAAAATCGGTTTTTTTACTTCATAAATTGTTAGTAAAACTATTGAAAAATATGTTCCCAAAATTTTAAATGAAAATTCGAACTCGTTCTATTGTTATAAGCCATTAAGGAGGAAAATAGGGTCAGGACAGCGTTTTCTCAATGATTTTCATGAATTTTTTTATAGTATAAAAAATGAATATAATTTATTGAAACTTTGCGAATATTTTATACATATATTCAAGTATATACTATAAAATTTTTGAAGAATTTCCTTGAAAAACACCGAAGATATTAGCGACCCCATACTGCAGGTCACAATCAGACTCAGCATTTTGCTATTTTTTCAAACCGCGTTTTTCTGAAAACGACTTTTTTTTAACTTGCGTACACGCTAGTTTGAAAACTTTTCAACCAATCGTTTTGAAAATTGGCAGTTACTTTCTTCATAGTATTGCGCTCTATATGAACCTAAAATCGGAATATTATCATTATTTAAAATAATTTTTTTTTGCAAATAAAGTTGTAAAAAATGGCAAAAAATCATGCTTTTTTGTTTTGGCCCCTGTAAAAAATTCAATTTTCTATTTTTTTGATAGCATTTAGGTTCATATAGAAGATAGACATATAATAAAAGTAACTTCCAACCTCGTTTGATTTCAGATGAAAATTGCGGCTTCCAGAATGTACGCAAAATGCTGAGTCTGACTGTGACCTGCAATATGGGGTCGCTAATATCTTCGGTGTTTTCCAAGGAAATTCTTCAAAAATTTTATAGTATATACTTAAATATATGGATAATATATTCTCAAAGTTTCAATAAATTATATTCATTTTTTATACTATAGAAAAATTCATGAAAATCATTGAGAAAACGCTGTCCTAACCCTATTTTCCCCCTTAATCATGTGCGATTAGATTAGTTATCCAAAATTTCGACGCTTGGACGAGAAACGCTCGAGACAAACAGATTGGAGAAACTCTTTGAGACTCACTCGCGTCGTTGATTTCACTTGACGGAGAATCCACTGTATATGCAACCCCGAACCCGTGTACGAGAGTAAAGAGGCTCTCGAATCATCGAAGATATTGGAATTGCCGAGAATTTATTGGACGCGGTGGCAGAGGAGCGTGTTGTTAAGGTTTTTAGTATCTATATACCGACGAACCTTAAACGTCTTGTCTAGGACTCTTCTCGAAGTATTAACTTTGCGTTGCACTTCAGTAAGCGAACCAGCATCCATGCAGAGATATGTATAGTATACATGTATGAGACGTTTCATGCTAACTCAACCGGGCTGTGACTTTTACGATTTTTCATATTTATTTTACTTTCAAGTGGGCTATAGAGTGACAAAGAGAAAATGATTCACACCATTTTTTAGATTCTTCCGAAAATAAGTGTGATCCTAACAATGGGTTATATCCGTAGTTTTATTTCAAATAGCCAAAACCAAAGCAAAATACAATTTTTTTTTGCCAACCATTAGAATCTTTATTTTATCATTAATTTTATATTTTTTTTTTATTGTTGTGTGTTCCATACATATACCCTTTCGGATTTTTACGTATGACCCTTCCCAATTCCATTTTTTTTCATTTTACCTCCCTATCACTACCCGTATTTCGCTAAGCTAACCTAACTTCCATTTGCGCGGAAACTGCGAAAAACCTGTGTCGATACAGACGACTTTTTGTTGTTGTTTGTTTTCAGTGAGTTTCAGTTGTATTACCATCAGAAACTCAGAAACACTGCCTGCCGCTCAGTAGTCGGCGTGCAAGCTAGTGCACGGCTAAACGATCACCCATCCCAATACTGACCGCAGCCAATACCGCTTAACATGGGAGATCGCCGAAGTCGCGCACCGACCGGGCGTCCACTGATGCCGGTTCATTCATTTTATATTAACAAATTATTTCTACGTGACGAGGAGAGTGTCTGATTTTAAAAAATAAAAATTACACCTAGATTTTTTTTTGCACTTAGGATAATAATAATATATGTACTATTTTTACGACATTTTTCACTGTAATTTTCATGTCGTCAAAATAATATATTAAAACCTTGAAGAACAATTATTTGGTAATTCAGGCTCTCTCGGTTGTCATGTAGAAATATTTTCATGAATTTTTTTATAGTATAAAAAATGAATATAATTTATTGAAACTTTGAGAATATTTTATACATATATTTAAGTATATACTATAACATTTTCATACATGAATTTAAGTATATACTATAAAATATTAGCGACCCCATATTGCTTGTTTTTCTTGGTACTATTTTTTCAAACGCGTTTTTCCGAAAACGACTTTTTTTTTAACTTGCGTTCACGCTAGTTTGAAAAGTTTTCAACCAATCGTTTTGAAAATTGTCAGTTACTTTCTTCATAGTATTGTGCTCTATATGAACCCAAAATCGGAATGTTATCATTATTTAAAATAATTTTTTTTTGCAAATAAAGTTGTAAAAAATGGCAAAAAATCATGCTTTTCTGTTTTGACCCCTGTAAAAAATTTAATTTTCTATTTTTTTTATAGCATTTAGGTTCATATAGAAGAGAGACATATAATATGAGTGAATTCAAACCTCGTTTGATTTCAGATGAAAATTGCAGCTTCCAGTATGTACGCAAAATGCTGAGTCTGATTGTGACCTGCAATACGGGGTCGCTAATATCCCCGGTGTTTTTCAAGGAAATTCTTAAAAAATTTTATAGTATATACTTAAATATATGTATAAAATATTCTTAAAGTTTCAATACATTATATTAATTTTTTATACTATAAAACAATTCATGAAAATCACTGAGAAAACGCTGTCCTAACCCTATTTCCTCCCTTAAAGCTACGGGTATAACCGAAATAACGACAAAAATTGTATTTCCGATCAAAAAATGTATTGTATAATTTTCGATAAAATTGATACGGTCCCTCGTAATTAAAATAACAGTTTAGATTATTGAGACAATAATTTTTGAAAAACTTTGAAAATTGTCCAGGAGCATTTTCTTTGTTTCACTCTATGACATAATTGAAGGGGAAAAAAAAAAAAAATGATGTGAGTGACAACAAGATCGAGTTAACGTGGAATGGCCCACGTGCACATCGATATTTCAATTATACAAATAATAAAACAAAAAGTTCCAACACTCGTTGGAAAAAAATGTTATCTCGATTGGATTGTGATACCTTAAAGCTACGGGTCTAACGGAAATAGCGACAAAAATTGTATTTCCGATCAAGAAATTTATTGTATAATTTTCGATAAAATTGATAATGTCCCTCGTAATTAAAATAACAGTTTGGATTATTAAGACAATCATTTTTTTTTAACTTTGAAAATTGTCCAGGAGCATTTTCTTTGTTTCACATTATGACATAATTGAAGGGGAAAAAAAATAAAAAATGGTGTGTGTGACAACAAAATCGAATTGACAAGTGGAATGCCCCATGTTCACTTCAATATTCCGATTGTATATAGGTACAACTCATCTTATACTGTCCGCTATCTACTTCATTGCATGTGTACCTATTCGAGACGTCTATATACGTAGTAGTACAACGGCCACCTTTTTCCATTGAAGACGAAAGCGATATTTCAACGCGGTCGTATCGCTCGAGTTATAAACTCCGCGGTAACCTCACGCGAGTCTCTTCGTACTTCGTACTTCACCGTTTTGTTTGGCAAATAAATATCTACGGTATTCATATATCCCGAGGTATTCATATCGTGATGGGGGTGTTATCTTCATATACCCGGAACAATTCAAGCAAGATGCCCGTAAGTAAGAGATACACCGCGGAAACTTTCTCAAATCAGAATAAATCATCGGCGTCCCCCCCTTAACTACTTGTGGTGTTAACATTTTCACTACTGACCCGACAAATCTATTAGGATTCGTAGAAAAGATTTATGCAAGGATCATCGTCGTAGTTTTCGTTAAAAAAAAATACATACAGGTATATTGACTGTAGGACGAAAAGGAGCTTTGCATATTTTTTTATCGCAAAGAAATGTCTTGTGATTTTTAAAATCGAAAAACAAAACGAAAACATTGATATTTTTTTCATCGTATAAAAGTTCTTAACGTTGATAAGATTCTATTTTCTCGCACCGAAATGTATTTCACATCGATAGGATTGAATTTGGTTTTTTTTGCCCGTTCTCTCGCGAATTCTGTTGTTGTGTATCGCAACACGAAATGATCGCTTATCAGAGGGGGTGAGAAAACGAAAACGTGTAATGGTAGAGAGAGGAGGAATAAATCTGAGGGCAAGTTTTATCCAGACTTCACACGTTGTTTTCGCCATATGCATCGTTATCGTTTATTTATTTTTTCAAGATGCTCTTAAGATAATTTTGTTCGTCGGAAGACTTTTCGTTGTGAATGTCGCGGACCAATATACAAGACTCGTCGTCACACGATGGTGGCCACGGATTTATGTTAACATTGTTATTATTATGCGCGCAAGACGATGAATAACAAAGCTGAGCCACACAAGACTGATAAACGACTGTCCGGGAAATGTTCCGGCAAAGATAAAATACGATCGAGAGAGAAATCACCGGAACTGACTTAATTTAGCTCGTTAGAAGGACACACTATGCCGCACACTTTCGCGACTTTCGTTTGTGTAAAATACCGCGATATCTTATCCCTTTCCCTTTGCCACACAACGAGCGATAAGTCATTTTAACGATAAGCCACGGCGCGCACGGACGAAAATCTTCGTGGGCATGTAACGAGTACAATTTATGCGAATGCTAATGCTCTCATATCGAGACGGTGGTCCCGCAATGTGAGTTTGGATAATACAAATTTTAACTGAAATTATCAAATTAAGTATCGTAAATTGATCCATCCAGTAAAGGACATGATCATCATATACTAGGATCCGAATTTTAGAAGAAAATTCGAGGTTAAGCACGAACTTGAGCATGAAATTAAGCACGAGAACAAGCACGAGCTTGTAAGTTTCAATTTACAAAATTCCAATTCCTAACCTAGAATGTAACCAGATAGAAATAAAAATTATATGTTAGAAATCAGGATTTTGCAAGATGGGACTTAGGCTCGTGCTTAAACTCATACTGAAGCTTCAGCTTAGCTTAACCAAAAAAAAAGTGAGCCGTCATGGGACGCCTGGTAGATGTGAAACATCCAACATCTTGAGAATACCGTGTGGGATATGTGGCGTGGAGATTTGAAAAAAAAGTAACTAGAAAAGTAGCTTTTGATTTTCTTCTATAATTTTTATTTGGTTGCTTCATCTGTTACTTCGGTTATAGTAGCAGTCGTTGCTGCTTTTGATTCGATGAAATTAACAATCGGTCGATGATAGGTGAAGTACGAAACGAATGTTTTAGATGTCTTTTGTTTTTCTAGATATTTATAGAACACTGCATCTATAGTAGTGCCATACCTTGTAGTAGGCTCATTTGCGTGGTTGTTCATGATCAACTGACATTCATTTTGGAGAAAATTTATGAGTAGCTATGATTCAGCTTTGGCAAAATTAACATTGAAATCCCCTACTAAAATGAATGGAAGTTGATGTAAATTTGCTCCTAATAGCATTGAACCAGCTGGACTATATTTGAGTAGTTCTTCGTGTAAATATCGTATGATATTATGAATTTTTTTGGTTTAGCGAAATATATACAACGACCATGACCAATTCCTTCCATCCTCCGTAACAATTTGTGCCGCATATAAATAGCCAATATCGTCTTGACCAAAACCAAGTCCCCTTACATTTCTCAACCTAACGATTATGCGAGATGTAATAACATCCAATGAGTCTCTATTCTGATAAATAGCTGCACCACCAGCTCTAACATTATAGCGTTTGAAGTGAACAATATAATCAACGTTGGGGACGTCGACGTTTTCTTCATTACCAAGCCATGTTTCACTCAATAATAAAAAATTACTATTGTTAACGATCGATTCTTGTACATCTGGGACATGCTTTCTGAGACTTTGACAACTCAACGTGAATAACGACAATCCCTTTCTTGATGTTATGAAATTTGATACTAATCCTTGGAGTGCCTCGAGTCTATTAAGCGATAATCTTTTAAATTCTTCTTGCAACGATACGACTGATGGATCAATTCGTCTACCATGGTAGAATTTTAGATCAATATTACGTGTATATATGTATAAGCCTTCAAACTTGTTACTCGCGATAGGGCTACATATAATAATTGTATAGAATGAGTTTTCTCATATTCATAAACAATTTCGCTGTAAGTCCCCCCTTGAGACTTATGGATAGCACATCCAGGGCTGCGATTCTGTGCTTGTCTACTGACAACTATCGGTGTCGTTAGCGAGCGACAGCCAATTGCAAGGAAGATTCCAGCGGAAAGGCGCGACTCTCATAGGGTATTTCGGTTTTGCATCAGACGCTATGATATTGCGCCTGGTACGGAATCGCCCCTCAGGTACCAATGGGAAATAAACTTATCTACCGCACAAATGGCTATACTATACTATGTACTCGTATGGTATAAACCTATGAGAGTGGCTATACTATACTATGTTCTCGTATGGTATAAACCTATGAGAGTCGCGCCTTTCCGCTGGAATCTTTCTTGCAATTGGTTGTTGCTCGTTAGCGCCAGACGCTATGATATTGCATCTGGTTCAGAATCGGCCCTCTGCATGCGCAATCAACCCGTGCGCAGAGTTGAGTGGAGGGGAGCGTCACTACAACGTGCCATCGACGTTCCCTATCGACCGATTTACTCCCAACGCGCGTAAAGATGTTTCACATCAAAAATCTGTTTCAATCGATAACCTGCACTTTTTCTACCAAGCAAATAGTCGCTACGGTTATTTTTTGATCGCTTAAAAAACTATAATCACTAACAAACCATAAGCCACGTCGATGACCTCTTCGGAAATACTGATTCAACCCCTTATTTCTTATTTAGTACAAAGGCCAGCCGTGAGTGGCCGCAGCGAATAATCGGTCTTTCGGCATTTAGGTGTGAGCGGAAGAAAGCTAAAAGGAGATAAACATGCGTGAAGAGGAAAAGTGCGAGAGAGGGAGACAGAGAGTTACTAAAGTACCTGATAGACGGTTGAGAGTCCCGAAAGAGAGAGAAAGAGCGATAGAGAGAGGGCGAAAAAAGGGTGATCTGGACCCTCGAGGCAGCGGGCATAAATCGCCACGGACAGACAGCATGTTCGACTAATTACAGATCCCTGATTACCGCTCGCCCTCGGTGGGCGCGACTCCTTAACCTACGGCTAATAAAGAAAAAATAATATTAATAAACGTTAATATCGCGTCCGGGCGATCTCTCCCCGCGGGCCAAAACGGTGTTTATTAATTTATCGAGCGAACATCCGATAAGAGACTTTGGGGTCGAATCTCTCTTTCTTCTTTTTCATCTTCCTTTCTCTCCATGCGATCACATAGAATTCGTCAATTCGCATCTGCTGGATCGATAGCGTCCATGGACCCCGAGAATTTGGCTTATCGACAGACTACATCTATATACACTGCCGAATATTTTGTGCTAGTCACAATCAAAGAAGCTACGATTCCAATGCTGAATCAGCACTTCGAGAAACTCTACTCACAGAGTGGGAAATAAGAAAAATAAACTTCACACTAACCGCGAGAAAGCCGAAGACTTTCAGCATTCATCCCCTTATTACATTCCAGCCACGTGTTCTTTCCTTCTCGACTTTTTTTTAGCTAGTAATTCCGTTACTCTGTAGTCATTCTGGTCAAGATTTCATCACCAGTGCCAAATATCACTGTTGGTTGGAAAGGTGATTAAAAAGATGTATGAAAAGGCATGTAATTAAGAAAACTAATTGATCCTTGAATCCGTAATTTTCTCCGTTACTTCGGGTTTCACGATTTTTATCTTCATCTTAAAACGATAACCTTCATTTTTGCATGCGAACGAAAAGAAAAAGTTTCGGAACGAAAAAAATGATAGTAAAACAAAAATATTCTACTCGTGATCATTAAAAAATATCGACAATTCTAAACACCCTCGAAATTACGTTGACAAACGAATTTCATAAAAATCTCCACATTCAAAATGATCAGCCCAAATGATTCAATTGAATTTATCAATTCATCCATCTATCCGTACAGATAAGACACATCATCATAGTCAAGACGCATAATGGCAAATGCCTAATTGCAATGCAAGAACACTCTGCGGAGACGCGTGATAAGCCGCGAGTTGATCGGGAAAGGTGTGAGTATATAAAATCGTTGGGTAAGCGATCTCTCGGTTAAATCGAATGGGCGGTTGCAGTAGATTGAGGATTATTAGACGTTCAATGTTTTTGCAGGTTTATAGCTGGATACACGCTTGTAGTTTACAAATATCCTTATACAAGTTCAACTATACATGCACGTGCGGCTTTGCCTGGCGCATTTGAACGGTCACTTCCGCGTGGGATCTCACACAGGACACACCGAAGAAGACGAATAAGAAGGAGAAAAGGTAAAAGACAGAAAAAAAAAGAAGAAGATGAAATCACCCCGAGGCCTCACAAGATGGACACACCAAGACTCACGGCACCGTTCGTTCGTGTATATATATATAACCTGACACGTTGGTTATACTCACTTTGACCAGAGATTTATTCACGGCATTAGATTCAACTAGAGTCAACGTTTTATCCACCGGGAGATCCCCTTAATGAAGTGTAGCGAAAACCGGCATCTCATCGCGCCGCGGGATAATGTTTTCACGGATAATTAATACACCCTCTTCACGATAGTCACGGGCGAGCGCCTCGTTGATGAGGCAACCTCGTCTTCGACGAAGCAATACTTGAGGCAATGCTATATATATATATATATAGCACGTTCGATGAAAGCTATCAATTAATTAACTCGGCTAATCATTAATGCCAACGAGTAAAGACACCGGGAAAATTAATTTACCAAGCTTCGAATAATTTTTAATCGAGCAGAAAGATTTTATTTCATATTCAACACAAGATGGATATGAATCAAACGACAAGATTGTCTGAATTGCCGAAAAAATCATTTTACTAAAAATTAAATTATCTGAGATGTATGTATTTTAGATGAACAGAGTTTATCTTTGGTCTTTTGTTAAAAAAGCGATGACACTCCAAGATCGTACTTTCGATACGTTAATATCGAAAAAGTGGAATCGATGTAAGAACCAATCAGAGGATTACTTAATCACGTGGTCATCCAACGTCAGCACACTTCACTCTATTGAGCCTCGGCTCAATTGAGATAAAGATTCACAGGGACACGCCTAACCTAAAAACTTCATGATCCAAGACGCGATATTAGTACCTTTGTGATATTAGTACCTTGTAGAAAAAAATACAGGTCACGAAACATCTCGAAATGCGATTTAATGCGTCGTGCTCAGAGTGGATACTTCAGATGGCCCGATCGTACACGACCAACGTAATCTACAAAATAGGACGCGAGGCGCGCTAACCGATCCTATTTTTCAAAACATAAAAGTGATGACGCTCGAAGATCGAACTTAAATACACCAGTATTGAAAAAGTGAAGGCGACATAAGGACGAATCAGAGGGTTACTTTTAGTCACGTGATCATTGAAGATCAACACACTTCGCTCTATTGAATCTCGGCTCAGCTGACGCGCATACGAGGTCTGTTCAAAAGGTATCGTGAATTTTGAATTTACGCGGGCTACGTGTATTCGATTTTCGATTTTTTGTGGCGTTAGGTTGGTACTCGTGTCCCTCACTTATGCTGAAAAAATCGGCCATTTTGAATGTTTAGTTAATTGTTGACAGCTGTTTTGGTTCGAGGTGTTTTGGCTTGTCTTCGATTATTGCCTATTCCAACAAATGGATCAAACAATCTGTATGAAATTTTGTATGAAAAACCAAATTAAGTGCGCGGACGCATTTCGAATGTTGACTGTGGCATATGGTGAAGCTATCTTGAACCAAAGCAACGTTTATCGGTGGTACAAAATGTTCTCAGAGGGCCGAGAAGATGCGAACAACGAAATGCGTTCCGGACGCCCGAGCACATCAACAACAGACGAAAACATTGATGAAGCGAAGAAAATAATATTGGCCAATCGTCGAATCACCGTTAGTGCTATTCGATTTTTACCAATGATTTGGGCATGAGACGGGTTGCCGCGAAATTCGTGCCAAAATTGCTCAATTTCGAACAAAAACAGTGTCGCGTTAACATTGCTAAGGGGCTGTTGGACACGGTCCGCGACGACCCGAATTTGCTCCAGAGGGTCATAACTGGTGACGAATCATGGGTTTATGGTTATGATGTGGAAACCAAAGCTCAATCATCGCAATGGAAGCTGCTTTTTTGGAATAGGCAAAAATCGAAGACAAGCCAAAACACGTCTAACCAAAACAGCTGTCGACAATTAACTAAACATTCGAAATGGCCGATTTTTTCAGCATAAGTGAGGGACACGAGTACCAACCTAACGCCACAAAAAATCGAAAATCGAACATACGTAGCCCGCGAAAATTCAAAATTCGCGATACTTTTTTAACAGACCTCGTACACCTCGTCGAAAAGCTTCATGAACCAAGTCGCGCCAGACGCCCCCGTTTGTGTCAGGCTAATTAAAAGAAACAGTTATTTGCGTTCAACAAAAGTGACGCTAATTAAAATGCATCAAAAATTAAACTTTCTTTAATGCATAATTTATGCGAAAATGTTTAAGCAAAATGTTATTGCGAACAAATTATGAAATATGATATTATTCCTCATGGTCTCACATCCGCTTTCATCGAAGTTTCCTCGTTAATGGTAGAGGCATATATATGCGCGATATATATTTACAAAGATATAAACAAAACTCAAATTAATACCAGTTCGATCCATAAACGTGTACGTCGAAATGCAAAAGAGAGAGAGAGAGAACGAAAGTGCGTCATCGTTGTGCGTATTCCGTGCAAAAATAATGATCACCTTTAATGGCAGGTGTAACAAATCGCGAGCTACAAATTCCTTACGGTCGATGTAAATCGCTCTATAAATCGGTGCCTATATACTGTTTAGCCAATTAGCAAGAAGAGCTGGTTATATATATGTCTACTGTTGAGCAAACTCGCGCGATAACGCCAATACGATCAAAACGACAACGATATGTTTTCAACACACTTACGGTTACATCAACCATCGCCTCTACTCGTGTAGCAATATCATTGCCGTTTGCATTTTCCTTCTGGCATTACCGATCGTTCGTTCAACGAACCGCGCCAAAGCTTTACGAACCGTCGTGCCAATACACGCTAATAAACATGCACGAGCGTTACGCCGGTAGGTTAAACTATGACTGAAATCTTTCTAACTGCTGGCACGATGACTGGAAAGAAAATTATACAGAAATTCAAAACCAAGGGAAGGAAATTCGAAAAAAAACATTATAAAATTACGAGAGTGCACGCGTTATACTACGTGACGTATTATCAACCGTCGATGAAGTATGTAAATTCACGAGTCGACGTGGCGAACCGGAAGTTCCATTAGCCCGTAGAGACATGGAAGAGCTGATAAAATATTGGCCGACACATGCGCGCCAACGATCCATGTTTCAATGTGCACTTAAGAACATATACGAAATACCGACTGACGGTAACGAAAAACTGTAATGAGAGTTTTATCGATGGCGTCTTGAATATTGGGGAAATGACTAGAACTCACAGACTGCTTCCATCGATTACATGTCCCGTAAGGTATTTCATTTTTCTGAAAAATCAATGCAACATTGAAAATAGTTGGATCCAAGATTTGTAGTGGGGACAGTGTTTGAATGGGGCATTCACATTGCGTTAAGAACTTGTCTACGGAAAATCTCGATTTTGAGAACTGTTTCGATCGTTACACTTGGAGCCCAATCGATTCTATGAAAGATCATTCACGTATAGTCACAACAGGCAGATTCAAATGGTGACATAGCGAATGTCACCAAATCGAAATACGAGGACATGGCAAGACGGTGGATATGAAAAAAATGTCCGTTCACCAAGTTACTAAAACCATCAATCAAAACATCGACTATAAAACAATGATAATGCCAACAAATATTATTAAAGGAGTTTAAAAACATCTTGTATAAATGCAACAAATCTGCAAAAATGGGTTCTTCGAAATCAATTGTCAGAATGGAAGTCTTAGGAGAATCGATCCCCCATACATATAAAAACACATTATATCGCAACAAATTTTAATCCCTCAAAGCGGATTAGTTAGCAAGACGATCGATGCTACTGCAGTGAGCGTTGTCAGGATTATGTGGACCATCCTAGCCGAATATGCGAAATCACTATCGTCACGTTTCACGGGATTTGCAAGTCTGATGCGCGTCAAAACATAGAGACGTTGAAAGTTCTACCGAAGACTTTGATAATTGACGCGCGTGGTGTGCTATCGTCACAGGAATGTAATTCAGAGACACGCGCGTGTCTCGAGCTCAGAAGAGACCAACGAGGAGTAGACGGCTTCGCGCGTATATATACGGGAACCGGTATGCCCAGCAAAAGACGCAGAGCAGCGCTCGACCGTAAGAGCTCACGATGACGAATCTAGGCGTGTCCGGAGAGACGATTACGACTTTTAGAGTTATAAGACAGAGTCGAGATACGGCGCTGGTCCTGGACCGATATACATCGTCTTCGATCCAAGCTCCGAAGACGCACGAGATCGCGTCTGGCATGCATACACTCACCGATCAGCCACTCCAGAGGACAGCCCGGGGCATTCATAAAAAGATCATTTTGCGGTGCGACGGTGAAGTGTGGCGCTATTTAACGGGAGGTGCCCGCGTACGAAACACTATTGAACCGCTTTCAAAGTTCGCTGCTCGCAAAATTCGTGAAAACTATTTTTGTTTTTAATTTACCACTCATTTGCCTAATACGTATTGTTTCACCTACCGTAACCCACATAATCATTATGATCAACTGGTCCATTCCACGTTGGATGACCCAAACTCATTTCAGCATATGGGTACCAGTCTCATTGAAAAACGATCCGATTATTGCTTACTTCCAAAGACGGTTCCTCGCCGACAAAAGACACGCGGACAATTGGCTGTAGCGTACAAGGAGTCCTTAAGGTAGTAGTCTGGTAACTTAAGCCGATTTTCATGTCTTTTTTGGAGGGCGTTTTTTTGTAGGAAAATAAAAATGAATTGTTTCGGATAGTTAGGATGTTTTTATTTACATATTAAAGATGCAAAAAAAAATTAGTTTGAAAAAATTTAATAGTTTATTATTTTCATTATTATTGATCGAAGTTCGCACCTCGAAAAAAAAGCGCGTGGGTGATTTTGGTTCTTAACAAAACTTTGGCGGACTTTGGAAAAAAACTTTTTTTTCCAAAGTCCGCCATTTTGTTATTTATCGATGAAATTTAACTTCAGTAGTTCCAACCAGAATGACATCTCTATAGATTAAGAATTATCAAGAATTTTTTATTTCAGAAAACATCAAGAGCCAAAATCACCGGGACCACCCACGCGCTTTTTTTTCGAGGTGCCAACTTCGATCAATAATAATAATAATAATAAACTATTAAATTTTTTCAAAAAAAAATTTTTTTGTATCTTTAATATGTAAATAAAAACATCCTAAATATCCAAAACGATTCATTTTTATTTTCCTACAAAAAAACGCCCTCCAAAAAAGACATGAAAATCGGCTTAAGTTACCAGACTACTACCTTAACAACGTGTAAAATTAAACATGTGATTTGTACTGAGGCATTCCAAAAGATCACTTCGAAACGAGCCGGAGCGATCAGACGGAACGAGAAGATAGATGAGGATCAATACAAAGTGCTCTCGCACTTTTTTGTTGTCTCGAGTAGCGGGTTGCGGTATATATACATATGTATAAGATGGCAATAGGCACACATACACCTGTAAGCACATTTACAATTTTCCCGGATGCAACTCACCGAAGGAACAACTCAACCTGATCAACTCTCCCGAAAATGAACGCCCGAAAGATTGTCTTGTAGGATCTTCGTTCCGGAGTCTACCGGGAGAATTAGTATTTCGAAGAGTTGTTCGTCAGGAGAATTAAAACTAGAGTTATTTGCGGATGCTTGAATTCTGGGAGAATTGTTATTCGATGTAGAATTTAGGAGACTTGATCTCTGAGAGTTATTCCAGGAGAGCTGATTTCCGGCGGAATTGTTCCTACGAAATGTTGGGTCTGGAAGAGTTGTAAATGTGTCTGTAGATCGTCTTGTCTCTCGTTTTTAAACGGACTCGTGAAAGGACGAAACGGCGGCGACCGATAAGAAAATCAATCGTGTTTGCCAGAGAATCATCGTAAATTGGCGTTAACCGACAGACTGACATGGCCGCGAACGGAGAGGAAAGGGCGCCGTAGACTCGTGCCTCTTCCGAACACTCTTTGGTCAATCGTCCGTGCTGGTCGAAGGCTTCTTGGACAGAGCATAAAAATGTCAGCGATGCATGGCCACCGCATCGCATCCAACAATCGTGAATGCTCCGCTCTTTTCGGACGTCTTATATGGCATGGTGAAATAACGAGAGATCTGAACGGCAGTGTGGTTTTCTTTCAGGCTAGGGAGAGAGAGGGAAAATAGAGGACCTGAGATGAAAAAGAAAAAGTCAAAAGCCTGATGTCCGCGGCACTCACGCTTCTCTCAACAAGCTGAGAAAGAAGAATACCGGAAGATATACGATTGCTGCGCGTGATGCAAAAGGAATAGGAACAAGAGAGAATGGAAAATATGCGAACGAAGACACTCATGGGAGGAGGCTGCGGTTGTGCGAAATACCAACGGTGTTTCCACGAAGCTGTGTATATATTCCGTCATAAGCCTCTTGTTCTCGCACTGTCATCCGACTGCTGTTGTCCCGTTCTCAGGACGATTTCTGTCTCTTCTTTTATTTCTGCCTACCCTTAAACCCTTTTCTCTTAATTTTGTGAGGTACTTTCATTCTTGGGAAACGATTGCCCAACATTGAAACCACTTATCAGGCTGAACAATCTCGAAAAAAATGTATTTTTTCAACAAGTGGTATTGCGTGGTTGAGAGCTGTCCGAAGTTGAAACAGTCTAAGGACTATTTTCACGGCCGTTGCGCGGAGGAATATGAATAAATGCATTTAACAATCAATTGATAAGAAGTATTCAGTATATAAATTGGTGATATGTCACGGTGAAGGAGAGAAAGTACATGACGTCGCGGAATGTGCAGACGACAGAAATGTATCCACGCCCACGAGATAGGTATGATATTATTGAATCAGGTTCAACCGATAAATTCGTTATTTTGATCCGAATTGATAGTGAATAAGAAGATAAACAATAGATTCCCTCCATCGTCGTCTCACACTTTTCATATCCTTCACCTACTTTTGAGAGAATTTGTGCTCCTTTGACGGAAATAGTTTATCCTGAACAGTTTCCTCTTTCCAGTTCAAATTAGTCCTGCACAATTTTTAACGGAAAGTTACTGAATCAATCTTTAACCGCATTGATCTTTCGTCAAGATGTAATCTGCATATCGACTGTACCGTCGAACTCGCGAATGTCCTTTTTGGAGATTCCACGGGAGTCGTAAATTCCCGTGCACCTTTATGACGAATTCAAAACTGTACTTGTTACCCAAGAACTTAATCAAATGCAACTGTTTTCGTATAAATAAGAATGAGGATTCAGGAATGTTTGATAATAACAAATTTAATGAACTAGTAGTTTGAACTTTACGGTAAATTACAAGTGTTGAGTGTGTTAAATGAATATGTTTCTTGTTTCTTAGTTGACTCGGCAACTGTAGGAGACCTTGAAGTTGACTCGGCAACTCGTAGTTTGTGACTGATTAAAAAATGTGTTTTTGTGACGTTTGAATTTTTACTCCTTCCCTTTGCACTGGAAGGAGAAGCCTTCAAACGCTCTATGTCGCATATTCTCATTGGCTGATTGGTATAGCGCAAAGATTCAATGCCTTATTTGGGCATACGGGTTGGCGTCCCTCGTAGGTAAATAAGAGCGTCTTGACGCTACCCTGCAGCGTGCTCGCGGAAGAAAATCCTCACGGGCAGCAGTAATAAAACATTTGGTCGCCAGACTACCTACCGGATTTTCCAATAATAAAACTTATTGCTGGTCGTTCCCTTTGCGTACTTTCTTTAATCTTCAGTGACTAGAAAGTCTTAATGCATTCCTTTGAAAATATGCTATTGTGATTTTAGTATTTTCGTTTGCTTATTTTTACGTGTGTGTGTTTGTGTTGATGTATGAATATTTACTTTAATTATAATTCATTTTTTTTTTTACATTAATATTATATCGTCGTTGTCGACGATCCATCGACGCTGCTTACGAAAAGTAGCACGATTCAAATTTCTTACGAAAACTAACACGTTTCGAATTCCACCACGAAAATCAACACGTTTCGATATTCGACGCGAAAACTAGCATTTTTCGGCTTTCGTCGCGAAAACTAGCATATTTCGATTTGCACTGGAAAAAGTAGTATATTTGCCGAACTAAATCGAATAAGATTCAGAACTTTCACAAATGTTTTAATAATTTTTTCGGGAGCTCTATAAGGAACAAATGAAAAACATTAAGGATGCATCGCCCGTATACCCTTAAACATTTATATTCGTTTTCTATTTAAAAAATAATAACATTATTGAAAATACGATTCGCAAATACGATACGCAATATTCCACCACTCAAAAACTAAAATTGTTCATCAATGATATTTTCCATGACTTCAAGTTTCGGAGTCAGCGATGTAATTGAACAAAATTATTGTTTATAAAAAGTATATTCTACTTACAGTCTAAAGAATCGTTCATTGTGTTTTTATTTCCTAAAAAAAAACACAATCTTGGAGTGATCATCGACTAAAGTGTAAAGTACAGTATAAGTATAAAGTACAGTTGACAAAATCTTCAAAACAATCGATTGAGCAATTGTTTTCGATTTTCTTTTCTCTAATTTTTTTGAACATGGTTTTTTTACTCCAAAATGACGAGGCATTTGCTGTTTGCCATCTTATGATAAGCCTAGCAGACCAAAATTCAAACAGCAAAATATGGATGAAATAAATTAAAAGAAAAAATAAAACAGTATAAAATGACAAGCAGTGATACTGAAACGTGCTAATTTTCGCGGTGAAAGTCGAAACCTGCTAGTTTTAGTGGTAAAAGCCGAAACACGCTAGTTTTCGTGGCGATTATCGAAATGTGTTAGTTTTCGTGGCAAAAGCCGAAACATACTAGTTTTCGCGCAGATATCAAGCGTGCTTGTTTTCGTAAGAAATCTGGAACATGCTAGTTTTCGTAAGCAGCGTCGATATGAAATACTTTAATTTCCCAGCATGGAGACAAAAGAATTTTCGGCATACATGGCAATGAAACAAAGCAATATATTCCGCGCATGGCCAAGGTCTATTGAGCTATAAAACATTTTCTAATTTATTTCACGAGCCACCACAGCAACTTCGGCAGTAAGATTCGGTCCCTCTTGCCTCTTTATTTCAGTTTTATTTATCTCGTTCTTTTTCTCCTCTCTGTCTCTCGCAAAGTCCTACATGTATACCAAAGTTATAGTTATGTACATATATCTCACTCTCTCTACCTACCTACCGCCGATGAGAGAGCTCATCGCATTATCCCGGATAATTTTCTCTGCCAACGAGAGGCCACCCCACGAAACTCTCTCACAGCTATATAGCGCCGCGATGTACGCGCCTCTTACACGCGTAAATCAAATCGCCTCGTGCGCGTACGTCGCTCGCGAGTGCCTTCTTCTCGCGCGCTCCGGCTTAGCACGAAATTTACTGCCAGCGTCTCGGTGTGGCCACGGTATTGGTAACCGTGGAAGCAAGCAAAGCCCAACGATCGTCCGACACATTGAAACTCAAGGAGTTCTTCATCTTTGCCCGTCAAACCTTTGTTAGGAAAATCTTCTTGGCGTATATAACGTTTTGCAAATGTTCGCTCTCGTGAGGAAAATAGACTGTCTCGTCTATTAGATGGAGATATTACGATACGTCTGTAGATTCGATAAAGCTCTGTAAAGAGGAAGAAATGCCGTAATACAAATGATATAGGTGAGAAAAAAGGAATAATTATGTATTGGATATGGGAAGCTAGATATGTGCTTCATTTTTGCTTCATTCTTTGTACGAAGAAGGAACGTCTGTTCTGTTCTAAATTCTACAAGAGACTGAATGCTGGTCATGAAGACCAAAACAGTATTGCCACCCAATGACAAGAAGTGCTATGTACTATCGGAAGAATTTTAAGTACAGCATTTGAGAGGTACGGGAACTCCAGACTCGTTCAGCAAGGCCCGCTTTCAGCTTAAGGGTTTTTCCCGTTAAGTAGGAAAATATGGATAACATAAAAAGGAGCCTTTGAAAAGAACCAAGCCTGGATAAAAATCGCCGAGGACCCTCGTATTAACTCTCAACATAGATTCGTTTTTGGAACTCGTAATTTACACGTAAAATCCAACATTATGTTACAATACTTCGTACGGCTAGTGATCTACGTGCTTCTCACAACACCGATTCAAACACGCCCTAAAAAACTCAGATAGTTAATTTTATGTATTTATATAATATTTCTAAAATGTAACCTTCGGTAGTTTCCCAAGTGAAACAGTAGCGATCGTGATCAGTACCAGGATGGATGCCATCTTAGCCGTTCACTGGCTTGCACGCCGACTATTAAACGGGACACAGTTTTTCGGAATTCCCGATGGCGATACAACTGAAACTCAATAAAACTGTAGCCACTTGTAACAACCATGTTTTCCGCACTTTCCCTGTGCCCTCGTGCGCAAATGCGATACGGTAGTGCATTAGGAGAGAGTGGTTGCGGCGAGGACTCTAAGGGTTTTCGAGGAATGGAATGAAAATGTGAATAAAAGTGGAAGGGACGTAAAAACCTGATAATGCATATGATAGAAATACTAATTTCAATGAAAAAAAGAATATACAGTGGGTCAAAAAAGTATTCATACACCTTGTTTTTTTGCGATAACTTTATAGACATAAGCGATACGCAAAGAAAGCCAATTTTATTTAATAGTACATCAGGTGCAGAGATAAACAGCAAATGGAGAATTTTTTCCCAGGAATAATAGAAGAATTATGCCGAAAAAACGAAAATTTTCGGGCAAAAAAAGTATTCATACACTTACGATTATAGTGAAAACCTACATCATCATAGTTATTAATTATAACTAATATTTGGTGTGCATCCCTTTTGCTTCAATTATCGCCTCGAGTCTCTTAGGCATGGATTCTACTAGCTTTTACGTTCTTTCTTTTGCTATTTTCTTCCATCTTCCAAAAGCACTCTTTGGAGATCGGATTTGTTTGTTATTTTTCTTTTTCTAATTTCTACATCCACCATGTGCCATAAATTTTCAATAGGATTGATGTCCGGAGATTGCGGTGGTGTAATTAATTGTTTGCGGACATTATAGAGTAATCATTCCCTCGTTTTCATGGCAGTATGTTTCGGGTCGTTATCTTGTTGCAAGTAGAAATTTCCATCAAGGCCCGTTTTATCTACACTTGCTTTCAAATTGCTGCGCAACACGTCGATATACTTCTGGGCATTCATTGTACCTTCTATAAAAGCCAGATTACCAACGCGATAATATCCCATACAGTCCCAAACCATGACGCTTCCTCCGCCGTACTTTACAGTCGGTATTAAATTTTTCTGCTGGAGCTCGGTATTTGGTTTCCGCCAGCAAATTTTTTTCCATCGGACCCGAAGATATTAAACTTTGATTCATCCGAGAATATGACACGTTTCCAAAATTCTATCGATTTTTTTACGTAGGTTTTTTTCTCGATTTATATAATTAATTAATGGTTTTTTGCGGGCCGTTCTGCCGTATATTTGGGCATATTGCAAAACGTTTCGAATAGTCTGGGGACACACGCTCTTCCCCGATGTTGACGCGACATCATTCGCTAAACTGCGAGCACTTGTGAACGGTTTTGTTGTAGCCTCTGTAACAATACTCCGACGCTCTCGTACCGTTAGTATTCTCGGTCGACCGGTTCGTGGCTTATTTTCTGTGCTGTTTGTTGCTTCGTATTTTTTTATTGTATATTGCACTGTTGCGAAACTTAGATTTAGTTCTTTACTAACTTTTCGATAACTTTCACCGCGTTTCCGAAGAAAAATCACTCTATCTCCCATGGATATTGATATTTGGCTTTTCTTTGCCATCATGTCTGTTCAGAGCTTGAAGATCTACTACCGCATGGAATAGGTCAAAGCCATTGTGTAAACGAAGACTTGTTTACATTGTACGCAGAGGTCAGACCGTCCGTGAGTGAATATCGAGGTTTAGCAGCTCAATCGTAAGTGTACGAATACTTTTTTGGCCCGAAAATTTTCGTTTTTTTTGCATAATTCTTCTATTATTCCTGGGGAAAAAATCCCCATTTGCAGTTTATCTCTGTACCTGATGTGCTATTAAATAAAATTGGCTTTCTTTGCGTATCGCTTATGTCTATAAAGTTATCGCAAAAAAACAAGGTCTATGAATACTTTTTTGACCCACTGTATATATCGTAAAATATAATAACCTGTGTAATACACAAAAAGAATTGGATTAAGAATCCAAATTAACGAGTCAGCTGGAAATTAATTGAAACGTTAAGTCAGAACTATTAAAAAAAAAAAGCTTTCGAATGAAATGAATTGATTAAGACTATGAGGAATAAAATCTCAATTCATTGCGAGGCACTTAAGAGGGGGCAAAAAGAAAAAACAATTAAGATTGGAACGAGTAGAGGAGCAAGGTATAATGGCGCACAGTAGTGTATTATATATGGCTTACTACATCGTCGCAGAGAGAAAGCATGGGGTGTACGTTATACCGTGTATATATATATATATATACACTGTATTCGCGGTTATAATACGAGAGAAGAGAAACCGCGAAGTTGCAAGAGAGCGAAAAAATAGCGAACAAATATGGGCACGGTTGTTTCTATGTGCGCTTCCCATTAACGGCACCCACGCATGATCTTGCTGCTGCCGCTGCTGTTGGTACTCGGGTGCATCGCACATATACACAATCATACACGAAGACACACACCCCGGGATAACACAGAGGATGTAAGGACCGCGACAGACACATCGCATATGGGCCCGCCCGCGTGATGAGACGAACGACGAGATGCGAAATGTACGTAGGATTTCTTAATGATTCTCCAGGATTGAATTTATCCGAGGTACGCAATACCATGTTTGGTTCAATGAGAAAAATAAATATGTTTGAAATAAAATGTGAAACGTATCTAAAAAAAAAAATAACCAAATAAGAAGCCGTCAGTCAATAAAAATCATTTTCATCGAACAAACTATTGTAATGATATAAATTTTATACGATTAAGAAAATGTACTTAAATCCCCGCCTCCCATAAAGTAGACATTTCATGAAATATCTCGAAATGCCAATTCCTTCTGAAGCCGGACTAACTCGTCATTATGATTGATCAAATAAGCCAATATTTAAAGCCAATAACGTTATTGGCTTTAAATATTGGCTTATTACGTTAAGCCAATAACGTTAAGCATTCGCAAACCTCCCATCCGGAACTTGGAATAAAAATATTATAAAAAATGATAAAACAAAAACACCAGGACATTCGATCGCCATCGGTATGGCAATAAAATGCGGAAAATGTTTGAATGGAATACGTGAAAATGGGCGAAACGAGGCATCCCTTGATCGTCAATGACAGACGGCACCATTCTTCCGTTGTACGAATATTATTAAGATGAATTCCACGAGCCCCAACAGCACGACAATACCACAACCTGTTGAATCCCTCTCTGAATAGTCATAGTACTCGTGCGTTACGTATACATGGCATAAATACTGGAGTATATTAATACCTGAGATGAAATTTGGCAATGTTAAAAGTTTTTACGACTCTGGGTGGTGGCTCGTGCCAAACAACGATATACGTGGGATATGTGCAACAACCAAATCTCCCCCTCTCTCTTTATCTCTCTCTCTGTCGCCCCAGACAGATTCGCGAGTGTATATAGCCAAGAGATGCTGCGCCAGGATGGAGAGCTCGATGCTGAATCGGCGTAGTGTATATACAGGGGGACAGGGAGACGAAAAAAAAAAAAAATCTTAGCATTTCACACCGCGTGAAGAGAGCAGCATCTGCAGGCACATAGAGTTGCACCGTTAAACTATGAACAAGGCACACACACGATGCATTATACTCCGCCTCTGTAGTTACTGTGAACCGTGGTCCCTCTGGCTCAGGACCAAGAGTGAGAGAGCTTGAAGGGGTTGGCGGGGCGGAGGAGAGCCCCACCACCGAAGAAATATATACGTACATATGCAAATCCAAGTACACAATAATATTGTCGTACAAGCTGGGATGCATCCAACGCGATAAAGATCACAATGCACCACTCGTATCCCAACGAATATACACGCACACACACGCACACATATATTCTGTTATTGTACATAAAAAACACACATATAATAGAAAGTTTCGTGGCTGGTCGTATACATAGAATAATACTTATTGTATGTCGCATGCATGTACCGCATATATTTTTTATCGCGAGAGAGGAAAAAAAAAAGAATAAACGGCGAAAAGGGTTTAAATTATTTTCAAGCTTGAGCTAAATTATTTTCAAACGAGAGATCCGCTCGTCTCTCGTGTGATTCACAAGTAACACGAGGCTTTTGAAAATTCTTCTCGGTAGCTTTTATTTATTATGCGAGAATGGGGCGGGGGATGTGTGTGTACATATACGAGGTCTGTTCAAAAAGTATCGCGAATTTTGAATTTCCGCGGGCAACGTATATTCGATTTTCGATTTTTTTGTGGCGTTAGGTTGGTACTAATTAGGGTGGTTCTTAATTTGGTGATGTTGGAAATTCTTTGGTATTGTTCCTTGAAAGTAACCAACATATCCAGAAAAAAAATTGGGCGCAAGCGGAACTTTGTCCAATAATTCTAACCCACCCCACCGAGCTGTCGAATTTTTATATGAAAAAATGCATGCATTCAAAATTTTGTTAAGAAAATTGTTTATTATTTCAAAACTATTCATGATAGAAAAAAATGTTATATTGTATTTTTATAGGAAATTTAATGCTCTACAAAAAAGGTATCTTATAAAATTCTTATGAATCTAATATTTATCACGTTATTAGCAAAAAACTGTCATCATATATTCAAAAAGTCCATCATTATGGCCAAAACAGGAGTTTGACGTCGAAAAACTGCAATGTATTCTTCATATGCAATTAGAAATATGAAGAGATACGTAGTGCACTCAATAACAGTATGTGAACGATATTTAATTTTTCAATTTTATCAATTTTATTATCATTCATGATAAATTTTTGTTCTTTGATCGATAAGGACATTGATTTCTTTATCAGTTCCAAATCGATGGCTTTTTTCGAAAGATTTCAAATCAACTCCTCATTTTTTGATATCGATGTGAGCGAGTGGATTTCTAATGAAAATTATTTACAAGGCTTAAAAATAGTTAAAGGAATTAAAGTGGTGAACGATGTTGCAGAAAGAGGAGTGAAACTTATTACAGAGTACAATGATCGTCTCACTTATGATGAAGATCAGAAACAATTCATTGTACAAATCATTGAAGAATATAAAAAAAAATATCCTGATATTAACAAAGCAACTTTGCTCCAACCGATGTAATTCATTATTGTAAGTTGATTTTTAAAATATATGACATCATTCATTATAATTCACAATAAAATTGATAAAATTGAAAATTTGAATATTGTTTACATTTCATTGTTGAGTGCGCTACGTATTTCTTCATAATCTTATATACATACGGAAAATAAATTGCAGCTATTCGACGTCAAACTCCTGTTTTGACCATAATGATCGACTTTTGGAATAAATGATGACAGTTTTTTGCTAATTACGTGATAAATATTAGATTCACGAGAATTTCACAAGATACCTTTTCCGTAGAGCATTATATTTCCTACAAAAACGTTATATAAAATTCTTTTATCATAAATAGTTTTGAAATAATAAACAATTTTCTTAACAAAATTTTGAATGCATGCATTTTTTCATATAAAAATTCGACAGCTCGGTGGGGTGGGTTAGAATTATTGGACAAAGTTCCGCTTGCGCCCAATTTTTTTTCTAGATATGTTGATTACTTTTGAGGAACAATACCAAAGAATTTCCAACATCACCAAATTAAGAACCACCCTAGTACTCATGTCCCTCACTTATGCTGAAAAAATCGGCCATTTTGAATGTTTAGTTAATTGTTGACAGCTGTTTTGGTTAGACGTGTTTTGGCTTGTCTTCGATTTTTGCCTATTCCAAAAAAGCAGCTTCCATTGCGATGATTTTGAGCTTTGGTTTCCACGTCATAACCATAAACCCATGACCCCTCGTCACCGAGTTATGACCCTCTGGAGCAAATTTGGGTCGTCGCGGACCGAGTCCAACAGCTCTTTAGCAATGTTAACGCGACACTGTTTTTGTTCGAAATTGAGCAATTTTGGCACGAATTTCGCGGCGACCCGTCTCATGCCCAAATCATTGGTAAAAGTCGAATAGCACGAGCCAATCGATGTGTTTAGTTCCTCGGCAACTTCTCTAACAGTGATTCGACGACTGGCCAATATTATTTTCTTCGCTTCATCAATGTTTTCGTCCTGTTGTTGATGTGCTCGGGCGTCCGGAATGCATTTCGTTGTTCGCATCTTCTCGGCCCTCTGAGAACAATTTTGTACCACCGATAAACGTTGCTTTGGTCCAAGGTAGCTTCACCATATGCCACAGTCAACATTCGGAATGCGTCCGCGCACTTAATTTTGTTTTTCACACAAAATTTCATACAGATTCTTTGATCCATTTTTTGGAATAGGCAAAAATCGAAGACAAGCAAAAATCGAAAACAGCTGTCGACAATTAACTAAACATTCAAAATGGCCGATGTTTTCAGCATAAGTGAGGGAAAAAATCGAAAATCGAATATGCGTAGCCCGCGGAAATTCAAAATTCGCGATACTTTTTGAACAGACCTCGTATATGGAAACAAGGGTACACCATAGTGAACATTTATTTCAATTCATTTATAAAACTTCGCTTGCATATACGTTTACAAACTGTAATAATGATAATGATTTAAGTGTGCGCTAATGTCGTGTGTAATGTAACGCACGACGTTATTGCACACCAGCGTTTTTCCCGGCGTGAAAATCCTTGGGAAATTTGTTAAAGATAAATTTTAACGAAAATTCGAACAGAATTCACGAGATATACAATTAAATACAGGGATAGTGAGTTTAATATATTGTATTAAACGACTGTATTAAAATCAACGATTAACTATGTTAAATCTTGTTTGCATATCTGCTCGGATGTAATAAAGGATATATAATATGTGAACATCCGGAGACGCCGCAGCGTACGAGAAGAAAAGTTTTTCAAGAATACGTCTGCGCATAAATATGGTAACGCGAATGTTTAATTGAGAAAGTTGAATGTTTGGAGAAAACTTACATTTTTAGTGATTAACCGATTAATTAGCATAGCTGTGTTTTACACCTTCCGATATAAAAATGACGTGAGTACCCTTTACATTTCTTTCTGCTAATTTTGTCGACCGTGCGAACTTTTAGATTAATTTATGAAATAATTACTACTATTTAAAATTATTGTATTATCTTTACGGACATTTGTTTTTCTTAAACTTTCGTTATTATTACGGGAAAACTCGTTACGTTTAATCATCACGAAGAAAATTTCACATCGATGAAAATTAACGTTCAAGAAACGTGAAAAATACTAACGATTTGCGAGCAAATTATTCAATTCACCGCTCATTTAATGTCGAGATATAAAAACGAAATTAAAAAAAGTTTAAACCAATTCCTTGTCGACGATCATCTGATCGAAAAAAAAAAAAAAACGGCGGTGCATTATCAAACCATTCGTGCAAACCTATTATAGTATCTCGTATATGACGAACACACACGGTCTTGTCTCAAGTCTCGAGAGGTAATCAACGACATATTCGTAACGAGTAAGGCAATTATGAGGGGCGTGGCAGTCGCACAAGTCTCCGGTGCAAGAGATCCAAGAGGTGAAGTACCGCACAACGAGAACGTGTGTTTACGGCGCCGGCAAGTACTAAATCGTTGCCATCAAAGTGCGCGAACGTTTGACATGCTAGACATTGTGCCGTACAAACTGCTGAGCTCACAATCCCTTGGAATAAACACATTATACATATACATGGGGCATTTCATCCCAATTCAACCTGACTGTGAAACCCAACCATTTTTTTCTTTCAAGTATGTAATAGATTGACAAAAAAAAATGGGGCACACGAATTTTCAAATTTTTTAGAAAATTACCGTGGTCGTCATAATTTAAAGGCTCACATACCACTGAAATTTTCAATAAATCGATTTGTTTTTCACAGATTTTTATTCTCTATACTTTTAAGAATTTTTCAGAAAAAAATATTTAACAAGATTCCACTCTATTACAAAGTTATGGCAATAAATGTGACCGGACCCGTAAGTTCACGTTGTACCTACCAGAAACTTTAAGGGGGGAAATAGGGTTAGGACAGCGTTTTCTCAGTGATTTTCATGAATTTTTTTATAGTATAAAAAATGAATATAATTGATTGAAACTTTCAGAATATTTTATACATATATTTAAGTATATACTATAAAATTTGTATAAATATATTTAAGTATGTACTATAAAATATTAGTGACCCCATATTGCAGGTCACAATCAGACTCAGCATTTTGCTATTTTTTCAAACGCGTTTTTCTGAAAACCACTTTTTTTGAACTTGCGTACACGCTAGTTTGAAAAGTTTTCAACCAATTGTTTTGAAAATTAGCAGTTACTTTCTTCATAGTATTGCGCTCTATATGAACCTAAAATCGGAGTATTATCATTATTTGAAATAATTTTTTTTTTGCAAATAATGTTGTAAAAAATTGCAAAAAATCATACTTTTTTGTTTTAACCCCTGTAAAAAATTCTATTTTCTATTCTTTTGATAGCATTTAGGTTCATATAGAAGAGAGACATATAATAAAAGTAAATTTCAACCTCGTTTGATTTCAGATGAAAATTGCGGCTTCCAGAATGTACGCAAAATGCTGAGTCTGATTGTGACCTGCAATATGGGGTCGCTAATATTTTCGGTGTGTTTCAAAGAAATTTTTCAAAAACTTTATAGTATATACTTAAATATATGTATAAAATATTCTCAAAGTTTCAATAAATTATATTCATTCTTTATACTATAAAAAAATTCATGAAAATCATTGAGAAAACGCTGTCCTAACCCTATTTCCCCCCTGAAACTATTAATTTGACCATTAGAGCCACTACCGATTGTGTAAGAATTTGCACGGAAATTTGTTGATTAAAAACTGAAATTTTTCGACTATTTCGCTTATGTCGGTAACGTTATTTTAAGAAGCATGAAAAATCGTATTGGGTAATACCCGGTAAAAGTCGAAAAATTTTTTCAAATATTCCCCACTACTTTTGCATAAAACGAAATAGCCGAACTTTTTTTATATTCCTAGCTTGCCTCCTGTTCGATCATCATTTGGGATATCAGCAGAGGTATTGAACAGGCTGCGCGTGCACGTGCCGTCCAGCGGATCACGGCGATTCTTATTTTTGTGGCCGTGAGGCCACTTTTAACCCTTCGTGGTCACACGTTCTAGAAATAACACAGGGGTCACAGGGGGTCGGAATGACCCCAGCCATGTTTAAACAATTGCCGAGTTGCCAGTATCGTTCCGAACGACTCATAAAAATTCAGGATACTAGTTTGAACCTTTCAGAATGAGAATATCATGGCAAAAAAATTTTATCAAATTTTCAAAATGCCGAAAAAAAATTAGCAAGGAGGCATAGTAATTCTAGCTTAAAGTTGCGCTTGGGGTCATTTTGACCCCGCGTGACCACGGAGGGTTAAGAACCGCTGAACAAAAATAAAAAGGGATACGCAAAAATGTGCTATAAATCGCTAATCCGAATTAAAAAATCTATAAAAAATATTGACAGATAAAAACACGTCAGCTCATCGAACGGAATTTTCTATCGAATATTGAGTGATTACGACGAGAATGCATCCAAAGTTTCATCACAATTTCCGCGAGGAGGCAAAGTAACATTTCAACAATTCTTTGGCGAAATCGAAAAAAGAGTTCAACCGCATTGTCGGGCAATGTATTATTTCTCGTTGATAGTAAAACAATTAGCCGTTTTCTTAAAAATTCCCTCCGAAGTACTTTCCCTAAAAAATTCCGAAAAAAAAACAACGTGGTTTTTCGCGTTTGATGGTCAATCACCGGGAAAGTGATCGATAAATGGTGGCGTCATGAACAACTTTGTTTTTTACATAAAAGAGATACATTTATATACGCGTGTATGCATACTTGTGCGTAATATTGCCGGTATAACGGCGTGTGTATCGTCGTAATTCAACCCGCGGGGCCGCGTTTCGTTCGCGTGGTTGTACAGCAACGTATCAAACATGCAAATGAACCGACATAATTTGTCGTTTGCGAACAGCAGCGAGCGAGAGATTTTTTCCGGGGGCAAGGCAAACCCGGTGTAATATTATCTCGTTGAGTGGTAGAGAGCGCGCTATCGAATCGAAAACTTACCGGGCAACGTGTTCAGCACAATGCTATTAGATCATAGAAATTGGCATTAAGAAACTTGCGGCTAACTATACTTTTCTCATCGATAGGCGGTTCAATGTATTGCTATATATAGATATATACACATCGGAATTCGTGATATACTGCTAGAGGGGCTTAATTGTTAAAAAATGTTTACTTTACGAGGTCATAATTATTAATAAGCTGTCGTGTTAGAGGCAAGAAATGCTTCAACTCGATGCTGAAATATATGATCGTCGAATTTAATTGCAATTACAGTCAAATTGAGCTGGTAGCTTGAATATATAGCCGCAAGACTAAAAAGTTCATTAGCATTATTTTGTAACAAATCAACTAAAAATAATTTTTCATAATTTAACAACAATCACACGAATGAAAAGTATTCTCTCGCAGGCAGGATAAATAATGATTAATGAGGAAAATACAAAACTTTCATTTTGTTTCTTGATCCATGTTTCCGCAGTCGAAAATTTGCCCCTATAAACAAAGGGATGTTTCACTTTTGGCTCTCCCATACAGGAAGCTTTGGGCATAGGCAATAATGATGAGGAAGCAATATGAAAGTTTCAATTTGGACCATTTTTTTTTCCTCTCCTTTAATAACTTGTTGGTGCGAAATTTGTTTGATCTTGAATACATTTTTCGGAAAATTGTAAATACCATAAATATATGTAGAAAGCTTTTATCGATTTTCGTTTCTAAAATCAATATTAAATATCCTTCCGTGGTGCACAGTTAAAAAATTGCACGAGCTAACGTCTTAACAAACACCTATAGTGATTTTTTTGGTAAAATTGAAAATTCCGTAAATTTAAATCGCCTCGAACGATTTTTTACACATTCGTTAGCCACATTTGACGATAGTCTATTTGTATAGAAAGTTTTAGTCTGATAGCTCGAAAATTGCGTGAATTATGCTCTTAATATAAATTTTTAGAATAAATTCAAAATCGTTTAAAACCTGAACGAGTTCATTAATCTTCATGAAAATAAAATCAGAAAAAGGGAGGTCAGCAGTTCCACTTATGCCCAAAATTTCTCTGTCCCGATCCAATTTTTATGACCAACCAGAATATTACAATTCGCCTTAAGGGGGGAAATAGGGTTAGACGGTTCAAAAAATCGATTTTTTTTAATGTTCATAAATTGTTAGTAAAACTATTGAAAAATATGTTCCCAAAATTTTAAATGAAAATTCCGACTCGTTCTATTGTTATCAGCCATTTAGGGGGGAAATAGGGTTAGGACAGCGTTTTCTCAATAATTTTCATGAATTTTTTTATAGTATAAAAAATGAATATAATTTATTGAAACTTTGAGATTATTTTGTACATATATAGAGTATATACTATACAATTTTTATACATATATTTAAGCATATACTATAAAATATTAGCGACCCCATATTGCTTGTTTTTCTTGGTACTATTTTTTCAAACGCGTTTTTCTGAAAACGACTTTTTTTTAACTTGCGTATATGCTAGTTTGAAAAGATTTCAACCAATCGTTTTGAAAATTGGCAGTTACTTTCTTCATAGTATTTCGCCCTATATGAACCTAAAATCGGAATATTATCACTATTTAAAATAATTTTTTTTTTGCAAATAAAGTTGTAAAAAATGGCAAAAAATCATGCTTTTTTTGTTTTGACCCCTGTAAAAAAATCAATTTTCTATTTTCTTGATAGCATTTAGGTTCATATAGAAGAGAGACATATAATAAAAGTAAATTCCAAGCTCGTTCGATTTCAGATGAAAATTGCGGTTTCCAGAATGTACGCAAAATGCTGAGTCTGATTGTGACCTGCAATATGGGGTCGCTAATATCTTCGGTGTTTTTCAAGGAAATTATTCAAAAATTTTAAAGTATATACTTAAATATATGTATAAAATATTCTCAAAGTTTCAATAAATTATATTCATTTTTTATACTATAAAAAAATTCATGAAAATCATTGAGAAAACGCTGTCCTACCCCTATTTCCCCCCTTAAGAGTGTACTGATTAAGTGATCGATCGTCGAGACTTTCGATAGCTTCGATCAGTCTCTATACGACAAACTGACAGCGATGAAGAGAATGTATCGTCATATAAACGCAGTACATAAAATACCGTATCGAGAGACGACGTACGATCATTCTCATAGAAATTCGCATTTACGTTCAATATCACGCCTCCTTCGAGGAAAATGCAAATTCTCATCAGATTATTTCAGTCATCCCTAAATATATATATATATATATGCTTGATCTTAGGTTTGAAACTGACTGGCTTTTATCGGAACATCCGTTCAAGATTCTCTTGCAGCATTTGGAGTATTAAGAGGGTCAGCTTCATCTCACTTAATATATGTACGTAAACACGGCTTTATTACTTCGCACTTATCTTATTCACGTTCTTTCGTTCCGCGTGTGCACTCGGGCTCTCAGACTTTTCGCCGTCTCTGACAGTATCGGCAGAGCCTTTATATGTAGATACGTATGTATAGTATGTATACACATATATTTTGATCGCACATTTGCGATCAGTCGATGAAATTTTCAGAGCGCAAATGCGCTCTCGAGTTGTATACACGGTAGAAAGAATGAGAGTGTAGAGGGAGGGTAGAAGAGAATGAAAGAAGCGCGAGACGATAGCATAATTGGCTCGTGAAATTATCTGATTCGAACCCACACACACACACAGACATATGCCTCGAAGGGCATATGGGGTGCACTTTCAACACCCAACTACTCCAGATGGACTCGCCCCGAACGAATCGAGCGTGCGCTTCTCTCGTTGAAGCTGCGAGCGCGAAACGGGCGCCGATCTTTCTTCGATCTCGCGCGGTTGCTCAATTATTCTTTTTCTTCTTCTCCTTTTTTCTTTCACTGTCGATCCGTTTTGCTGATCTGGGGCGGAGCAATATATACAGCTTCTTTAATCGAGAGACGAGAAAGGGACGAAATGTTTCAACGAAAGAATGTTTATTATGCGGAGTACACGTATACAGGGGAGATCGGGGTAAAACGGCCCCCCCCGTAAGGATATAACGCTGCTAGAACAATGTCGATAGCGTGAATTTATAGCTTGCTGTACAGAAATACAATTTTGACCAGTCTTATTAATATTCAAACGTTGTTTTTGACTCATTGAGGATGGTGAACCTGACGAAGGGGAAAAAAGTGTTTCTAACTTTTTTTTCTCGATAATTTAAAGTTTTCCAAAGAAGAACAATTTTATTGACTGCAGATTCGCCGTTAGGGCCCTAATTCTGTATATTTCCGTCCGTTATTTGTATCATTTATTAATTTTTCCGTTCTTTCAGTATTTTTTTTTATAATTTTGGAGAGGACCATTTTGCCCCGGTGTCCCCTACATCCAACGATATCGATAAGGTCGCTTAATGTGTAATAAATTATTAAGGTAGTAGTCTGGTAACTTAAGCCGATTTTCATGTCTTTTTTGGAGGGCGTTTTTTTGTAGGAAAATAAAAATGAATCGTTTTAGATATTTAGGATGTTTTTATTTACATATTAAAGATACAAAAAAAAAAATTTTTGAAACGGACTTTGAAGAAAAAAACTTTTTTCCAAAGTCCGCCATTTTGTTATTTATCCATGAAATTTAACTTCAGTAGTTCCGACCAGAATGACATGTCTATAGATTAAGAATTATCAAGAATTTTTTATTTCAGATAACATCAAGAGCCAAAATCACCGGGGCCACCCACGCGCTTTTTTTTCGAGATGCCAACTTCGATCAATAATAATAATAATGATAAACTATTAAATTTTTTATTTTTTATTTTTTTTTGTATCTTTAATATGTAAATAAAAACATCCTAAATATCCAAAACGATTCACTTTTATTTTCCTACAAATAAACGCCCTCCAAAAAAGACATGAAAATCGGCTTAAGTTACCAGACTACAACCTTAATGATTCGCGGAGAAAGGAGATTCACGAAACTAAGCCATTGATGCCACCACATGTCGGTTTTAACTCTTTTACAACAACCCCCCGCGAGGGTAGATGACGGAAAATGCACGTGCTTAAGGAGTTATGGTCATGAGAATATTTAAACGATCTGTCACGAGTTTTATGCTAAAATTGCACCGTTTGAGCAGTTCGTGTCAGTTCTTTGCTTTTTAGAAAATACGTGATACCAACGCGGTTTCGCTAAAGAAACTTTGCCGAGACATTTCTACATGCTGTATCTATATGCATATGTCTCAGCAATTTATTCCAGTAGGATTTACTCCATCGTTGTTGTAAATGGCCGTTAGGGTGAAAAGTAACAAAGAGAATCTGGAAATCCCCTGCAACTACACGTTCTCCAAAATGGAGGAGTGTAACGACAAATCAGCGAAAATAGATCGGGAAGATGATGCGCGATAGATGATAGTATTATCGACAGTTGATAAGTGAATTTTTGATTTTGGATTATTTTCATTTTCTTGTCAATTGTAAAAGGATATCCGACTATTTTTATTTTGTATGTACAGGAATACGATTCATGGTTGTACAGGAATGCATGAAGATAAAGTAGTTAGTCATAAGTGGTTTTTAAACACCTGCAAATGCTACATCTTCACTCTTGGGTACAACCATCGCCGTTATTTATATCATTTATTAATTTTTGCGATCTCTCAATATATTTTCTCCTCATTTTGGAGAGGACCATTTTGCCCCAGTCTCCCGGACATTCAACGATATCAATGAGGTTGCTTTAATTGCGAGCCTCTCAACTGTCTTCATCTACGTGAATAAGGGATAAATGTATATTAAATTATTAAATATTCACGGAGAAAGGAGATTAGCTGGGAGATTGATCCCACCAATTGTCGGTTCTTGCAACTAGTCTCTTTTCTCAGTATAACCGAAACAAACTGTTCAATAACAAAAACTCGTTGTGGGGATGTTCGAACTTAATTATACTTTCAATTGTTATCATAGGGGCTAGTGGTAATTAATGTAACGAGGATCGGTTGTAACTTTTTTACAACAACCCCCCCCCCCCCCCCCCCCGAGGGTAGATGGCGGAAAATGCATGTGCTTGAAGATTTATGGTCAAGACAATATTTAAACGATCTGTTACGAGTTTTATTAACTACACGTTCTCCAAAATGGAGGAGTGTAATGACAAATCAGCGAAAATAAATCGGGCAGATGATGTGCGATAGATAGCAGTATTATCGACAGTTGATAAGTGAATTTTTTATTTTGTATTATTTTCATTTTGTCGGCAATTGTAAAAGGATATCCCGACTATTTTCACTGTGTATGTATAGGAATATTATTCGTGGTTGTCCGGGAATGCAGGAAGATAAAATAGTCAGTTACAAGTGGTTTTTAAGCACTTGCAAATACTACGTCTTCACTTTTACAACCATCCGCGGTATCGGAATCGAAAGTAACAAATTACTTACTGCATTCAAACAACTACCGTAGTAAAATCCCTAGGAGTACGATTATGATTCGTAAATCTTTTTGCAGGTAAAAAATGTTAGTTATTGAATTTATCGATAGATTACAACGAATTGACCGTTATGACATTGGCATTTCGATAGACGCGGACGAAATGTTACTTTCGTCCTCATTTTTGCCTACGTATGACTAACAAAACTGTTTTATTAATGCGCATACCAAACTTCAGTACATCCGTAAAATTGTCATGACCATTCATACACCGGTATATTCGCTCTATATCGATTACCCGGGTATCGAACAAAAAAAAATACATGTACACGTACATACTACGTTACGTTTTCGCGTGTCGCGAGTGTATATAACCTCCCACACGCAACGGGGCAAATGGACCCATGCAGCGAAAGGAAGAGCGGCGCGTACACTCTTTTCGACCGAATTTACGGCAGCCCAACTCCGTATACGACGCATCGCATGAAACGCCGTGTGCTCTCTGCTCTCGAGAGCGTGGAAATCAAGTCGGGCAGGTATGTACACATAAGAATATAAGAACCCCCGTTATTTCAACATTACTTTTTTTCCTCTCATTTTCTTTTTACATCTCGTTCATTTTATTTATTCCTTTATTTACCATAAGGGTCCAGGCCGTACTCGCATTTATGGACGATTCCAGGGAAGATTTTTACTTTTTTAGTTCGGGGGTTATTTTTATTTATTTTTTTATTTTGCAAATTCGTTGCCGACTTTTATTGTGGCATTCAAGTTTATTGTACTTATATCACTGCGGTATAATTGCTTCGTGCAAACACATATTCTGCGTAACGAAACACTTGCGGTATACACGAGCGTTTGGAAATACGTTTATGTGTTTGTATACGAGGTATTTCGTGCCAATGATACCAATGTCTATAATCCTCACTATCTTCAAATCTGGTCCATTCATTTTTGATGTTGTATTCCATTTAAAAAAAGAAAATCAATTTTTTGTTTTCAAGTTATCCGTAATTTTCGTTATTAATAGTTTTTCTTTCGGTAAAGATGGATCAAAGGGGACCCACTTCCGATTGACTTGCCTTTAATATATGTTGTGTAGGGACCCTTCCTGAACAACTTTTTCCTCTGACACAATTGGGGGTCGTTGTTTATTAAAAAGTTATTAACCCTTAAGTCCTAATCATCTTGTCCTTCACATTTGTTGTTACGAATACACCCCTGAGTAGCATACAAAAAGTTTTATCCGTCGCTCATTGTTTGTTAAAAAGTTATTGCTAAAAAAAAGTTTTATAAATCAAACATGAACTACTTGTTCTAGTGTATGGTGAACAGCACACGCATGAGAGGGGGGGCTGCGCCCTCCTGCAATCCACCACTCACCAGCCCAAAGACAAACCAAAATCAACCCAAAAACAGCCCAAAAACAACGCAAACAAACATATAAACAAACAATTATTTGTTTCATTCATTATTTATATTATGAAGCGGATAAATGGTATTCATAATGTCGAAGAAACTGTCGATACGCTGGTCGACAGTTTTGGATATGTTTGTTCATTTGGTTTGGGTTTTTTGGTTTGGCTTTGTTTTGGATTTGATTGTTTATTGGGTTTGTGTTTTTGGTTTGGGTTTGTTTTGGATTTGTTTTGGGTTTGTTTGTTTGTTTGTTGGGTTTGTCTGTTTGTTTCTTTAGGTTACTGGGGTTGTTTTGAGTTGGTTTTGGTTTGTGTATGGGCTGGTATGCGGTGGGTGCAGGGGGGCCGCAGCCCCTGCGGTCATACGTGTACTGGCCACCATGCAAGTATTTCATATTCTATTTATGAATTTTCTTTTGTTAATAACTTTTTAACAAATAATAAGGACGGATAAAACTTTTGGTATATTACTCAGGGGGGTATTCTTAACAACACATGTGAAGGACAAGATGATTGGGACTGGCTGCCATAAGGAAAATAGCTATATGAATTATTAACTTTATTTGTTAATAACTTTTTAATAAATAACGACCCCTAATTGTGTCAGAGGAAAAAGTTGTTCAGAAAGGGTCCCTAGACAACATATATTAAAGGCATGTCAATCGGAAGTGGGTCCCCTTTGCTCCATATTTACCTTTCTTTCTCATAGAAGATATTTTTTCGTGAAAAAGACCAATTTCGGGTTTTTAATAACAATGTCTTCAGAATTTGCGAGAACATCAGAAAATCAGACTTAGACAAAATGCCCGCCTGTGCGCTCGTGTATATGTGACGGGCTTACAAAATTCAAATGGCCATATCTCGAGAATGACTTCGGTAATGGCGCCCAGATTTGATACACAGGCGGAACACCCAACCGTTATCATTTGCTGCAACTTTCATTGATATTACTTAAGAGGTTCAGATTGTACAGCATTTTGAAATTTGGTAAAATGTCTGTTGTCCTTATAACTTTCATAAATTTTCAGCTCTCGAGTCCAAACTTTCTGCACAGGTAGGTTAGGGTGCAAGAATGTTTGGTATTGAAATTAGCGAGAATCAATAAAGGATTTCGGATTCTATGAAATTTGTACGTTTTTCGAACAATATTATCGATTTAACACGAATAAATTTCAAATCAGCAATGTGCCATGTTTTTTCATTAAAAAATCGACTTCTCAAAATGTTCGATACCACATTAGGCGAGAATCGACAAAAGGATTAACAGTTTATAAAATTTTGCACATTACGAAAAATGATTCCGACTTTCAAACTATAGTAAAACACACTGTGGAAGAGCAAAAAGGGTGCAAATTGAAAACTGCATATCGCTTCCACCTCTTTTTCGAAGATTCACATAAAATCCTGTATAAGGAAGCCAAAATGAGAAAATCTACGTGCTCGCAGAGGGACATTCGTAAATCATCGAAAACGAGGAGGAAGCGATGTGTAACTTTCAATTTGCACCTTTTCTTTCAATTACAAACGTCTATAATTACCGTCTTTGCAAACAAACATTTTACCGTCGTTTGACGATCATTATAAAACACTTTCGCGAGTAAATATAATTTTTTTTTTTTTATATTAAAGAATGAACAAAAATTGATGATTGCAAGATGCTATTTTTTAAAACGTAGTTCTAACGGGGGATTATAATTAGTTGAAAGTTTCTACTTGTTTAAAAAACGTGTTGTGTATGTACATCGTGATATTGGAACATCGGTGGTATATGATCGAGATCGACTATCTATACAAGATTATATACGTGTAGATACGTGTATCTATATGAAATATATACATATATGTTTGAAACATAATATACAACGTGGTACGGACGATAAAGACATTCGCGTACGTACAGCGAATCGCTCGCGATATTCGATTCGTAAATTTTGCGATACCGACAGATACGATCGTGGAGCTCTCTTGCCGCGTAATTTCTTGTGCTGTCCTCTGATTTCTACTATATATAGCGTATAACGTGGTATAATTCTCGTACTACTATTGTACGTTATAACATGTATATTGCTCTCATGTATATATAATATATATATATACAGGGTGTCCCAAAACTAGCACGTCAGAGTGACACGGGGGTTAGATTGGCTCCGGACCTATCAGAATAAACAAATATGATCTCAATAAAAGTCTAATGGTTTTCGAGGAAAATCGTCTTTTTTGATTTTTTAGAAAATCGTTACCCAGTACTTCTTATTCCGCTACCATTGCTATAAATTACTTTGGGTTTATTCATATTTTGTTCCTAAAATATGTGCCTAAAATTTGTGTATTAGATTTGGAGGTAGACAATTTGAAGTATTTTGTTTCCTTAGAATCCCACAAAGGTACTATTTTTTCTTCTTAGAACCAGTTTGCTCAACGCCTTAGGTACCTACTTCGTCCGCTTTAAGGGGGGAAATAGACGGTTCAAAAAATCGATTTTTTTTTATTTCATAAATTGTTAGTAAAACTATTGAAAAATATGTTCCCAACATTTTAAATGAAAATTCCGACTCGTTCTGTTGTTATAAGCCATTAAAGTGAGTAGCTCTCCTTCAGGCGCCGAGCGCACCACGTGTATAACCGAGCGGTCACTCAGGTACGGTATTTTTTCAAACGCGTTTTTCTGAAAACGACTTTTATTGAACTTACGTACACGCTAGTTTGAAAAGTTTTCAACCAATCGTTTTGAAAATTTGCAGTTACTTTCTTCATAGTATTGCGCTCTATATGAACCTAAAATCGGAATATTATCGTTATTTAAAATAATTTTTATTTCGCTAATAAAGTTGTAAAAAATGGCAAAAAATCATGCTTTTTTGTTTTGACCCCTGTAAAAAATTCTATTTTCTATTTTTTTGATAGCATTTAGGTTTATATAGAAGAGAGACATATAACAAAAGTAAATCCCAACCTCGTTTGATTTCAGATGAAAATTGCGGCTTCCAGAATGTACGCAAAATGCTGAGTCTGATTGTGAGCTGCAATATGGGGTCGCTTATATCCCCGGTGTTTTTCAAGGAAATTCTTCAAAAATTTAATAGTATATACTTAAATATATGTATAAAATATTCTCAAAGTTTCAATAAATTATATTCATTCTTTATACTATAAAAAAATTAATGACAATCATTGAGAAAACGCTGTCCTAACCCTATTTAACCCCTTAATGACTTTTGTTCAAACCCAAAGTAATTCATAGCAACGGTAGCATATAACTAGTACCAGGTAGCGATTTTCCGAAAAATAACAAAAAAACGATTTTTCTTGGTAAACCATTAGACTTTTACTGAGGTCATATTTCTTTATTCTGATAGATCCGGAGCCAATCTAACCCCCGTGGCACTATGGCGTGCTAGCCTTGGCACACCCTGTATACATTCACAAAGAATAAATAAATTCAGTGAGGTATATATATATACCTCACTAAATTTATTTATTCTTTGATTGCGCTCTCAATATGCGTGCGGATCAGACGAGAATGCAGATCATGCGTTTTGCTCTCGGGAATAGCGGCAAATCTTCGGTACAAGTGTAGATGTACGTGTACGAGAAAAGGAAGTAGCATAATACATCGAGAGTCGCTGACGACGAGATTGACTCGGTGTGTAGGAGTCAAAAAGGATACACACTTGTTTTTTTTTTTCTTATTTCTGTATACACATATATTTATATGTGTACAAGAGATATCACGTTCAGGATTCACTGTCGTTAATGAGAAAGCAGGTAACTCAAGGGAGTGTCGTCCGACTCGATCTCATTCTCGTTGTGCATACGGGACATTTCACGCCAACTCCATCGGCCTTTCACTCTCACTATTTTTTTCTTTTTTTTTCCCCTTCAAGAATGCTATAGAGTGATAGAAAAAAATGACCAACATCAATTTTCAGATTTTTTCGAAACTATTTGCGATCGTAATAATCTAAACGGTTAATTTACCACCAGGATCGTTATCCATTTTATTGGAATTTACCCTGTAAATTTATTGACAGAAAACAATATTTTGGAGACTATTTCGGTCATGCCCGTAACTTTAGGCACTGCAAACAAATCGAGACACATTTTATTTCGACAAATTTTTCAATCACTCCTTTTATTATATATTTTATATTGAAAAAATATTTCTATGTAACAAGGAGAAACTCTTCTACTATAAATCAAGGGGTATATATATATATAAATAGTCCTCGAGCTATAGTATATTTTTAATGGCATTTTTCACAATAATAGTTATGTCATAAAAATAATATATTAGAACTCGAAATGTAATTTTTTTTATTGAGGCTCTCTCCTTGTCACATAGAAATATTATTTTAAATAAGTAACACAATAAAAATACTATTTGTTTAAAAAAATGGTATCTCGATTCGATTCTGAGGAAATAAAGCCACGAGCATAATCGAAATACTGTAAAAAATGTTGTATTCATCGAGAAATGTATTGTGTAAATTTGAACAAAATCGATAAACGACCCTCACGATCACATTTACAATTTTCACACCAAGTTTCGAAAAAAAATTTGAAAATCGGTGTACTTTTTTTTGTCTTACTCCATAACGTAATTGAATGAGAAATATGGAGAGTTACAGGCAGGTCCAGTTGACATGAAATGCCCGATATGTTAATATATATAAAGGCACAAACTGTTCGACGATAAACCGGCACAAATTGGTTCGATCGTGCAACAAATTCACCGACTCCCTCGATTCTCGTTTCCGTTATAAATACAAGAAACGTGCGGTCGTACCGTTTATGTACTTCGGTGTGTATAATATCGATGCGGAAAACAAACGATATAGTACGCAAAAATAAACTGGTAAAATCGGGCGGAAAGGTAATGAGGAAAATTAGTCAACCGTATATATACGTTTCGCATTTCTGGTGTACGTGGGATACAATAAAATTTATAACGGAATTTTCAGTATATATCGTATAATTCAGGAAGTTGCACTAATGAACTGTATGAAGTTTCATTTGGGCAATTCGATTTTATTCAAATTTTCATAAAACGATACGTTTAACTGTGAATTTTACGGTACATGGGGTTTTGTAAGAAGTACTCTCAGTAGAGAAAAAAAAACAAGCAGTTTGTTACGTACGTATTGAAAATCGCGATCGTTATTGACACGAAAGACTTTTCATTTGGTTATTAAAAAAAATATCTTTCCAAATGGTATATGTATGTGAAGGAAAAGTATTCCTTTATTTTTGAATACTGCCGCGCTCTCTCGAGCGCTGGTAAAGTAGACTGCGATACAGACGGCGGAGAGGAGAATAAAAATGTGCACGTGAAAAACGCACATACATTAACCTGTAAAAAAACACGTGCTGATAGAGTAAATCTCGGAAGTGCAATCAGGAACTGACATTGGAATTAACGACATTAAATGTCGTTTCTTTAATTACAGGTACGAATAACGGTTGTAATAGGATTAAGAGAAAAATGTAATGATCAAAATATAAGTCTTCAATTACAGAGAAACTCAGTGGCGTTTTTTAGTCGGAGTCAGTACCCCTGATGGTTAACCAATAAATCCATTATATGTATATCAAAATTTATAATTGATATATTTCAAATTTTATGCATTCAAATATATGACGAAGCGAACGATTGTTCGGCAAAGATCCAAATACTATCGATGTGATATAAAAATTTCATTAAATCAAACAAATTTTTGTTTTATTATCAGATACAATATATCGTTTTTGCAAATTTTCATGAAATGATACGTTTAACCGTGAATTTTACGGTACAAGGGGTAAAAGTACTATCAAAAGAGAAAATGAAAACAAGCAATTTGTTACGTACGTATTGAAAATCGCGATCGTTATGGACACGAAAGATTTTTCATTTGGTTATTAAAAAATTTCCAAATGGTATATGTATATCAAAATTTATAATAAATAAAAACATAACTAACTGTCATTTATAATAAATAAAAACATAATTAACTATCACGAAGCGAACGATTGTTCGGCAACAATAAAATATTATCGATCTAATACAAAAATTACATGAAATCAAACAATTTTTTGGTTTTCTGCCACATACAATATTTCGTTTTTGCAAATTTTCATGAAATGATACGTTTAACTGTGGATTTTACCGTACAAGGGGTAAAAATACTTCCAGAAGAGAAAATGGAAACAAGCAATTTGTTACGTACGTATTGAAAATCGTGATCGCTATGGACACGAAAGATTTTTCATTTGGTTATTAAAAAATTTCCAAATGGTATATGTATATCAAAATTTATAATAAATAAAAACATAATTAACTATCACGAAGCGAAGGATTCTTCGACAAAAATAAAATATTATCGATCTAAGAAAACAAAACGCTTTAAGAGAGATTATCCTACAATTTTTAAGCAGTCCCCATACTCAGGGGCCCTTGGAACGCTATAGCGACGCTATACCAGTAGCACTCTCGGAAAAAAAATATATATTCTTAAAACGAACCGCCTCCCGTACGTTTTCTCATTTAGTCGCACACGTAGAAGACGGTGACGCTTTGACGAGGGATTTTACATTCTGTGTGTGTAAAGACATATCGAAATGAAAGACCGGAATTCCATTTGGTATGTAAAGTAGTGTCATATCTGGTCTCCCCGTTTTGGTATAAATGTCCACGTTGAAACGTCTCAAGTGGCGCGTCTCTTAACAGAGTCGTAAATCTCACGTGGGTGGACGATCCACGAACGATTGAGAAAAAGTTTTTGGTCGAAACAGGATGAACGAAAAAAATGAAAAAATTAAAATAACGAAGAATCGAGTAAGTGGGACGCGATGAGATATAAAAGAGAGACAGGGAGAAGCATAAATGACCAATTGACGAGGATAAAAAGATGTCTTTTTTTTTCTTCAAACAGCAAGAATTTCCAAATAATCTCAATGGTCGTCCGAAAGACCGAAAGCCTCGTGCGGTGAATATTATTATTATCATTTTTTAAGTATATGGGAGAGCACCGATTATTTTTCTCATTTTTGTTTGTTTTTTTTACATATTCGTGTTTTTCTGTTTGTGACCTCAGTAAGAGTCTCATGGTTTTTGGGAAAAATTGTCTTTTTTGATTTCTACCTTTTTTGATTTTAAAAAATCGCTACCTAGCACTTGTTATTCCGCTATCATTGCTATGAAAGTACAAATTCACACCAGATCCTAAAGTGATCAGAAACACAAACGAAAATAGCGAGATAACAAGAATAGCGATTTTTCGAAGAATCAAAAAAGACGATTTTTTAGGAAAACCATGAAACTTTTACTGAGGTCATATTTGTTTATTCTGATAGATCTGGAGCCAATCTAACCCCCGTGTCACTTTGACGTGCTAGTTCTGGGACACCATGTATATATAATAGGGCTGTTACTTTTATCCGGGTTAGCCGGATACCTGAAAGTATCCGGGTATCCGGGAAATCGGAACCAACACTTCAGATTCGAATACCCGAATATCCGGGTATCCGGGTATTCGAGTACCCGAGTATCCGGGTATCCGGATATCCGAATAATCACGGATCCAGTTAACCGGGTAATAACGAATAATGTCGGGTAATTACCCGATTTTTCACGTACAGGCTCAAATAGGACCGCTGGCGTAAAAAAAAAATTATATTGTATTAGTCTGGTCATCAAATAAGCCGAAATATAGGGCGTTAATAGTTACCATTGAAAAAAATTGGAAAATAACTCGTATCAAATTTGCTTTCTTCGAAGAAATTGTGCAAAACTACGGTAAAAATGAAAACTTAGTGTTGACGAATCAGACGTCACGGTTTTCCAATGTATAATAATTGTGTATTTACTCGGGAAAACATTTTACATGTGACACCCACAATTTTTTAGAATCTGCTGTTACGATCACAATTCCTTGCCTGCGCATATTAAGAAGAGCCGAGATCTGCTTCTTCACATTCTATATTTTCTCTCCAACTCTAAAGTTCATAAAAACTGCACACACGCCCATAAAGCAAATATACATTTCAGAAACTAAGGATATTTATTAAATAATAATAAATCGTGATGAAAAAATAATATTAAAGATGCAAATAGTGCAGGTCAATGTTGATTAAGTTCTTATGAAATGATCATGTGTTTCCCTAACATTGTATAGAAGATTATGTCATTGCTTTTTAAATCTACACAAGAATGTTTTATTGAAATTGTAGTTTTTGTCGGATGTGAATTACAGTAAAGAAATAGTTTGGTAATAATAGTAAATACGCCTGCAAGATTCTTTCCAAGAATCTTCGTTATAATGATAACCTAATTTGTTTAATATTGATATCAGTCGGTAAAAATAAAAAATGGTCAACTAAATGATCGGACATGAACACCGGTATAATCCCGGTTTCTCAATCTTCCGGTAATGATTTATTATTCGTCTTATAAATGTACTTCGCGAACATTGTTCTTGGCAACATCTACGCATGCCTCACCAATTGTGTAAATTAAACAATTACTTTCAGTATTTTCGGCATCAATTATCGGCGGTAATTGCCCGATATTATCCGTTATTATCCGAGTACCCGGTTACCCGGTTACCCCGAAACTATCCGCATACCCGAATCCGTTATTACCCGGATATTATCGAGTTGTCGAGATATATAAGTTCAAGCTTTAATATATAACCTATTTGAACTTTTTAGTCATTTGTTCGATTAATTTTTCTGCGGTGTTCATGATTTCCGCTGATATTCCGTCTGTTGTGTGTAATGGTCATTATTGATAGTGTGATATTCCGATACAAAATTCTCATATGTTGTTTAATTTTATTTTTTTAATGCCCGTCATATATATATATATATAACTGGTGAGTAACATTTCCAGACGACTCGTCTCTATGTTGCAATAAAAAATTATTATTATTATTATTATTATTATAACCACATACACACGTTTATATATGAATATGTATATATGTATAACGCATATGTTCATCGAGAATCGAAAAAGCCTTACGGCAGCCGTGCAGCTAGAACTCGAACGCCATAACTCTTGCCTTTACGACGTTGATCGTACGTTTATACGAATACGCGTATAGTAGTAACACCATGAATCGTTTTGCCTCACTCGCGATTATGCGTTATTTTATTTTATTTTATTTTTTTGCCTTCTCACACACGGTTTGTACTCTGTTCTTCTTTATTTTTCGTTATTTTTTTTTCGGTTTCTCGTTCTCGTTGACCGTCTTTTTTCGCGAGTAGCCGCGCACGATAACTGGTACTTACTATGTGACGGTTGGCAAAGTCCCGGAAATCATAATCACGCCCCAGCGAGATGAGTATATGGCTCAAGTACGTACGCGAGAGTGAGCATCGATTATGCGACTTCCTCCCCCTTGCCCAAGGTGTCGAAACACTTTTTTCTGTTTTTTTTTTCTGTCATTCATTTTAATGCTGCTATTTTCATTCTGGAATATATGTGTTCCAGGAGTTTTTTTGTCCTCGTATCTCAACGTGCATTCGGACGTTTTTCTCGATGCAATCTTCAGTTGAATCAATCAAAATTTAGTTGTAGCGAATAGGAAATATTTTTCGGAATAAAATATAATGCATTTGAATTGTAGAACATTTGTTCCGATTGTAATGTCGCTCCGATTTGAAGTTGGACAACGAATAATTCTTGAATTTAAGTAAATTCTCGTCGACGAACGAAATAAACCTTTTTTTTCCTTCTCAAAGTTGGTATCCTCATAGAGGAAGCTTTGTCTCCATGGAATTTTTTTTCAGCTTTCAATGCCAATATGTTTAAAATATTTCAAAACAGCGGAAAAACACACACTTGGAAAAAAATCTCCGCATGGATGTATGTATGGATGATGAGATTGTAAAAATCAAAGTTCCATTAATCTGGAATGTCTCAATCAATTGAACCTCAATTTTGCACGCAAATGGAACAGCCCTCTTTGTCCAATATAATTTTCTTCAAGTTCTAACGACTCGTTCAAATTTTACACAAATTTGAATTTTGCCAAAAATACCTGTTAAAACGATAATTCAGAGAATATTTTAGCTGTTTGCCATTGAATTTGTAGAAAATCGATCGAGGGGTTATAAATTTATGGATTTTTTTATTTTTCAAAAAATCACTATAATTGTTTGTCGAGGCTTCAGCTCGTGCAATTTTTGGGCTATGGGAACGAAACTTTCTACTTAAGGGGGGAAATAGGGTTAGGACAGCGTTTTCTCAAGGATTTTCATGAATTTTTTTATAGTATAAAAAATGAATATAATTTATTGACACTTTGAGAATATTTTGCACATATATTTAAGCGTGTACTATAAATTTTTTGAAGAATTTTCTTGAAAAACACCGCAGATATTAGTGACCCCATATTGCAGGTCACAATCAGACTCAGCATTTTGCGTACATTCTGGAAGCCGCAATTTTCATCTGAAATCAAACGAGTTTGGAATTTACTTTTATTATATGTTTCTCTTCTATATGAACCTAAATGCTATCAATAAAATTGAAAATTGAATTTTTTACAGGGGTAAAAACAAAAAAGCATGATTTTTTGCCTTTTTTTACAACGTTATTTGCAAAAAAAAAATTATTTTAAATAATGATAATATTCCGATTTTAGGTTCATATAGAGTGCGATACTATGAAGAAAGTAACTGCCAATTTTCAAAACGATTGGTCGAAAACTTTTCAAACTAGCGTGTACGCAAGTCCAAAAAAAGTCGTTTTCAGAAAAACGCGTTTAAAAAAATAGCAAAATGCTGAGTCTGATTGTGACCTGCAATATTGGGTCGCTAATATCGGCGGTGTTTTTCAAGGAAATTCTTCAAAAATTTTATAGTATATACTTAAATATATGTATAAAATATTCTCAAAGTTTCAATAAATTATATTCATTTTTTATACTATAAAAAAATTCATGAAAATCATTGAGAAAACGCTGTCGTAACCCTATTTCCTCCCTTAATGGCTTATAACAATAGAACGAGTCGGAATTTTCATTTAAAATTTTGGGAACATATTTTTCAATAGTTTTACTAACAATTTATGAAATTAAAAAAAAATCGATTTTTTGAAACGTCTAACCCTATTTCCTCCCTTAAATTGGTCACCATGGAAGGATGACTTGGTATTGAATTTAGAAAAAAATCGATAATAACATTCAACATTGATGGTAAATTTTATTTATCGAAAAGGGCGAAAGTTAAAGGAGAGCAAAAACTTATGCAACTTGAAACTTGGATATTGCTCAGTCATGATTTTTCGCGCATACAAAAAACTTTCTCTATGAGAAAGCTTTCTCTAAAGAAAAATAATAATGGTGCAGATCGATACTTACATATTGCCTTCTCATTATTTGTACGTATTCGCAAATTTTTCTCCATGAACGAGAGGAATTTTTCAATTTCTCATAGAGAAATACAAAAAGCTTTCTCATAGATAAAGTTTTCTCATAGAAAAAGTGTTTTGTATTTCTTTATGAGAAATTGTTTACTTTTCTTAAATTATTACTTTTCTTTATATGAGGATATAAATCATATTTTTTTCATGGTGGTACGTAAATTCTACATCTTTAGATAACAAAAAAATCGTGAGGAGTCGAGCATCATCATTCGTTTAAAAAAAAAATGTGTTTTTGTATTCTTCGTGCATCGTCTTTTCTTAAGTGACACGTTCGCGGTTACCCCGCGGCGTTTACACTACGTAGGTTCGGGTAGGTGAGCTTTGAAGGCGTCATTACGTGCGAACGACATCCCACTTAAGTGCCCCATTTATATCTTGCATATGATGTGTGTGTACGTGCGTGAAGCTGCGATCGGTGGAATTCTCAGAGTATCTGCCCGTCCCGGTCACATCCGCACACGTACGAGAATTTATAAGCTAATAATATTGCTACCACGGTAGTAAAGCGTGGTTTTGCGCTCCCGATATATATATATTGGGAGCGGCGCGAAAATGATCGCGCACAGGTACCTTTCGTTACTGAGATCGGTAGATCGAGAAGTTAGATCTTCGAAAGCTATAGCGAGCACGAAATGGCGAAAGTTTATACAGCGGAGATTTTATTGGTCAAACTTTTTTTTTTTCATTCTCTCTTTTCGTCATTCATTTCGGTAACTACACGGCTACTTGTAATTTTTTTTTGTATCGCACCGTGGGACCTACAAGCCCAAGCTAAGAAACGTTATCGTCAACTGGAGACGAAAAATCGTTATTTAAATCTTGAAAATTAATAACATAATTTATTACCGACAGCAGTGGACGCGTGGTCGGTGCGCGGCTTCGACGATCTCCCATGTTAAGCAGTATTGGCCACGGTCAGTACGGGGATGGGCGACCAGTACGGGGGGGGGGGGGGGGGGGGGTGACCGCTTAGCTGTGCACTGGCTTGCTCGCCGGCTACTGAGCGGGAGCCAGTTTTTCTGAGTTTCTGAGTTTCTGGTAATACAACTGAAATTCACTGAAAAAAACAAAAAAAAAGCCGTCTGTATCGACACAGGTTTTCCGCAGTTTCCCTCCGTCCATGGCAAATGCGATACAGTGTAACTAAGACGTCTGCGGACGCAATGGAAATTAGGTGAGCTTAGCGAGGTGCGCGGAGTGATAGGGGTAAAAATGGAAAAAAGTAGAATTGAGAAGGGTCGTACGTAAAATCCCGAAAGGGTTTACGTTTGAACACACAATAATAATAAACATAATTTATTCAATTGAACTAATGAATTGTTGCTGCAACTCATTTCTTGTTTATCCCAATTTTACAAATTTTTGCGTAACGTGATTTTTCATGCTTTAAGGACTCACATACCTCTGAAATTTTCAAAAAATCGATTGTTTTTTAAAGATTTTTATTCTTTTAAGAATTATAAAAAAAAACTTTTAAGAAAATTTCATCCCGTTACAAAGTTATAGCAACAAATGGGAGACTAGCCGTAAGTTCACGTTGTATCTACCAAAAACTTTAAACGCGTTTTTCTCGTAACTTCGTTTTTAGACAGTCTTAGCACGATAACTCAGTTAATTTTTAATATTTTTTACCTTCTTTTTTTGTTTTCAATCTTGATAATTATTTTCTCTATAAGCTGTCGAAAGGTTTTTTTAATTTTTTGGTTCGAGAATTTGTTAATAAATTATTAAACACCAATTGCTTTCTTTCAAACTGCATACTAAAGTTTGAAATACTGTAATTTCTTTATTAAAAAAAAATCCTTCCATGAGACTATTACTACTACATTATTTTTCAAGATTCTTTTTTATTTTTGCAGATTGGATAATTTTTGGAAAAATTATGATGTCGACAAGGAGGCGCCATGGTTTTCATTAATAGTCCATTTATACTCGTTTAAAATAATGTTCATATTTTTTTTTCAATAATAAAGAATTTTTTTCTTGTAGCTGAAAAGTTAATAAAAAACGTGAAATCAACAATTTAATTTTTTTTTACCATATAACCTCTATAAAAATTTTCCAAAGCTACTCGGTTTTGAACGAGCGCAACGGTATGTGAGTCCTTCAAAATAGTTTTTCAATTTTGAAAACTAACCAAATGATGTGACTAATTAAATGAATTAATTATAAACTCAAACAAACCATGTTTTTTTTAAAATTAAAACCCTAATTTTGTATTATTATTATTATTATTATTATTATTATTATTATGTGTGTTCCAACGTATACCCTTTCGGGTTTTTTTACGTATGATCCTTCCCAATTCCATTTTTTTCCATTTTTTCCCCTATCGCTTCCTACTCGCACTTCGCTAAGCTAACCTAACGTCCATTGCGTCCGCAGACGTCTTAGCGACACTATCTCGCATTTGCCACGGACAGAGGGAAACTGCGGAAAACCTGTGTCGATACAGATGAATTTAGTTTTTAGTAATTTTAGTGTAGTACCATTTTACCTAATTTATTATTTAAACCGGAAATTTCATTAAAAATTTAAAAAACCGCGATTTTTCTTGCGCCTGACGTGTCGGAAACAAATTTCTCTTCGGGACATTTCTCTATCTATATATCATTATTCTCTCGTCTATCTCTCTCGTATTCGCGCGCGACTCTCACGAGATACTTAAATTCTCCACGGTCATCGCGATGTTTGGTGAAGCGTTTGATAAACTGCGTCAAGGCAATTAGGACCCGCCGGGGAACGACGAGATCGGTCGCGTCTCTCGGCTCGCAATCGAGTTTCGATATAGGGTCTAAATAAATCATTGCGGTGGTGGCCGGGCCGAGCATATACATATATATGTGTATGTGCGTGTGCGCTCGCGCGAATTTTTCGAGCTAAATTAAATAAAAAAATAAAAAAAGAGGCACGTGTGAAGAATCACAGAAACGTATCTCCGAAGATCTCGATTTTGTTACGCTCCTCGTCGAATATCCAAAAAACACGCGAGAATATATATATTCCTTCGAATAAATCGACAAAGAACGTATTAACTCGTCGAAATTCTAACCGCTCGTTAATTTAATTTATTGAAATGCTCATAGCGTTTAGGAAGACTTGATAGCGAATTATGCCAGTTTCGAGCACTTCGATTCTGCATATAATTTTAAGAGAAAAAAAAACGATATGCAAAAAGATTTTTATTTGTGGAAGAGCGGCAATTGAACTAACACTTCGCGTTTCTATCGAAATTTTAATGTCACAAATTAATCGTAATCCATGTGTTCCAAATTCGTTTACTACCATCCCTTACCTTCAAAATGATTGATGGATCGCATGACCGTACTTCTAGCCATTTGGCCACAGTACTCGTTTGAGTGGAGAATGACTTGTTACTTTCGACCCTAATAGTGGGGATGATTAAGGGAGGAAATAGGGTTAGGACAGCGTTTTCTCAATGATTTTCATGCATTTTTTTATAATTTAAAAAATGAATATAATTTATTGAAACTTTGAGAATATTTTATACGTATATTTAAGTATGTACTATAAAATTTTTGAAGAATTTCCTTGAAAAACACCAAAGATATTAGCGACCCCATATTGCAGGTCACAATCAGACTCAGCATTTTGCGTACATTCTGGAAGCCACAATTTTCATCTGAAATCAAACGAGGCTGGAATTTACTTTTATTATATGTCTCTCTTCTATATGAACCGAAATGCTATCGAAAAAATAGAAAATTGAATTTTTTACAGGGGTCAAAACAAAAAAGCATGATTTTTAGCCATTATTTACAACGTTATTTGCAAAAAAAAATTATTTTAAATAATGATAATATTCCGATTTTAGGTTCATATAGAGCGAAATACTATGAAGAAAGTAACTGCCAATTTTCAAAACGATTGGTTGAAAACTTTTCAAACTAGCGTGTACGCAAGTTAAAAAAAAGTCGTTTCCAGAAAAACGCGTTTGAAAAAATAGTACCAAGAAAAACAGAGTCAAGGCAGTCATAAATTTTGAATAATTACTTACAGGTTAATCTGCTATTCCAGCACCTTAAAGCAATCCCTCTTCTTTTTGAAATTCCTCATTTTGAGCTCGTAGCTCGTCTTTTCGGGCTTATCGAGCTTCTCTGGTCTCCAAAGCGCTGCGTCGATTTTGTCGGCTTACGCGTCGTTCGTCCATTTGATATGCGAAACTGTAGCTGCGATTGCCTACTATAATATTTAGCTCGTTCATCACTAATAAAATACTTGAACTTCCTTCATTGAATAAGCAAGCAGCCAGGTATGGTAGACAAGTGACTGCTATGAGCAGTTAAAATTCAAAATTCACATATAAACTATAACTTTACTACGTTACAATACAATTATCTTCGTCGGAAAAATAATCCGGATATATGTCCAAAATGAAAATCCACGAAAATGAAAATTCCACTTATTGCGACTGGATAAGTGTCTAATAAAGACACTACTATCCCAAATATCTGTAGCGGATCATTTTCTCAATTCAATGACTCTCATTTAATTTGACACTACCTTTTTTCGGGAGCTGATCAAATAGTTGCATCGGGAAATCCCCGTTTTCGGCTTCATCCCCGCTCGCATCTAATTTTAATTTTCTGAAAAAATTACGACGAAAAAAGAATCAATCGAAAAACGACATTTGAAGAGAGTTATAATTTCAATTTTTTTTGTTTCTTCCAAATACACATTTATCATTAAATCTTCAAAACGCAAAATAAAAATTCTCTAATAGACGACGAAGATTTAATGGAGTCTAAATTAACCGATCGTAAAATCGTCTGATGAATTATGTAATTTATTACAATAATTACAGTGCTTCACGTGTACCACTCACCGCCTCTCAAATAAAATGTAAAATGTGCCTCGTTCATTTTACAGTATAAATAGAAATTCTTGGGCCACATTTTTTTTTCTTTTAATTGCGAAAGATCACATTTCTATAAATCGTAGGGAATATAGTGGTTGGGCATGGTCGACAATTAAGAAGGAGAAGAAAAAATTGTATTTGCATAAGCAAACCATATTTCACCAGAGATATAAGTGTATGAATGAGTATGTGTTTCAGATGATATCTCGTACTATATATACGTATAGAGCAGGAAAATTTATTAGCCAATCGTTAGGTCTGGTAGCCGCGAACGAAATTCCTTTTAAAAATCGTCTCGAAATATTAAATCGTCATTATCGATAGCGCAAAATTACTCATATTGCTCACTCTCTGTGATTACATCACGCGATAAGAGCTCTAACGTTTAGCTCATGTGGGACATTAGAGGTGCAATGAAAAGTAACCGGAAAAACTTTGATGTTAGCCGCGACTTGCGACCTTATCGCTTTTATAGTAAAGAGTATAACAACTGTAATCAGAGTTATTGCCACTAAGCATTAAGCTAATGGGGTGAAATCGAGGCAAAATCATCTACATTTTACATCTCGTTTTTACATACGTATATACGTATATTACGTGCAGATAAGTAAGAATCGAGCGGTGCGTTGCAACAAGCCACGCAGAAGAAGCGCGTGATCCACATGTAAAAGTCCCGAGGCTCGGATTTTATTCTAGTCTCGTACAGAACCGTGTCCGGAGCCAGAGCATCGGTGAAGATGCATGGGGTATTTAACAGGAGATAACGTTAATTAAGCGGAAACCGTGAAAATCAACGCTTCGTCGTTCGTACGCGTTAACTCGCTCGCAACACGCGACGCCAACAAACACAAACGTGTGTAGGAAATAAATGAATTAAATAAAAAAGGTTCAAGACAGATGTCGGATAATGAGAATAAAATTTAGATGACAAATGACAATTGCGAAGTCGATGTGACCGGTGAAAAAAAATATCAAATTTTTAGGAGGATTTTTTTTAAGTTAACGATTTTGAGTTCAATGTCCTATTTTAAAAGTTCAATACGCAGTATCAGTGTGCCAAAAAAGCTAAAAAAAAACAAGTAACGAATGTCGATATACCTGGAAGTTTTTGAGACTGAATTCAAAGTTAAATTTTCCTAATAATAAAAATGGCGTTTTCAATTTGATCGAAGAAAAAATGATATACTGATTTAAGTGAAGTAAATTTATATCTGATGATATTTAATGTCATCCGGAGTTGAAATGTAGATCCTCCAAGTACTCTCCGTTCGCTTTAAATGCCGGGGTAAAATCTGCCGATTTCGGGGATTTAACGAAGATGCCTGAATCTCCTTCGATACAACCTCTACGTCGGTATTGTAACGAAACAAAATCTACTCCACCACTTTCTCTGTTGATTTGATTTTAGTCTTCTTCGTTCCATTCCAAAGACGTGACTTGAACGGATTTCAATTTTTTTTGTATAGTTTGGAGATAGGCTGAACTGACCTTAAACTGAGCTTCGATTAACGTTGGAGGAATCGGGCATTAATATACTCAAAATTTAGAAAAATTTATAGTCAGCGGAGGGTACACATTTCCACTCGAGATAACAAGTTGTTCGATAGATGATGGCACTGAGATTTACAATTTCGATTTATTCCACATGGATGGGGTAAATCGTCCAGTTGCTGAGGTAGACAGTCTTTTGACCACGAATTAACTGACCAGACCGTAATGAAATATACCTATATTGAATGCTTTTCCTACGTTTGATCAGTTGAACCGTGGTCAAAAGACTGCTTCTTCCGTTACTGACACTTCTAAGCAGGCGTTTCACTCTATTCGTGGAAATTGATAGAAATAACAAAGATGATATTAATATTCCTGTTTCTGACGAGTTTGTTTATGCGAACAACGCATGCGTTTGTTCGCGGTAAGTTGAGATATTACAATGAAGAATGAACAAATGGCATTTACGCGAGATTTTAATAAGCTACTAAACCAATACCTGCAGCGCTCCAGAGTTATAGCTCGCGTCAACGTAACCTCTTGGATATCTTTGACAATTTACGCGGCCACGAATAATCCAACTTAGACGAGCAAAAATTCGCCTAAACACATTGGCTCGTCACTTTTGTTCACGCTAAGTGAAGATATTCCGGGCATCAAGGCCCCATAAACTATCAAGCACGTGTAAGAGGTTACGTCTATGCGAGCCATAACTCAGCTGTAACGCTGTCAAGCGCCATCGAAATCTCCCGGAGGCGCCATCTGTTCATTCTTCGTGTTACTACTCGCGCGCATCTCGAAGTTTATGCCGCTTGAATCTTTAAACTCAGAGCGAACAAAAATTCGCGTAATAAAATTTACTAGCAACCGGAATCGGGACAGTCTGTTTCGTTACGGGGATTTTAGCTCGCGCTAAGTTGAGCTATTCAGAGTCGCTTAAACTGTCAAAAACATGTAAGAGGTTAGGCTTCCACAATCCTAATGCTGGGACCTCTCGCTTCAGTAGCCTATTAAAATCTCGCGTAAACGCCATCTGTGCGTTTGATATGAGTTAGCGTAAACAAACTCACGCCTGATTCCTCCAACCTCAATGGAAGTTTAAAGTCAGTTGAGCCAGACTAGACAAAAAAAATTAAACCGCGTTTAAACCGATTCGGAGGAAACGGGTCTTGGTATCAGAAACTGGGTTCGCTCACCTCATCATTGATCTATCGATTTATGTTTTGTACATTTTTGAACATTGTATATATTTATCCCGACAGGATTGTACGAGGTCTTCAAAAAGTATGACGAATTTTGAATTTCCGCGGGCTACGTATATTCGATTTTCGATTTTTTTGTGGGGTTAGATTGGTACTCATGTCCCTTACTTGTGCTGAAAAAATCAGCCATTTTGAATGCTTAGTTAATTGTTGACAGCTATTTTGGTTAGACGTGTTTTGGCTTGTCTTCGATTTTTGCCTATTCCCAAAAAGCAGCTTCCATTGCAATGATTGAGCTTTGGTTTCCACGTCATAACCATAAACCCATGATTCGTCAACCAGTTATGACCCTCTGAAGCAAATTTGGGTCGTCGCGGACCGAGTCCAACAGCTCCTTAGCAATGTTAACGCGACACTGTTTTTGTTCGAAATTGAGCAATTTCGGCCCGAATTTCGCGGCGACCCGTCTCATGCCCAAATCATTGGTAAAAATCAAATAGCACGAGCCAATCGCTATGTTTAGTTCCTCAGCAACTTCTCTAACGGTGATTCGACGATTGGCCAATATTATTTTCTTCACTTCATCAATGTTTTCGTCTGTTGTTGATGTGCTCGGGCGTCCGGAACGCGTTTCGTTGTTCGCATCTTCTCGCCCCTCTGAGAACATTTTGTACCACCGATAAACGTTGCTTTGGTCCAAGGTAGCTTCACCATACGCCACAGTCAACATTCGGAATGCGTCCGCGCACTTAATTTTGTTTTTCACACAAAATTTCATACAGATTCTTTGATCCATTTTTTGGAATAGGCAAAAATCGAAGACAAGCCAAAACACATCTAAACAAAACAGCTGTCAACAATTAACTAAACATTCAAAATGGCCGATTTTTTCAGCATAAGTAAGGGACATGAGTAGCAACTTAACGCCACAAAAAAATCGAAAATCGAATATACGTAGCCCGCGGAAATTCAAAATTTGCGATACTTTTTGAACAGACCTTGTACGTGCTGAAGGCGTGCGGCGTCGGCGGTGTCGCCATGTTAAACAGCATTTGCCGCGGTGAATACTGGGATGGGTGATCGGTCAGTCGTGCACTGGCTTGCACGCGTACTACTGAGCGGAAGGCAGTTTTTATGAATTTCTGATGGTAATACAACTGAAACGACAGTAAAATGTAATAGCCTGTATTGACCAGGTTTTCCGCAGTTTCCCTGTGCCCTTGTGTGAAATGCAATATAGAGGAGGCTCTCACGAAACGAAATGGAAATGGGAACAAAGGCGGAGAAACGTAAAAAGCTGAAAAATGCATACGATGAGATAACTAAGAATTACAAAAATATAATATATATTTATGTATATTTCTTCTGGCGGTGACGAAGCAATCAGCATCATTATCATTATCATTATCATCATCATCATCTTCTCCGCGGTGTTAAGCCGAGAAAAGTATGCGTATGCTATTGGTTGTGGCTGCGTATAGCTGTGAGTCCTCTGTCTCATCTCTCTTTCAACCGGCGCGAGCGGGCACGCAAAGCGTGGGCGAGCCACGCGACCGAACGGGTTATCCGCGTTTCTCCGCTCCCGGCCTGAGCTCTGTACCGCCAAGTACCCCTCCATACTCCCGTCGGGCCCACTGGGGCCCACCGCGAGGTTCACCGAATGTGATGCGCGCGGCACGCCGCTCACAGATATATCCACGGGAGAGAGGAGACTGTGTAGAAGCCTCTGAAACCACAACGACCAGGAGGCTTTTACTTCTTCCTATTCGTGATTTTTTTCCCTCTTATTTTCCTCTTCTCTCTCTTTTCGCAGCGAACTCCTCGAGGCCCCTGAATATTCAAAGTTCCAAGATCGCGACTCGTGTATTTTACTGTACCGCATGCAGGAAGGATAAAAGGGGAAAGTGGGATCGTGGAAGAAAGAACGTAAGTACGCGGGGAGATCCGAGAGACGAGTTCCGAAGTTCCTACACTAGTAAAAAAAAGTCTCTATGAGGGTTTATTCACAAATGAACGAAAAAAAATTATGCTGCGAAGAAAGTTCAAGAACAGCATTCTTGAACTTTCTTCGCAGCATAATTTTTTTCGTCTTAGTTAAAATTTCAGTCCCCTTTTCTTTCCGATATCGTAACTTATTACATGTGTGTAAAATTCATTTGTATCTATACCCATTTGGTTTTTACAAAGCACATTTTTTATTTTTGATATTGTTTTGTTTTATATTTTGGACAAGGGAAATATCATATGATTAGTAATTGACTGCGTAATTAACCCTTACCGCAGTAGAGTGATGTGCCCATATCCCATATGTCTACCCATATCACATTTGTGAGTACTTTTCATTGCAAGACTGATGCAATTATTTGAAGAGAAATTATTTTTGTAGGCTAATTTAATTCGATTGTTGGGACGTTATATCAGAAAAATAGAATTATGAAGTTTGAATACATCCTGCTTAAGGGGGGAAATAGGGTTAGACGGTTCAAAAAATCGATTTTTTTTATTTCATAAATTGTTAGTAAAACAATTGAAAAATGTGTTCCCAAAATTTTAAATGAAAATTCCGACTCATTCTATTGTTATAAGCCATTAAAGTGAGTAACTGTCCTTCAGGCCCCGGTCACTCAGATACGGTATTTTTTCAAACGCGTTTTTCTGAAAGCGACTTTTTTTTAACTTGCGTACACGCTAGTTTGAAAAGTTTTCAACCAATCGTTTTGAAAATTGGCAGTTACTTTCTTCATAGTATTGCGCTCTATATGAACCTAAAATCAGAATATTATCATTATTTAAAATAATTTTTTTTTGCAAATAAAGTTGTAAAAAATGGCAAAAAATCATGCTTTTTTTATTTGACCCCTGTAAAAAATGCAATTTTCTATTTTTTTTGATAGCATTTAGGTTCATATAGAAGAGAGACATATAATAAAAGTAAATTCCAACCTCATTTGATTTCAGATGAAAATTGCGGCTTCCAGAATGTACGCAAAATGCTGAGTCTGATTGTGACCTGCAATATGGGGTCGCTAATATCTTCGGTGTTTTTCAAGGAAATTCTTCAAAAATTTTTATAGCATATACTTAAATATATGTATAAAATATTCTCAAAGTTTCAATAAATTATATTCATTTTTTATACTATAAAAAAATGCATGAAAATCATTGAGAAAACGCTGTCCTAACCCTATTTCCTCCTTTAAGGCAGTCTTCTAGTCTAAACGAGGATTTTCTTCGAGGTTTAAAAATAAAATTCATGGGTACTATTAAATATTCCACCATCGATATTTTTTTCACTTATTTATTGATACTTGCAGGTACACTGTAAATTTTTTCGAGTACAATAAAAATAGATTAATGATGCTGTGACTGTGTCCATGATTCCAGACACTCTAATCATCTGAAACCAACAAACGAAAAACATTATCGAACAGTACAAGTACGGCTATCGCATGAACCTCGAAAATGTCGATGAAAAAAATTTGTAACATTTTGTTATGGTTGTTCAAAGATTTTTTTCAATTCGAAAATCCGTACATATTCTGTGGAAGGTCGGCATTTTGTGAATTTGTTTTCTTCTAAATTTTAAAGGTTCATGCGATAGCCATACTTATACTGATCAATATTGTTTTTCGTTTTTTTGTTTAAGATGAGTAGTACATTTGGAATCATGGTCACGGTCGCCATAGAATCATGGCGACTTGAAACCACGTAGGACCCTTAATTTATTTTTATTGTACACGAAAAAATTTGCAAAGTACCGGTAAGTATCAATAAATAAGTGGAAAAAAGACCGAGGTTGAAATTATTTAATAATGCCTATGACTTCTTTTTTTAAACCTCGAAAAAATCCTCGCTTGGACTAGAAGGCTGCCTTGAGGCTAGATTAGTTTGATGAACATGAAATTACTTCTTCGAATGTCCAATAACCCATCCCATTTTTTTAATCACAAAACATCCCTCAAAGACTAACGAACAGTTGATGCTTTTTCCATTATCTCAATTTTGCTTCTAGCTGCATAAAATATTGACTCAAATATCCTTCCTTTTCTAACAGCCGATAACCAAACTAAAATTTTACTAAAATCCCCGTGAATACGAAAACCTAAAACTTCGGTATATTAAACAATAGCGAACACTTCAATAAAGCTTTCATGGCGGGAGCCTAAGTGTCCCTGTATCTCGTTGTTTCACACGTTTTTTCCCAAATTTCTCGGCTTTCCCGAGGGGAAAGTAAACGAAGAGGAAGATTGCACTTCGCGATACGAGGAACTTGTATTCGGCGATGGATTCAGGGACTGAGATAGTGGCACGAAATTTTGTTGACAACACTTTTTCTCTCCGTCTCATTGTCGTCGGGTCTAAACAAAGAGATCGCGAAGGTTCGTTTCGCGTTCTACAAAGGTACCGATAAACAGGACGACGACTGGCGAACTGGGTATTGCAGTTCTCGTAAAACAAAGATCAGAGGGCATTCAGGCCCGCCGCGAAATCAGAAACCGGAGATTCCTGATGTTTGCTAGGGACTTGGGGGAGGGGAGAAAAAAAAACCCAAGAGAAACGTGTTAACGGGAGAGAAAGGGAATCCCTGCGTCTTTTTATCTTTCTCTCTCACTTCTATGCTCCTACTAAACTGGCCTCTTGACTGTCGGTGTAGTCGCCGCCGCTTCGCGTATCAAATAACCATGCCGCGAGACGTCCGAGAGTCTCGCCCAGCCTTTGCGTCTGTACACCTTGTTGACTTTTAATCGTGGACATTAGTTACACTCTCGCAACAGGGGATGAGATTCTGCCCTCTCGCGCGATCCCCGGTTCTCCCGAACAGAAGAGTTTCGTTCGTGCGGTTTCCGTAGTCGCGGAAGACCGGTAGTCGAACATACATGCCTCGTATATACATCCCGGAGTCATTATCTATCAAGTCATTATATAACAAGATGATGAAGAAACGCTGAGTATTTGGATTATGCATAGATTGAAACGAGAAATCAGTACGAGGAACTTGATTCTGTAAGCTTTAATTTTTCAAAGCTTGATTCCCTCAATTTCCCTTTGCGTCAATCCTAATCTTATCATTATTTCGGAGAGTTGGATCGCGAAACGTTGTGAATAGGCGTGTTCTTGTTGCGTGCACTTTCATCACTTTTTTGTGAAACCAGCGCGTTGGGGTTTTACCAAATCCTTAAAAAGAGCAGCGTTCGTGTTGGCAACAACTATCCAGCTAGTGTCGTTTCTCGTTACACTTTATTTACTGTCAGCTTCACTTTTAAGGGGGGAAATAGGGTTAGACAGTTAAAAAAATCGATTTTTTTTTATTTCATAAATTGTTAGTAAAACTATTGAAAAATATGTTCCTAAAATTTTAAACGAAAATTCCGACACGTTCTATTGTTATAAGCCATTAAGGGGGGAAATAGGGTTAGGACAGCGTTTTCTCAATGATATTCATGAATTTTTTTATGGTATAAAAAATGAATATAATTTATTGAAACTTTGAGAATATTTTATACATATATTTAAGTATATACTATAAAATTTGTATACACATATTTAAATATATACTGTGAAATATTAGCGACGCCATATTGCTTGTTTTGCTTGGTACTATTTTTTCAAACGCGTTTTTCTGAAAACGACATTTTTTTAACTTACGTACACGCTAGTTTTAAAAGTTTTCAACCAATCGTTTTGAAAATTGGCAGTTACTTTCTTCATAGTACTGCGCTCTTTATGAACCTGAAATCGGAATATTATCATCATTTAAAATATTTTTTTTTTTGCAAATAAAGTTGTAAAAAATGGCAAAAAATCATGCTTTTTTGTTTTGACCCCTGTAAAAAATTCAATTTTCTATTTTTTTGATAGCATTTAGGTTCATATAGAAGAGAGACATATAATAAAAGTAAATTCCAACACTCGTTTGATTTCGGATGAAAATTGCGGCTTCCAGAATGTACGCAAAATGCTGAGTCTGATTGTGACCTGCAATATGGGGTCGCTAATATCTTCGGTGTTTTTCAAGGAAATTCTTCAAAAATTTTATAGTATATACTTAAATATATGTATAAAATATTCTCAAAGGTTCAATAAATTATATTTACTTTTTATACTATAAAAAAATTCATGAATATCATTGAGAAAACGCTGTCCTAACCCCATTTCCCCCCCTTAAGAAGTTCTGCAACAAGTAAACGCTGTATGGCGTTCGAGTTGCTGCGTGTCAAGACCGAGCATTCTGTTCATGATTCTGTTCGTGCCGCTACTTTACCTGAGCTGATCACTTTACCAATTCCCTCGATGCGTCTTAATGTGCCGGATATCAGCAACCCCCAAGATCGACGAGTTAAATTTCAAAGTCCCTTAAAACGTTCTAAACATCTTGGCAATGAGAAATTAAAAGATCTGACGACAACGAGGATTGTCTTCCTCTTATTTAGAGTTCTATACCAAAAACCGAAAACCTTTATGGTGAGATTCGTTTGTCCGTCTGTCCGTCCGCCTGTTCTTTCGTCACAGGATTCTAAGTCGTAAACGATTTGACCTATCAACTTTAAATTTGGCGTACAGCTAGAATGACACGTTTCGAAGATGGTCCGCTAGTGATTTTTGCGGAAATACTTTTTTGGGAATTTCGAAGCGCGAAAATGGGTAATCTAAAAAAAGAAAATTCTTTCCTCGTGAAAGAAGTGTTGTTTGAAGTATCGCTTTAAGGATTGAATATAAAAAGACCGGTTTTTTTTACTATAATACTTCTTCGGGACATGTTATGGGACCTGCGCCTTATTTCCCCCGCAAACAATTAAATATCGGACAATGGCGCTGCACGTCTGACGAGCGTAAATCAGAAACTTAATTTTCGGCACGTGAACAAGCGGGCGATTTGCTCGCGCGTCACGGTCGATCCAACGGGTAAATACGAGAACAAAAAACAAAATGATACCCGATAAAAACAAGAGGTATACAATACTAGCGAGAGAGCGAAACCGCGACATATCTTATGCATAACGAAGGACGAGAGAGGCGAAAGAATTCAACTCCGCATTGAGATTCCAAAAAGCCTCGGGAGTGTGGGTGGCGAAACTGGTAGAAGATGAGAAACGCAAACATGCATAGTGAGGATGGATGAGAAACGGGGATTGAAACGGGGATGAGCTGTCCTTTCCCATCTTCTGTACCCCTTCATCTTGCTCTCACTCTCTTTCTTACACAGTTACACATACACACGCATACTCTCTCTCTCTCTCTCTCTCAAGTTCCTTCCGTGAGACCACGTAAAGCAGAGAATCTTTGGGCAACGAAGAAGCTGCTTCTTCTTCGTTCGCGACGAGATGCATCTCTCGGGGACGCGAGAGATTCGTGCGTGCGGTCGTTTCGCACGTGTAAAATAATATGTACTACATTCCTCTATCGTATACGTGTACGGTGGGCAGGACTTTGAGCGCTCGCACGAGAGGTAAAATATAAAACTTATAGATCGTTTTTCAAGTATCCCACTGGCACCTTCATTTGCGGAATAATATCCCGGAAGAAAAAAAAAATCCGGATTGCCAGAGAACTACCGGAATATGTGAAACCAAATTATCGTTGAGCGTGGGAAGAGAATATATATTGCCGTCGAGTATTCGCATAATTGTATTTTTCGATAATTCTTGGAGCTTCTATACGTACGAATTTCGCAAAGAAACACTGTTATTTACTTCCTTTTTTTATCTATCTGTCTGCCGAAATTTCAGCATGGCAACGGAAACGAGCAAATATTTGTTCTTTTATGGGTGGAGGATTATTCAGCTGGTTCCTATATACACCGTATAATAATACTATATATATTTTTCGTGCGAGCGCTCTCTCATTTCTATTCCTAAACAAACGGGCTAACTACGAATGATTACTTTTGGTTAGTACATCATCTGATCCCAACAATAACAATTGCTATTTAAATTATTTATTTGCTGTGGTTCAACGAAAAACAATCTTAAGCGGGCAAATAGGGTTGGAACAGCGTTTTCTCAATGGTTTTCATGAATTTTTTTATAGTATAAAAAATGAATATAATTTATTGAAACTTTGAGAATATTTTATACATATATTTAAGTATATACTATAAAATTTTTGAAGAATTTCCTTGAAAAACACCGAAGATATTAGGGACCCCATATTGCAGGTCACAATCAGACTCAGCATTTTGCGTACATTCTGGAAGCCGAAATTTTCATCTGAAATCAAACGAGGTTGGAATTTACTTTTATTATATGTCTCTCTTCTATATGAACCCAAATGCTATCAAAAAAATAGAAAATCGAATTTTTTACAGGGGTCAAAACAAAAAAGCATGATTTTTTGCCATTTTTTACAACTTTATTTGCAAAAAAAAAATTATTTTAAATAATGATAATATTCCGATTTTAGGTTCATATAGAGTGCAATACTATGAAGAAAGTAACTGCCAATTTTCAGAACGGTTGGTTGAAAACTTTTCAAACTAGCGTGTACGCAAGTTAAACAAAAAGTCGTTTTCAGAAAAACGCGTTTGAAAAATAGTACCAAGGGGCCTGAAGGAGAGCTACTCACTTTAAGGGTGAACACCACTGTGACCCCCTGTTTTTTTTCACATTTTTTAAGAATTTTTTTTTGTGGGAAAAAAAAGAGATATTCGAAAAAATTTTTTGGGTTTTGTTCCTTGTTTATTAATGTATCAAAAAACATTTTTTTCACATTTTTCACGCCGCATGGTGGCGTTGGGGAAGCTCTCGCGTCAGGGGCTGTCATCTCCGCGGCACGCAGCAGAACTCTCTTCAACGTCGATCTGAAAAAACATACCGAGTGTTTTCGTTAATAATATGATATTTTGAAGAGAAGTACATAGGGATTTGGAAAAATATTGTTTTAAAAAAAATAGGCACGCCTTTGAAATTAAAGTTAATTTCAAAGGCGTGCCTATTTTATGCGGCGTGAAAAATGTGAAAAAAATGTTTTTTGATACATTAATAAACAACGAACAGAACCCAAAAAAAAATTTCGAATATCTCTTTTTTTTCCCACAAAAAAAAAATTCTTGAAAAATGTGAAAAAAAACAGGAAGGCACAGTGGTGTTCACCCTTAATGGCTTATAACAATAGAACGAGTCGAAATTTTCATATAAAATTTCGGGAACATATTTTTCAATAGTTTTACTAACAATTTATGAAATTTAAAAGAAATCGATTTTTCGAACGGTCTAACCCTATTTCCCCCCCTTAATTAAGTCACGAATTGGCTGTGTGACCGATTGCACGGGTTGTCATCGAAGAATTTCGACGATAATCGATGTCTCTACTACCGCGACTATTGATAATAAAATGTATTAGTCTTCATGGCGGCGGGACGGATATAACGTTCCAAAAGTTTCACAAGTCCCTTGCGTATATACATTTATGTATAATGCATGTACGTACCGAACGAATCCCCAAATTAATATTCAATCTCGCGTCACGATAAACGCGCATCGAGAACACGGGCCTTATCGCAACGTGTCCTTCTCGAAGGTATGATAAAAAAGAAAAAACTTACGAATTAATTAGAGGCAAGAAGAGAGGGATTCGTAACGGTCGGAAAGACTGCCGAGAAGAGATGCATCTCATCGAGTTACGTGTTTTTCTGTTGCTTTATCATCATTATTATTATTTTTTATTTCGATCTACTGAACGAGGACGCGCATCCCTGGCGGCAAGGCCGCGGGAAAGATCGACGACGAGGCAGGCTACGATTTTTATTAACTCGGAGACTCGTTAGTATATCCAAGAGGACGTCGTGCTGTGCTTCGTTAAAGACAAAAACAAGATTTCAAATTTAAAAAATAAAAATAAAATAAAAGGACAAACCGTGAAACGCCTGGCGCGCGCGTTAACCCATTGCTAATTTATATCAGCTATAGTTTGTCTCGTTCGCGATTTTTCTCTTCTTTTCCATTGATTTATTGGAAATTTGCCAGATATTTCTTCGAAGGAAATTATGGTCCAGAAGACAACGCGGATCACCGTTATCGCAAACAATTTATAAACGAAATCAAATCAGAAGTGTTATTGCTTTTACCATCGCCAAAATTAAGTTAATTAGTAACTGACTAAACTATGTCAGTAAAATGTGTTTTTGTTTATCGTAAGAAACTTTTCCCTATTGTTCGTTAACGAATACCATAAAGTCACGTTACTTGAGGTATTCGATCGTAGCGCTGTTACTGCACAAACATTCATTTGCACTTTCGTGAAATATAACAGAACGTCGGTAATTGTGCGTCTGGATCAGAATAATGCTAATTGGTCTTTCTAGAGAACACCGCTAATCCATTTTTCTTCAACACAATATGGCGTATCAGTGAGAATTCAGTTCATTTGATAAGTCCCCAAAAGACTACAAAATTCTATACAAATGGGAATGTTTGATTTTTTTTTATTATTCGTAATATTAATTGCTGTAACTTTAGTAAATTTTCTAGTAGGATAATCGATAATCATGAAACTTTGGAAGGTTTGGTACCGAAAATGTTCAGTTGGAATTAAATATTTGAAAAGCGTGTTAATTAGAAACTCGCACATTGTTTCCTGATTATTTTTCTTACCCACAAAGCTTCATCTACGAGAGAGCTAAAATTCAATAACTAACTTGCTAATAGAGGGGAGATTTGTGAGCGAGATAAAATAATGGCGAAGCAATGCGCAAGTTTCTAGTTTGGACACTTTTCATACTACCATTTACGAGTTGTCCCGAAAAATGGTCGCAATTTCATCGTTCTTTCCTACTTTCAGCCAAAATTCAATACAGACAAAACGATATCCGAGTTTTGTTCTGAAAACATCCAAGTTCCCGATGCTCGGTCCCAAAAGAAGTGCATAGCTCATGTCTCACGTGAATTTTAGTGAAAGGTTGCGAGAGGGGCCTCGGAGTGAGACAGCAAATAACCTGGCAACTAACTAATGGGATCGAATTCCCGACTGGGAGAAGAATAAATACATCTCTCAGCGCTCTCACAGAGGCGTTTGTCGCCGTTCTCAAGCAAAATGGATTGCGTGACGCGAAGACGTTCGTCGCGAGTCTCGCGCGAGCTTTCTCAAAAAAGTCACTGAAGCGGCGAGGGTCAACAGATCCAACAAGACAGCCACCGTTGATATATCGATATTTATATTGGGTGTATTCACGCTTTTGGTCTTCGTGTGCCTCGCGAACACATACACATCTTCCTCAAAAAGTGGAAGCTACCTAGGCTATTATTAGCCGATCAAATAGATCGTCTCATGTCAGTTATAGAAACGACAACACTTGCACTTGACGATGTCAAAAACTGCGTTAAGATCCATGTTAAAATGTGAAATTTTAGGAACAAAATTGTCCGGCTCTCGGATACAATCGTTTCGTACTAAAACTGAAAAAAAAAATCAGTACGAGAGTTTAGTGTAGTTCGCATGCAAATTAGTGATTTTCATGACACTATTGTAAAAAAAAAAAATTTGCATCCGAGTGATAAAGCAGTAGTACTATTGTAAAGGATCTAGACACTGAAAATAATTGAGAATCTAGGAACAGGAAAAGGAACATGAGATCATGCGACACACCAGCTGCCTCGTCACAGGGGGAAGCTCCGATGGTAACAACTTCTGCTTCCCTATTTTCCCTGAAATGCTTAACGTTTCCGACAAAAGCACATTTACTTTTGGTGCATCTATTTATTACGCACAGGGACTGAATTTTTTAATCCGGAATATCAATCATTTCAGGACAAAATGAGCAATCAGAGTTTGTAACCCGCTGAGTAAATCGATTGTTGTGTTACATGGGTTGAATGGTATTAAGGATTTATGAACACTCTACTGTAGAATTTTCTATGGACACTCTAGTAAAGACTGTTTTAGAATTAAAACTTTGACTTATAGCAGCTTGTGTGCGTTTCCTGAACTGTATTTTTTTTTTCTATTACCACTCATTCATGCTGTGTTGTACTCTTCTCTGTGATTTTCCAATTCCTTTGGAATGGATTTCTCCTTCCGAGCTCTTGATTTGTATCAATTCCTGCATTGTTTCTCAGCCGCTAAACACGCTCCGTTCTGAAAACTGTCATTGATTCCTTTGGTATTTCTGAGCCAAAATTTGGATAACAAACATTGACACAGCAATTTCCTTCTTAACGCGGTAGTCTGGGCTAGAAATTTGAAAAAATCGATTTTTTTTTGTTCATTTTCTTATTCCTTAGACCTTTCTTCATACGCTCCTGAAAACCGTTTATTGATATTTCAAAAATTAGCCGAGTAATAAAATTTCTAAGCAAGCCGCGCGCTCAGGTAGCGCGGTCGGGAAGCAGCTGCGCGGACGGTGTCAAAACTTTGAACGCGTTTATCTCAGAACTATGTTTTTCAAATTGGCGCCCACGATATCTCGATAACTAATGGACGAATCGAGCTCAAATTTTGCACGTACCTTAGGTAGCCTGTTTCTGAGGACTGGTAGCAGAATTGAGTCGAACAATAATTTTTCCGACATTTTATAACTCGTCGAATACCCGAAAATGTATGAAATATCATTAATGAAAGTTCAACAGGCCGCCATTTTGTCAAAATTTTTTTTAAATTACCAATTCTGCTACCAGTGCTCAGAATACTCATATAGATTGAGAATATATTTATATTTTTTTTTTCAGATGCATACAACATCGTCCAGAGTGGGCGCCGATTGAGGTGGCTTTCGGCGCACCATGTTGCAACAAGGCAAAAAACTACATGAAAATATTTAAAATAATTTTTTTTTTATGTACAAGTATGCTCTAAGGATCAATAAATGCACGTGTAAATTTTCATCAAGACAACTTCAACGGTTTAAAAATTATTGCACATTAGAAATGACGTCAAAAATCTCGCTTTAGACCAGACTACCGCCTTAAACCCTTTGCCTGGCTATGAGAAGAACGAAGAGCATATTTTGCTGCGGAAGGCAGTGGGCTATTCATTCCTTCGATGATCAAATTTCCACTCTTCATATCTAGAAGGCATGAACGATTAAACGAGTAGACTAATTTTCTATTTATTATTATTTTTTTCTCAGTTCAACTTCAGCGTTATGAGAATCTTGTCGCTACACATGTTTTGACGTTTTTTTTTGTTTTGCGCAATGAAATAAGAACTTCTAAAAATATGATAATGACCTTTGATCATAGTCGACGAGCCCAATTGCCGAAATGATGACTAATTACGTACTTTTGTCACGAAAATGAGTCGATTCAGTGTGAATAAGAGCGTGCATGCTGTGTATAGACGAAATACCGCATGCACACAATTGATGCCAGCTGATCGACGTAAGAAGTGTGTAGGGGGAAAGTGCCGTGTTGCTTAGCCGCGGGCAAAAATTGTGTTTTCAGAAACACAAATTCCGAAGATACGACCATCTCGAGAGGTTATATGGCATAGAGGGATCGAAAATAGAGCCTTTCGACGAAAATTTGTCGGATACTTGATCGAATATTGTCGAAATTACAGATATTGCGTGTCTGAAGACACATAGAATATACGCCCTTTTACCTATAAAGGAGAAATTTATCTCTGAATACCCAACAAATATTTGTCGGAACTTTACCAAATAATTGTGTAAATCATTCCTAATACCCTAATAACCTATTCGACGGGGGTCTAGGAACGTAACGCGAAAATTTTAGTAATATCGAAACAGCGAGGCTCGGACATTTTGAGCGATATCGCACAATAGAATAATTGGCATTAAAATTATGATTAATTAACGCGAATAAGACACGTTTTGCTACGTAAATATTTTCCGACGAAAAGATATGCCTAGATTGAGGAAACACATTGCTCCCCATACAGCACATCGAAAATCATGATAAATTGTAAAAATAAATGAAAATTCCCCGGAGATCTCTCCCCGAAGGGAGACCGGTAAGAATTAGGGGATGGTTGATTGATGATTTGTCTTTGTTTGGACAGCTTCGATGTTCGACGTTGATTCTGCAAAATTTCCTCACCGAACTCGTTCTTCGTCAGATTCATGGGGATTTTAGCCACAGGAAAAAAGGAATATTCAGACGCGTCACAAATTTTCTTTCACATGGCCGCCATTGTTTTTCCCAAGTTGGCGTCGTTTTTCTTTTTGTCGAGTTGCACGTCATAACCGTTCGCGATTATAGAGAAACGAATTTATTACCGTTTCTGGGATTACACAGCGATTGCTGATTCGTTTTTCACATCGGTACGGGATATTATTTATCTTTGACGATTCACTGCGACAACAAATAAAAAAAACACTACTGTTCTGCTCGCAGTCTTTGTAGTACAGTCAATAGAGAGCCCGTTACTCTTGTCCGCATCGCACTAAAAATAATCGACAATTTTTTTTTTAATAAGGTCCAGCATCACATACTGAATGTGAACCGTGTTACCGTGCACTTTAGGCCAAAAATTGTCATAACCTTTCTTGTAGATAATTGAATTTCCCATCTTTTTTTTAAATAATTTTTTTTGTATCACTTACCGTTTATGGCTTATACGACTGTTAAAATTTATTTATTCACTTCTTGACCTGTATCTCTCCTAATAATTGTTTAAACAATAAAATGCTAATAACTTATCTTTTAAATCCATACATTTTCCACAACTTTTATTTTAAACTTTTTTGTCTAAAACTAATATTCTCAAAGTTATAACACGTTCAATGTTGCGCTACTGGGTGCAAGGCTAATAAAAACGCGTTATAATTTTGAGAATATTAGTTTTAGACAAAAAAAATTTTAATAAAAGTTGTGGAAAATATATGGATTTAAAAGATAACTTATTAGCATTTTATTGTTTAAACAATTATTAGGAGAGATACAGGTCAAAAAGTGAATAAATAAATTTTAACAGTCGTATAAGTCGTAAACGGTGAGTGATAAAAAGAAAATTATTTTTGAAAAAAGATGGAAAATTCAATTATCTACAAGAACGGTTATTACCATTTTTGGCCTAAAGTGCACGGTAACGGAGATATTGGCCAATACAGTTTTTCTCAGAATGGCGGCACTTCCTCTCCCTTAATTTGTAACCATTTTGTTAATTCACATTCAGTACGTGATACTGAACCTAATTTAAAAAAAAATGTCCTTTATTTTTAATGCGCCACAATATTCTCTATTGATTGTACTATTGCTGAGAGCGTTAGATTTTGTAATAAGACGTCATATCACTTGGGGCTTGCGGCACTGGCGTACGGCATGCCGCGAAAGCGCGTAACTCCTGTTGTACGTTATACGAAAAATTGTAATTATTAATGAAAATGATCCAATAATAACGATACTTGTAAATAATTCATAACTATCTGTGCTCTACGAGTATTTTCGCTAAGCGAATGTTATTTCGACGTATATAAAATGTGTTTAGCATGCGCGCCTTGTGGCGAGATTCGAATTAAAAAATAATCTCGACAACATATATATCTGCGAGTATAAAACAGCGGACCGTTTGACCAAATAAATGAACAGATTTCTGCACTATCACTGTATATAGATGGGTCTATTATAATTACCGAGAAATTATTGTACATAAGAAGAAAAAATAAATGTTATATCATTGAGGAATACCATATAATCGCGACGAGAATATATGTTATCGCAACTTATTTATAAAAAAGCTTCAAAAGTTTTTTCAAATCACGATCGGCGTTTTGATTAATCGTAGATGAAATCGACAAGGGTATATCATTCTTGATTTCATAATGATGAAAATATAATTATCATTATTCAAAAATATACATCGTACTCAATCACTAATTTTCTGAACATACTTCGAATAGATACGGAAAGTAACGTTTATTTATACATCGATAAAATGATCGCCCATAGAAACTCGTGCGATACAGAAAAAAAAGAATAACAATATATGTTTTATTGATTTTGCGAAAATTACAATGCTGGGATTGGAACGTCAAGTACCTCGAACTGGTCGAACTGATGAAATCGAGAACACGGTATGCGAGGGACAAATTCGTCGAATACAGAGATTGCATCGTCGAAGCATCGAGTAGTATTGAACATTGCGAACATATCATTAACGTGGCCTTCGTTTATGAGATTGTGTACGTCCTCTCCGAACTGATGATAAAAAAAGACAGAAATTCATTCGCTCAATTGATGTATGGACTTTACTTTTTAATTTCGAACGCAATCGATCGTCTCGTGACGAGCCGGTTTTTTGTCTTCTCATTATTTCAAACTGCACTAACCTGAATCACGCAGTTGATAGTTCTTGTATCGGCGATGACACTGGTAGCGGAATAGTCGGAATCACCAATAATGCAGCTATTTAATTTATTTTTAGTCTTCTTGAGCGCTGCCTCTGTATGGCTATTGAGACTTTGTATATAGTTGGAGGTGCCATTCCTGGCACAACTAGTCCACTTTTCTCTTGATCTTTGCAACGCAGTTGTGCGATCGATAGCGGATTTGCACGAGGGTTCGATCTCAAACGTTATGCGCGTTTCGGTAATATTTGCTCTCGCATTCTGTGGTTAAAGAAATTAACAATTGTACGTAAAAAAAAAAATGTATATAAATTCGTGAAATTCGATAGGGCGCATACATCACATTTTGTGAAGTTTTTCATGTTCCAGATATGATAATGCGTGTGATAAAATAAAGTGATCGACGTGTCATCAGGACGGATACAGAGGTACTCGGTGGTGGTTGGAAAAGTTGCTTTTTTCGACCGAGGCACCATTTAATATTGATCAATATTCGTGTATAATTTCGCATTACTTTCATTAAATTGACGTATGAAAAAGATAATAGGGTGAAAAGAGAGAACAAGAGAAAACAAAAATTCTATCGATTTTTGGTGTAAGTGCAAAATTTCGGAGTCTTTCAGCGACCGCCAAATATTTCTGTTTCCGGCTGAATTCATTGCGAGATTACTTTCCTCATAAAAAGAAATAAATTTTTTAGTTGATACTTGAAATGGAAAAATAGAGGTGAAAACATTGTCACTCCAATTGTATGTATACCACTATATGAGGAAGCCAAAACGAAGGAAACCATCTTGCTCATAGAGGAAGATATGTAAATCTTCGAGAAGGCGGAGGAAGCGATGTGTCAGTTTGCAACTTTTTGTTCTCTCACTTATTGAACTTACGTCATCCCATTTTTTGACCCACGCTATTGCTTGTTCCTTGTAATCACCTATGGCTTTTACTTTGAGTTCCTCAAACATTGTCCTTGCATTTTCGATTCTTTCCGAGATTATGTAACGGGAATTATTTTGACAGGCCTTCACTAGGTCGATTTCCTTCCGTAAGTATGTGCGAAACTTTTCCAATTCTTCGCGCAAAGCGGTCAGACACGTTAACGTTAACAATACGTTTCGCAGCTTCAACAATTGTCGAAAAATTGTTCTTGTGATCGTTGATGCCACGATGTGCCTCGTCTGCGGGCTGGGTATAGAAAACGAAACAAAATAGAAACCTCAATCACCGAACAAATGTATGGATTACTTTGAAGAATTTCGAAGAAAAAAACGAACGTGTGGAGATATTTTTTTTTCGTATCATTAAAAATTGTACAAACCGGATTAAGGACGTTCCATTGCATAAAACTGGGCGTCAAAAAATCAATGGTACGTTTCAATAATCCTGACTCCCTCTTCAATGGCATTTCCGTCATTTTCTTATGTTCGTTGATTATTTTAGCCCCGTGGTCGTTTATTTTGTTGACGGAATTTCGAAGGAAGGCGGGACTGATGATTGACGTACATGCGGACTTACCGGTGACGATGGAATTATATTTAGACAACAACCTAATTAACGGATAAGTGCAGTTTTCCAGGTTCGCTCCGAGAACGTTGAGGATGTCATTAAACGCCGTCGTATTCTAGTGTTCGACGAAATTAACAAATATATGGGATGTGACTTCGTCATATTCTATATAGTTCATCACATTAACACATAAACGACGGAGAGTTTTGTCATACCGTGTATAAATTCCTTTTTCAGAATCTCATACTGCTTTGTTGATAGATCACTGGCGACGTCTTTGAGTTTTTCGATTTCCTTAATGGCGTTAATGCTTTCGACCATGATAACCAATGATTCAACTAGCTTGACCATGTCCTGAGAGCTTTTATCATAACTCTCCTTCCGCTGCAGATTGATCGGACTAGCCACCTGATAATGTTAACATTATTATTTTCTGAATTAAAACAAAGAAACAATTCGTTTTATTAATGCGAGAAAAATTATAATTTATATATTGCAACGTCCGAATTTATACGAAGAATAATTTTGAAATCGTTATTTCCTGCTCGAGGACATGACGAAAAAATTCAACAGTTACATCGTAATGATATTAAAATCCATTCATTGTGAATGTTTCGCAGGAATCAACGTCGTTTACAATAATTATTAATCGATAATGACAAACATACCGCTCAATTATTAATAAAGAAAAAAGCATGCTCTATTTTGTTATTAAAGTTTTGTCACACATACATTTATGTCAACAAAATGTTTACACATAAAAGAAGTCGTTAAAAGAAAAAACAAAAAGTTGCAAATTAAAAACTTGCACGTTGCTTCTTCATTATTTAATTTTTTTTTACGATATATTCGGTATATGTACTTACCGAGGCGAAGAGAATGAGGCACAAACTGATGGCGAATTTCGCCATTTTTTTTCGTTGTTCGTCGGAACGAAAGCGACAATTATCTCACGATTTAAGAATAACGAGGCTTATATACCCGTGAGCCTGCCATCATAATGAGCACGATAGATAAAACGCTGAAATAAATTATATTTCATCACTTGGACAAATATTACTTGTCACGCATTGCTGAGTATTGAATAATAGTTTCGTTGTAGATCTATCTTTGCTGGAACGAAAAGAACAAGACGTTATCGACACCTGTACTAATAAGGTTATATCTTCGTATCATGAAAAAACGTTACTTGTAGCACGAGCAAAAAAAACACTTTATCAGCTCAAAAATTTCCTACATATCAGGGAATAGAATAATCCCCAATAACGAAAATGTCGCTGCAGGCGTCTGAAAAGTCTTAAAATCCTTTGTAAAGAATGTAATAATACTGTACAGTGTTTTAACTCATATTGTATCCTTTTAGGGATATATTTCAAACTTGCAGAAAAAAATGGTCGAACAAAATGCACGTTTTTCGAAACATAAAACAAATATTAAAAAACAAATACAAGTTTTCTTCGATTTAATTTGTATTCATCAGAAATCCGTTCAATCGAGCATCTCACTAACTTCAATATTATCATTTATGAATAGTTATATTTTATTTGTGTGAAAAATTATAACGTTATCTTAATAAAGTTTGGGAAAAAATCTGAATTTCAAAAATTTTGAATTTTTTCACCGATTTCAACGGAAATCGGTGAAAACCGATTCGATCGTGCGATCTGAAGTATGCGCATGACCGAAACACTACATCGACAGCCAATATTATAGTGACGGGTTAGTCGGCTTCTAAAATAAGTCATATATCAAGATATTCCGTAATATGTCTTTATTATATTGGCGATTATTATTGTCTACCATCATTGGACAGGCGGGGTGAAAATATAATGGAATTACTTCAGTAAATCAAACAGTGGAAAGCAGTCATCCACTTTATTATCTTTTTCTCTATGTTCTTGATTGCATGTGGAAGGTTTCGAGTGTTTCGGTCAAGCAGACAGTATTGTCAATAATACCGAACGCCTCTTTTACAACCAGCGAGATGGCGTTCCCGATTTCTTTGCTACTAATGATCGCATCCGCTTCGATCTAATGATTAAAAAATAAAGAAACTTAAAATTCATTCGTCGAATGATATGTTAAGGGTTGTTTTTTTTAACAATTTCAAAATAAAAAATCGACGGTTCGGCTTCCGTGGAATTGTTATTTTTTTCTCAACAATTTAAACTCTACTTACCATATTCAGGCACAGGGTAGCTCTAAAACGAAACAAGCAATCATTTTGATCATTCATAACTGCAGAAATGCATTCACGCGCTGTTGATTTAGCCCGATTAAATTTTTCTTATGCTTTCGATGTGTTTATTTTTCAGGAATATATGGTGCGTATTATATTTCCATTCGTTCCACATCTATTGACCTAGTTATAGGTCGCTACCGCTGCTATTTTGAACGACTCGTCAAACAATGGTTGACAAACGTACGGGACTTGACATTCGGGAAACCGGTTTTACGAAGATAGATAAATTTTGACGTACTCTATGTTTCATCAAATTAACGATTTTAATTTAACAAATAAATATAGATTTAATATGTATTCGTGAAATTCGATAGCGCGATTACATCGAGTATCTCGAGAATCACATTGATAACTGTGGCAGAGGATTTTGTCTTACGTGGCCGAAGTCAACCGCAATTTAATCCACCGCCTATGAGGTGAAACTAAAGTCTGTGATTTTGGCATTTTCCATATCTGTTATAGCGCTATCTTTGCTCGTTTTGATCCTGCTAATCAGCGATGGAATTGTCTTACTGAACAAGGTTTCATAATGTATCTCTATACTTTATAATTTCGAATAAGTAACTACCAACTTTTATTTTACAGCTTTTTCCCCTACGTGTTTTATAAGCTCGAAAAATTTCGAGTGGTTTGAAATTTTCGTAAATTCGTAAATGCCCATCTTGGTATCTTACTTGGGCTAACGTTAATGAATAAAATTTGATAAAAAAAATTCACCACTTGGTCAAATAAGAATTGAAACGCGCTTACGTGAATTTGCCGATAGTTTCCACCGAGACCTAACTTTACTGACGGGAAAAATAGATCCAATGAACACCTGTGGCAATAACGAGCGATCTTCATTTTTTCCTTGTCGATCGTATCGAAAACCATAAACGAACGTCTCTTGGCAATATTTCTGCGATCATGCGAAAAAATATTCAGATCGTAATTTCAATAAAATGTTCGGAGGAGATAAATGTTTCGTTTTTTTTTCAACATACAATAGATATTTAAAAATGTTCTTTTATATGCCGATCCGAATATTCGTTTACATCATCAAAAAATCATTACGAACAACCTCTCGTTTCGGTTGTTTATAAGACTTTTTTTCGTCGTGAAATGAATGACACATTTTCTCGTTTCGGCGTTTTCAATTTTTTATATTTTTTAGTTAAAAGTATGATACATAATTGTGCGACATTTGCATCAGATTTGTCACACCTTTTCCGAGATATTCAATAACAAAATAGTTCAATTTTAAAGGCGCGGATGGAAACTCAGCGCCATATGCATTCTCATATTTCGATTTTTTTTTTCAATATGCTCCCACCAAGATAGGAGTACAGCAAATATATTTTCGTATTCGCCAAATCTCTCCGGATATCACTGAATTCTAATAATCGTAGATCCTCACAAGCATAAATGCAATATAAAGAGTATAAAAAACTTGAAATTTGTGCTCTGCATAGAATCGTGCTGAGGACCATCTAACAGCCAATCGACGCTTGGCAACGCCGCTTATCTATCCGGGTTATTTCTTCATCACGCGTAGTCATGTAGAAATCTCACACAAAACTCAAAGCATCCTCTATGAGGAAGTCACTATTGAAAAATGTATAATTCCTCACAGAGGAAGTTTTGAATTTTGTGTGAGATTTCGAGGAAGCAACTGGCAACTTTCCACTTGCAAGTTGCAACTTGCACAATTTCTTTAAGGGACGAAAGAGGGTTAGACGGTTCAAAAAATCGATTTTTTTAACTTCATAAATTGTTAGTAAAACTATTGAAAAATTTGTTCCCAAAATTTTAAATGAAAATTCCGACTCGTTCCATTGTTATAAGCCATTAAGGGTGGAAATAGGGTTATGACAGCGTTTTCTTAATGATTTTCATGAATTTTTTTATAGTATAAAAAATAAATATAATTTATTGAAATTTTGAGAATATTTTATACATATATTTAAGTATATACTATAAAATTTTTGAAGAATTTTCTTAAAAAACACCGCAGATATTAGCGACCCCATATTGCAGGTCACAATCAGACTCAGCATTTTGCTATTTTTTCAAACGCGTTTTTCTAAAAACGACTTTTTTTTAACTTGCGTACACGCTGGTTTGAAAAGTTTTCAACCAATAGTTTTGAAAATTGGCAGTTACTTTCTTCATAGTATTGCGCTCTATATGAACCTAAAATCGGAATATTATCATTATTTAAAATAATTTTTTTTTGTCAATAAAGTTGTAAAAAATGGCAAAAAATCATGCTTTATTGTTTTGACCGCTGTAAAAAATTTAATTTTCTATTTTTTTGATAGCATTTGGGTTCATGTGGAAGAGAGACATATAATAAAATTAAATTCCAACCTCGTTTCATTTCAGATGAAAATTGCGGCTTCCAGAATGTACGCAAAATGCTGAGTCTGATTGTAACCTGCAATATGGGGTCGCTAATATCTGCGGTGTTTTTCAAGAAAATTCTTCAAAAATTTTATAGTATATACTTAAATATATGTATAAAATATTCTCAAAGTTTCAATAAATTATATTCATTTTTTATACTATAAAAAAATTCATGAAAATCATTGAGAAAACGCTGTCCTAACCCTATTTTCCCCCTTAAATGTAAAAACAATGCGAGGGCCGGAAAAATGTATCAATTTCGCGGAGAAAGGCTCATGTATTAAAAATAATCCAAAATGAATACAGTCAGACCCCAATTATGTGGGTCCCGGTTGATCGAAACTTCAAAATTTAAATCAAACGGGAACACGGATAATCAGAATTTAACTGTACTCCAAATGTCCCCAAAATATACAAAAGGGTTCATAAAATGTGGACATGATTCAAATAGATATATAGGGTAACGTTTATTGATGCATCAATGAAATATTCACACTAATACAAGACGTCTCTGTTATGTAGATAAAAATCCCACGATTACAATCGCGAGCACATACAATTCAACGAGTATATAAAAGAAACAGAAAAAAGAGAATATAATCATATTCGTTTTCCAAAGATGTTGGAGGTATATATACGTACGAACGAACATGAAATTCAATAAAATATCGTCTAGATGAACGCGTTATCAAGCCACGGTTTTTCCCGAATTTAATTGTATTTCCGATCATAATCGTCGGAGCCCTTGGCAGCAGGTTCAATTTTCATTTTATCCCACAGAATGAGGGCCACAAGCCAGGGCGATTGAACGTGGAATGGCCCGTATAGACTGAATTATAATTCAATTTATTAATCAATAACTAACGTGTGGTATGATATAAAAAAATGATTTTACTATTTATGAATTGATGATTAATATGTGAAATTATCGCCATTTTTTATACTCAAAACGGTCGGTATCGAGATTACATTTTAGTTCAAATCTTGCCACTAGGTTGGCGGCTCGTGTGTCGTGTCGCAGTTTCAAAGCGAGTCTTCGAGTGATAACACGACACGTCCTGCATCGAAATCTGCCAGAGACAATTAAATCTTTTTTCAACGTATTTCGTTCCATTATCGTACGTATATAAATAAATAAAGATTTTCTTTTCAGAATCCCGATTAAACCAATGATTTCGAGGGACTTTGACCGATTCAACGGTAAACGAACGTTTCTCCCGTGGATCGCTCGACGTAGACCGAGAAACATCTTCAAAACTCATCAATCAACCATCCCGTAAGTCTTACCAGTCTCCGTTCGCGGAGGAATCTCCGGAGCAGGCAAGATACATGAAACCTTTCTTGTACCTTTGAGTTTTATAGTCATTTTCCGTCATGCGTATTCTTGCGATTCCGCGCGTGTCAGTTTTGCTGCGGTCAGAAGGGGAGGAGATTCTTAAAATATTGTCACGTGAAGACGAGTTACTTGTTATTTTTTATTTGTTCTTTTCCAAATGCAAGTGAAATCTTCAAGAATTTTGTATTATCATTCTTATTGGCGGTAAATACATCGATTTTCGAAAATCCGATCATCGACGAGAAGTCGATCACACCCGGATTATATTTTAGATTAGCTGCCAATTTTTTAGTTGTTTTGTGCTTAGTCGCCGGGTCACCGCACGGACGCTCTAATCTCCAAATACGGGGATAGAACGAGCGGGTCCTATTTTCTTTTTCTTTGCATCTCATATAGTTCGAATTATTTCACTCTTTTTGCATCTAAAACTTTTATATATTTTCTTTGGGCACTTTTTACTCAGCTGTATTTCAGCACAGACAATGGATGTGCTTTGGCAAACTTTAATCCGGCCATTGTTCAGGATTTTTTTTTATCAAAAAAAAGAGATAGACATTTGTATTGTTTCTATACAATATTAATAAGACTATGGCTAGCGACTAAGAGACTGTGGCTGTTAACTTATAAATATTTCATTCGAAAAATTCAAAAAACTCGCGACTGAAAAGTGTCGAATAAAAATACAAAAAAATTTTAGATTACGACTTTGATTATTAATAATAAATCCACCGTTCAATTTTTACTATAGTCGGGATGCATCCGCAGCCGTCTATGGATAATCAATGACATATAATATTGACGTAAAAACGGCCAAATCATGTGATTATTGATGAAGTACATGCCGTCCGGTGGTATTAGTAAAAATCGCAAATTATCATTATATATTATTAATTATTGGAGAACGTCATTATATTTTGAATTATTTCACACTTTTTGGATCTAAAATTTTTATCCATTTTTCTTTGACACGTCGGGAGTTTTTTTTACGTTTTCCAAACATTTTTTTCACTTGGTGTAAAGTGCGCCGGCTTGTAGAGGTTGGTAATGTCGGTTTCAAGTTTCCATCGAACGATAGGTACGCGTTTGGCATACGGATCTAAGGCGCTGTCTTCCAATTAGTTATGCAGCAGAACTTGAGACTGGACGGTTGGGTTTTTTGGCGGCTGATGATTCCTCGATAAATCTGAATTGAAAAAATATATATAATGCCTCTTTTATATATAAACAAATATATATGCATTAGGGTGTTCCATTTGGGGGCAACTTTTTCGACTGTTCAACAGGTTGTATACTTCCAGGAAGGTAAAAAAAGAAGCATGTTCAAATTTGAGCTCTTAAGATTAATATTTAGAGGTGACTCATCGCGAATTTCGATTTCCCATTTAAATAACATGGGAAAAAAATTTGTTCATATTTGGAATTTTATACTTCGGCAATGGCATATTGTTCGATGACGCGCATGACATATTTTATAGAGAATTGAACGCTCTACAAAAAAGATATCTCGCAGTTTTTCGATAAACGTAGCCATTCCGGTGATATCCGAGTTCAAAGTTCGAAATGAACAAATATTCATCTTTTTTTTTTCAATATTACAGCGAAACTATTGACTCTATTGAGAAATTTCAAATGACTTTTTTGTAGATTATTAAATTTTCCATTAAAATGTTCTCATTTATGATTAATTAATATTTATCATTAATTGTTCAATGCTGTAGACAGTTATTTTCTGTCAGAAAACTGGTTCTAATGGACTAGTATTTAACACAATAGTTACAAAGATATGGACAAAATACTCACGAATAAAACATCTTTCTATATTACGAATAACAGTGAAAAAAAATAGTCCATTAAATTTTTCAAAAAAAAAGTAATAATGAAAAATTTTTAATATTTAATAAATATCTCATGTGTGTCATCAAACAATATGCCATTGCCGAAGTATAAAATTCCAAATATGAAAAAAAATTGTTCCCATGTTATTTAAATGGGAAATAGAAATTCGCGATGAGTCACCTCTAAATATTAATATTAAGAGCTCAAATTTGAACAGGCTTCTTTTTTTACCTTCCTGGAAGTATACAACCTGTTGAACAGTTGAAAAAAAAAGTTGCCCCCAGATGGCACACCCTAATATACATATACACACACATACAAGGCGTCTACAGTGTAATATATATATAGGTGAAACTATAGCTGGATATATAGCACAGTAGATAATACAAATAAATAAACGAATTAAATTTCCGCAACAAAATAGGTTATGATTTTCAAAAAAATGACCAGGCTGACCGTTTTATTTTCCTGAAAGAGACATCCTGATATTCGTGAGCCCATGAAACACTGTTGAAAGAACCAATATTTTTAATATCGACGGGTAAGTTGGAGATTTCGTCCCATTGAAATTTGTCGACTACTGGAATAATATTGAGGCCCGTTTTTATCGCTTCACTGATTTCCTAACGAAACATGATGAACAGAGATAATTAGCAAACACTACACAAACATTTTAATACATTTAAATATCACAGAGTCGAGTTAAGGGTAAATTAACTAGAATACATTTTCATCGAAATTCCAATAAACGTGCAAAATCGGCTCTAACCAAAGAGGAATGAAAATGAAAATTCAATTCCGTAACTCACCTTGCAAACCCAGTCATCGACGTTTTTTCCGCATCTGTCCAGCGCGTTGGGCGAGAGTATGAGTATAAAGTGTTTGGCATTACGGATGCCCTCTAAGAGTTGCTCACCGAACTTTCCAACTCCGAGGTCCTCGACATCCAGAAAAACGGAATATTTATCAGCCTCAAAACGGTTCTTCAGTAAACTGGCCAAATGCGCGCCGTTTGATCGTCGATAACTGATGAAAATGTCCTTTGGCGTCGCTCGAGTTAATGAGGATATTGACTGCAAAAAAAGTTGATGCTTACAGCTTTTTTCGCTGCATATGTACATTGTGAATCCCAAATTTTTCGGATAATTAAAAATTTCATAAACGCGCAACCGTTTCATCGATTTTCGCGAAATTAGACCACAATCATCTTTCAACGATATTCCATCTATACATAAAATTGAACCCCTCAAAATTTCATTGACAGACTTTGGCAGTCCGCGGACAGACTTGAGAATGCAAAGACGAGTGTACGATTTGAGAATCGAATCATTCTAGAATTAATATATCCGCGCCAACCCAAAAGATATCTGTTGTTCATTTCGCTCGGTCATAACAGATGTGCAAAATTTTACGCCGAAATCTAAATAGTGCAACAGAAACTGCTCGAGGTAGAGTTCTAACAAACATTCATAAAATAGCACTAATAGAACAGCACAATTTTTCAACATGTTCAACAATTTAGAACATTGAGAAAAACGTGTCAATTGTCATAAAGATCATAGAGTTTTGTTCGGGAACAGTTTTGTCGTGACAATATTGCGAAATATTCGTATGCTCGTGTCAGCTTGGTCGTGACAGTTGGGTAGGTGTACAGTTGGGATCTGTAGAACCGCGGTCCTGCCAAATTATACATCATCCGGAAGATAGGATAGCGTTTGAGACAGGACCATTTGAGCCCAAGTTTGTTATGGCCAAAAAAAGTGACCAGCGCTGATAAACCCGAAGTTAGCTGATGCGTTGTGTAGGCACGGGCAATATTCTCATATATCAATTAATAATCAATATACCTACGGCCTCGCGCGGTATATTTAGCGGAGGTAATGACGCGAGACCGTTCTATCTTCGACGCTGTATCAAAAAGGCCTAGAATGCCGACAACTGTATAAACATGATGTCTGTACAGTTGTCGATTTCCCAAAAGCGCGATAGTTTTTCCTCATTGGATGTGTTTCGTCATGTCGGTTCGTTTCTTCTTTGGATAACGAGTCGCGTCGCACTCAACGCTCAAGTACTTTTGTACTGGTCTACGAACTTATAAACAACTTGAAAAATACTTGAAAAATATATAATACAATAATACATATATTATGTATTATATATTTTTTATAATCTCAAATAAAACATTCACTATATCGCACATACTTAATATCTTCTGCTTCTTGGAAAAACTGCAGAAAATAATTTTTCTCAAATTAAAGATGATGTAGATGTAGAACATTTGTTTCCGGACGCATACGGTACGGTGATTTCATGATTTTGTGGAAAGACAAATATGAGTCATTTTTGAGCACGTCGTATATTCATTTGTGAGTTTGCGGGAATGCATAAAATGTTACGCGAGAATTCGAGCTCGCCATTATCAACGCACCTAAGCTGGTGGAAAGAAAAATGTTCGGATAAATAAAAAAAACTCCCGTCTAAGAAGTGTTCTGTAATACTATCTGAGGCCCTCCTCTCGAGCATTTTCATCAAGAGACATGGCAGCGTTCGACGCCAAATGGTAAAATTCAATTCTTTCACATTCGTTATACTGCTGAATTTGCCAAGCGAGACCAAAAATATATTTATTATTATCATACATCACGAGACGTTTATTGATATGTATACAGAGGTGTTTGGACGATAAATAATATAAAAATAAAGTTTTCACCCTCATTATCTTGCTAAATTGACAGCGTGAGACCGTAAGTATAATGATTGTTAATTAACATATGAGAATATTGCACGTAGAATGCCTCATACCTTCTCAACGCATAAACTAACTTCGGATTTATCGGCCCTAGTTACTTTTTTGGTTGATACAGACTTCGGCTCAAACGGTCTTGGCTCAAACGCTACCCTACCATTCGGAAGTATGTCGCAAAATATCTCGAAATGCGATTTGTTTCTAATGTCATATGCATACTTCAGATCGCACGGTCGTAGACGACGAACCTAATGTACAAAGCAGCGGGCGAAGCACGGACGCCGATTCTAGCTCTGATATAATCCTTCACTCTCTCAATTAGGTCGATTATATATCATTAAAATTATATATCATTAAAATTATTGCAAACATACCGTTTTCCCCGATGATAATGTTGGGTTTACTGTCGAGGATTTGAGACCAACAGGCGTAGCCTCGGTGGAACGTGTAACGTGACACGTGATAATACCGATTAACAAAACTAAAAATAATTATATATACAAGAACATCCAAGATATATATGGTAAAAGTATCATAAACTCATGTCGTAACTACACGAACGCTCTGTTTCACAGAAATGCGTATCCTCGCTGACGAAAATTTTAACGGCCGCAAAGACGACGCTATGAACTTGACATTCGTTCATTCGAACGATACAATTTGATAACCAGGTGATCCGATTGGAAGTTTAAAATTATATAAATTGATCGTACTGTATTGTACATTGAATAATATTGCGTAAAATGCTGGTATAAAATGCTCGAATATTTCATGAAATATCAATTAAGTCGAGTATTTTCTACACTAAATGGGATAAGAGAAATAAAAGAGTGTCCAAAGGTATTGCATTTCAATTAGCAGAGAATACAAGAAAAATAAAAAAATCACGATAAATTGTGTAGATGTTTTCGATATTATACATGTCGCATCAAGAGACACGCGACAGCGTCTTCACACCGAGTAATTAAACAAAGTTTTTGAGCACGCCGCCGCGCTGACTCTATCAGTTAGTTGGCACAATATATATATACTTACCCAATCGCATCTTGTATTTGTCGGAATAGAAGCTTTGTAATGAACAGAGCTCGAAATCGAATTAAGAACTTTTTCGACCGAAGCACCCGAAATGGAATCCTGGCTGAGTTCACCTTTAAAAATGAAATTACGAAAATTACAATGAGATAATAAAATATGTAGTGATGCGTGCATGAGCGCGAGGTTGAGAACAAATACGAGGTTGTCGCCATGCGAAGTGACAAAAATCGGTAGGTTTCATATCGAACGTGACAATTCCGGGGTTCTCTGACATAAAAGGGTGACTAAAGATAAGTAAACTGGGTTCCTTATCACCTTATATCAGAATTATTCATCATATCGTTTGAGATCTAATGTCATATTCATTCTGAGATCAGAGTGTGTAGAAAATAATCGTCTTCATTTCTAACTACAAAAAAATGATAAGTTACTAACAAAAAAACACTCACCTCGAAATTCGATAATTGAAAAATATCGAGATTCGTAGGTACAGGTTAATTCTTGGAGATACCGGTTACAAACTGTTTCTCCGAGCATATTTTCAGGTTTATATACCCAAAAACCCGGAAAAAATGTGCCGATAAAGTGGGAGGAATTTTGACTACTGTACGAGTGGGGGCTACCATCGGAATAGGCTTGTTCACAAATAGAAGTCACTAAGCGTGATAAAACGTCAATTTTTTCACTTCATTTCATTTTTCTGACTTTTCCTCAACTTTTAAAGGTTCACGATTTTTTCAAAATTACACGGAAGTACAAGTTTATTGTAAAAACACTAGGCCAATTTGACTGCGCAAAACCGTCTTACTTAAAGGAGTCGCGTCAGCGAAAATGTGCAAAGAATTGATCTTTTTATTATTTTTTTTTTTTACACTTTTTAACACTTTCCGCACCTACCTACCAAGTTATAGATCGAAATTTTGAAAGATGGCTGAGCCACAGCGGAGATAGTAACCACAATTATTTTAAAAAATAGTACAAACTCAGAACTTTGTAATTTCAAAATTTTCAATGTCATACAATATGAACTGTTCCATCGATTATCGTCGATGTGCGATGTTCTCATATATAAAAATTAATAATTAATATGCTCGCGGCCTCGCACGGTATATTCAGCGGAGTTATGCGATAACGATAACGAAGGTAAAAAATTAATTTACCTTTTTTCAAGTTAGTGTTCAGAAGCCGCTGTGCAAAAATCAAGAGACATCTCTTGATATATAATAATAATAAATATATTTTATATGTTGAGCGTGAAATTTAACGGGTTAATAGGGGTGAAACCTTTATTTTTTTTACCATTGTCGTCTAGACGCTTCTGTGTACGAATTAACATAAGTTTCATGATACATAATAATAAATATATTTTTTGTCTTGCCACCCAAATTCAGCAGTGTAATGAAGATGAAAACATTGAATTTTTTTAACATTTCGCATCGGACGCCGCTATGTCTGTTGCTGTAAATGCTCCAGCGAAGGGGGCGGATAGTGGTATAGGACACTTTTTACGTGGGAGATATTTCATTTTTTCAAACATGTGTTTCTCCATCAACTTAGATTCGATGACAATGGCGAGTGTAACATTTTATGCATTTCCACAAGCACATAAATTAATATACGGCGTGCTTAAAAATTACCTCTGTTATTCCGCAAAATCGTGAAATTCCGGAAGCTTGGGTGTTGGGAGACAAATAGTCTATAACATACTTAATTTAAAAAAATTCTTTTTGCAGTATATTCACGATGCCGAAGAGATTAATTATGTTCAATTTAATGACTGTTTAGTTAACATTATAAATACAAACACATGTACAGATCACCCAATTTATTGCAAAACTGCCAAAAAATACATTATAACTTGATTTCTTAAATGTAAAATCCACAATAATTAGGTAGATTTTAATTTAAATTCATTCTATCTGGTAAAAGGATCTTCATGATTTTATTAAAGGTGGTTAACGAATAATGTTCAGCGGTTGTAATAAAATCGAGTGAAAAATCAACATGATATAAATAGACTTTGAATGAATTTTGGCTGACAATTTTGCAGCTATCATTGTTATTCGACATCTGCGTCCGTGGAATGCTTTGAGGCATTTTAGTCCGATCGTTGCGAGGCAAAAATTTGTTCCGCTTTTACAAGTCAACAAGTGGAAGGCATATCAATTATCCTGCATTCGGTCTAATGATGTAACACTTACATGGAAAAAAAAATTCATAATTGTAAATTTACAAATGCACACTTGTCATTTGGATTTTTCCATCAGCTTGGATATGGTGACAATAGTGAGCTCGAATTCTTATGTAACATTTTATCTATTTCCGCAAACGCATAAATGATTATACGACGTGCCTAAAAATTACCTCTGCTTGTCTTTCCGCTAAATCGTGAAATCTGGGACGATTCCCTTGCAATTATTTCTTGATCAATCGTAGCTCTCACGAGCCCGAGAAATCTACAGCTATAATATTTCTCATCTAGCAATTTAAACAGTTGACCACTCAACGTTCTAAGTAGACTACCAATCACCACCAACCGATTAAGGGGGGAAATAGGGTTAGGACAGCATTTTCTCAATGATTTTCATGAATTTTTTTATAGTATAAAAAATGAATATAATTTATTGAAACTTTGAGAATATTTTATACATATATTTAAGTATATACTATAAAATATTAGCGACCCCATATTGCAGGTCACAATCAGACTCAGCATTTTGCGTACATTCTGGAAGCCGCAATTTTCATCTGAAATCAAACGAGGTTGGAATTCACTTTTATTATATGTCTCTCTTCTATATGAACCTAAATGCTATCAAAAAAATTGAAAACTGAATTTTTTACAGGGGTCAAAACAAAAAAGCATGATTTTTTATGACCCTGAAGATATCTGCATCAGACAAAATTGCATCTTTGGACAGCTATAACTACCGTGTTTTTTATCGTACAGACTTCGCCAAGGTCTCATTTTCTTCGTTTTGCGATTCTGCAGAGGTAGATTTTTTGTTTTTTTTTAAGCCTTCCTTAAGGGGTGACATCGAAAAGAATTTGTTGGATAGCTACAGCTACTGTGTTTTTTATCGTACAGACTTCGCCGAGGTCTCATTTTCTTCGTTTTGCGATTCTGCAGAGGTACATTTTCTGTTTTTTTTTTAAGTCTTCCTTAAGGGGTGACATGGAAAAGAAATTTTTGGACAGCTATAGCTACCGTGTTTTTTATCGTACAGACTTCGCCATGGTCTTATTTTCTTCGTTTTGCGATTCTGCAGAGGTACATTTTTTAGTTTTTTTTTAAGTCTTCCTTAAGGGGTTACATCGAAAAGAAATTTTTGGATAACTGTTGCTACCGGGCAACAGTATGAATACTTCGCTTCATACTGGCTAATACCGTGTATACCGGAAATAGAAATCGATAAAACTAAGGAAGATGGAAAAAAATATGGTCAGCTCGAGAATTTCATAATGAATAAAATGACACCTAGTCTGTCCGATAAAGAACACGCATTCCAAAAATTTCTTTTCGATGTCACCCCTTAAGGAAGACTTAAAAAAAAACAAAAAAATGTACCTCTGCAGAATCGCAAAACGAAGAAAATGAGACCTTGGCGAAGTCTGTACGATAAAAAACACGGTAACTACAGCTGTCCAAAAATTTCTTTTCAATGTCACCCCTTAAGGAAGGCTCCAAAAAAAAAACAAAAAATGTACCTCTGCAGAATCGCAAAACGAAGAAAATGAGACCTTGGCGAAGTCTGTACGATAAAAACACGGTAGTTATAGCTGTCCAAAGATGCAATTTTGTCTGATGCAGATATCTTCAGGGTCATGATTTTTTGCCATTTTTTACAACTTTATTTGCAAGAAAAAAATTATTTTAATTAATGACAATATTCCGATTTTAGGTTCAAATAGAGTGCAATACTATGAAGGAAGTAACTGCCAATTTTCAAAACGATTGGTTGAAAACTTTTCAAACTAGCGTGTACGCAAGTTCAAAAAAAGTCGTTTTCAGAAATACGCATTTGAAAAAATAGTACCAAGAAACACAAGCAATATGTGGGTCGCTAATATTTTATAGTATATACTTAAATATATGTATAAAAATTTTATAGTATATACTTAAATATATGTATAAAATATTCTCAAAGTTTTAATAAATTATATTCATTTTTCATACTATGAAAAAATTCATGAAAATCATTGAGAAAACGCTGTCCTAACCCTATTTCCCCCCTTAATGGCTTATAACAATAGAACGAGTCGGAATTTTCATTTAAAATTTTGGGAACATATTTTTCAATAGTTTTACTAACAATTTATGAAATAAAACAAAAATCGATTTTTTGAACCGTCTAACCCTATTTCTACCCTTAAACAAAGAAAAAATCTAAAAAGCCAAAGTTGTCCGGTTTATTTCACGGTAGTTGATACGAGTGGGCGGCTACTGTCGTATGACACGTGGAGGAGAAATTTTATCTATAGAGGTTATCCCAAATAAGACACCAAGACGGGTATTTACGGATTCACAAAAATACCCATCTTGGTATCATATTTGGGCTAACCTTCATAGATACAATTTGAAAAAAATATTTAATGAGTTGTTCAAATAAAAATTGAAACGCGCGTATATGACTTTACCAATAGTTTCCACCGACATCTAATTTTACTGACGAGGAAAAAATACCTCCAATGAACACCTGTGGCAATAATGAGCGAGCTTCATTTTTTCCTTGTCGATCTTATCGAAAACCACAAACGAACGTATCTTGGCAATATTTCTACGATCACGCGAAGAAATATTCAGATCAGTAATTTCAATAAAATGTTCGGAGGAGATGAATTTGCCGTTTTTTGCAATATAAATTAGATGTTTAAAAATTTTCTTTTCTATGCCGATCTGAATATTCTTTTACATCATCAAAAAATCATTTCGAAAGACTTTTATTCCGTCGTGAAATGAATGACACATTTTCTCGTTTCGGCGTTTTCAATTTTTTATATTTTTTAGTTAAAAGTATGATACGTAATTGTGCGACATTTGCATCATATCTGCCACACCTTTTCCGAGATATTAAATAACAAAATAGTTCAATTTTCAAGGCGCGGATGGAAACTCAGCGCCATACGCATTCTCATATTTCGATTTTTTTTTCAATATGCTCCCACCAGGATAGGAGTACAGCAAATATATTTTCGTATTCGCCAAATCTCTCCGGATATCACTGAATTCTAATAATCGTAGATCCTCACAAGCATAAATGCAATATAAAGAGTTTAAAAAACTTCAAATTTGTTCTCTACAAAGGATCGTGATGAGAACCGACTAACAGCCAATCGACGCTTGACAACGCCGCTTATCTAACCGGGTTATTTCTTCATCGCACGTAGTCATGCAGAAATCTCACACAAAGCTCAAAGCATCCTCTATGAGGAAGCCACTATTGAAAAATGTATAACTCCTCATAGAAGCCTTGAATTTTGTGTGAGATTTCGAGGAAGCAACCGGTAACTTTCCACTTGCAAGTTGCAACCTGGACCTTTTCTTTAAATGTAAAAACAATGCGAGGATCGGAAAAATGTATTAATTCCGCGGAGAAAAGCTCATGTATTAAAAATAATTCTCCCGTTGTCCCAGTACTCCAAAAATAATACAGTAAGAGCCCGATTATCCGGACCCCGGTTAATCACGTGTTTGTTTCGCGGCGGTACGTGTCATACGACAGCAGTCCCCCGCTCGCATCAACGGGATAATTTCAAACTACTCGAAAAATGTCGAGTAGTTTGAAATTTTTGTAAATCTATAAATACCCATCTTGGTGTCTTACTTGGGCTAACCTTCATAGATAAAATTTGAAAAAAATATCTAATCATTTGGTCAAATAAGAATAGACACGCGCTTATGCGTATTTATTGATGGTTTCCACGAAGACCTGACTTTGCTGACGAGGAAAAAATAGCTACAATAAACACCTGTCGCAATAATGAGCGAGTTTCATTTTTTCCTTGTCGATCTTATCGAAAACTATAAACGAACGTCTCTTGGCAATATTTCTACGATCGCGCGGAGAAATATTCAGATCGTAATTTCAATAAAATGTTCGGAGGAGATAAATTTTCCGTTTTTTGCAATATAAAATAGATGTTAAAAAATGTTCTTTTCTATGCCGATCTGAATATTCATTTACATCATCAAAAAATCATTTCAAACAACCACTCGTTTCGGTTCTTTATAAGACTTTTATTTCGTCGTGAAATGAATGACACATTTTCTCGTTTCAGTGTTTCAATTTTTTATATGGTTTAGTTAAAAGTATCATACGTAATTGTGCAACATTTAGACCAGATCTGACATACCTTTTTCGATATATTAAATAACAAAGTATACAACAACGCCATATGCATTCTCATATATGAATTTTTTTCCGATATGCTCCCACCAAGGTAAGAGTACGGAAAATATATTTTCGTATTCGTGAAATCTCTTCGGATATCACTGAATTCTAATAATCGTAAGTCCCCACGAGCATAAATGCAATATAAAGAGTTTAAAAAACCGGAAATTTGTGCTCTGCAAAGGATCGTGCTGAGGACCGTCTAACAGTCGATCGATGTTTGGCAACGCCACACATCTATCCAGGTTATTTCTTAATGACACGTAATCATGTAGAAATCTCACACAAAGCTCAAATTATCCTCTATGAGGAGGCCACTATTGAAAAATGTATAATTTCTCATAGAGAAAGCTTTGTGTGACATTCCCGGGAAGCAACTAGGAACTTGCACCGTTTCTTCAAATGTAAAAACAATGCGAGAACCGGAAAAATGTATTAATTTCGCGGAGAAAAGCTCATGTTTTTAAAATAATTCTCCCATTGTCCAAGTACTCCAAAAATAATACAGTAAGACCCTGATTATCTGGGACCCGGTTGATCGAAACTTTAAAATATAAATCAAAGGGGAACACGGATTATCGGGGTTTTATTGTACACCAAATGTCCCCAAACATACATAAGGGTTTATAAAATGTGTACATGATTTAAATAGATACATAGAGTAACGTTTATTGATGCATCGGTGAAATATTCACACTAATATAAGACGGCTCTGTTATGTAGATAAAAGTCGCACGATTACAATTCAAAGAGTATATAAAAGAAACAGAAAAGAGAGAATATAATCATATTCGTTTTTGAAGGATTCAAAGATTTTACTGATATCCTGTAAGACAGTGTAAGAGTATATACGAGGTCTGTTCAAAAAGTATCGCGAATTTTGAAATTCCGCGGGCTACGTATATTCGATTTTCGTTTTTTTTTCTGGCGTTATGTTGGTACTCATGTCCCTCACTTATGCTGAAAAAATCGGCCATTTTAAATGTTTAGTTAATTGTTGACAGCTGTTTTGGTTAGACGTGTTTTTACTTGTCTTTGATTTTTGCCTATTCCAAACAATGGATCAAAGAATCTGTATGAAATTTTGTGTGAAAAACAAAATTAAGTGCGCGGACGCATTCCGAATGTTGACTGTGGCATATGGTGAACAGTGTTGCCAGGTGGTCTGTGCGGATTCCCCCCAGGTTCATTTTCTTTCCCCCTAGAAATTCCCTAGATTGGCCCCGCCCGCCGCCAGGCCATTATGGTAGGGTAGCATGTTCCCCAAACTCATCGTCCCCAAAAAAGTAACTAGAAGTGACTAGATTAATAATTGATAATTAATAATTAATAATTAATAATTAATAATTAATCATTAATAATTGATAATTAATAATTGATAATTAATAATTAATAATTAATAATTAATAATTAATAATTAATAATTAATAATTAATAATTAATAATTAATAATTAATAATTAATAATTAATAATTGATAATTAATAATTGATAATTAATAATTAATAATTAATAATTAATAATTAATAATTAATAATTAATAATTAATAATTAATAATTAATAATTATGGCATAATAAAAAAGGCGGTTGTGTGATCATAAGAGCAACGTATCTACTGCTCAGTCCTCGAACTCCGGCATTCGGGCGAGTAGATATGAGAATACGTTTAACGCGCTATCTAGCAGCATTGCGGGTCAATAGTCGAGGGATTTTTCGTTCTAGTTACTTTTTTGGGGACGATGAATTTGGGGAACATGCTACCCTACGGCCATTATTCATTGTGCCAACGGCGAAGTGTCAACTTTTCAGCTCGAACGGTATCCGGAACGCACCCTAGATGGCGGTGTTTGGTTTAAATTTCAAAAAAAAGAATACATATTTTAACAAATACAAGACTGTTTAATCGTAATTAATATAGTAGTGAATATATTTTTTTTGTCTATTTTTTATATTTGAGTATTTGCAATTGTACCTAAATACCAACGAACTTCAAACACGTTTACGTGGCAATGCTCTGTCACGTAGGTCGCGATTTCAATTCGGCTTTCTTTCGTTGTTGGGACAGAGTTAGTTTAGTGAATGTATCGATTTTCGGTAAAGCGACAATGGTGCCCTGATTTTTGGTAGCCTGTGTGTGTTTTTTCGATAAAGAATGATCTTGTATAGTTTTCTCATGAGCGATGAGAATCGTCTTGCAATAAGTACAAAACGCTTTGGTTGAGTCCCCGTCGGGCGATGATTTTAACCACCCTATATATCGTATGAAGGAGATTTATTGAAACGGCATTATGTACGTAGAATTAATGAACAAAATGTAGAGGATATACATATACAAATGAACTTATAAATTTAGGAATGAACTCTCGAAATCAACGAAAAATCCATGTAGCTTTCAGCGAAGATCTACAATAACAACCTACCTTTAAAATTAGGTTCGAATTTCCAATTTTTAACGTTTTTAGCGTACTTTTGCAAGTATGTTTTTTTACCGCTTTCGTTTTTGGGCATATTTATTCTTTTATGCATCGATAAAACTATTTTAATTGTTCATATATCGGGATTTCCCCGTTTAGTATATAATATATAAGAGCAAATCCACAATAATCGACTAGAGACTTCAGATGAATGAAACTGTTTGTTGTGATCTACAATTTAGACTGACTTCACAACGAAAAAGCGTGTTGAAGCAGTCTAGATTCTAGACTGACTTCGGAACGCTCAAACACAACACAAATTTTGAGACATCCCCATGTTTCCGAAAAAGCGTAACGCGTGGAAGTCTCATAATTTATGGTTTTATGATCCCCTAAAATACCCTGACGATTCAGAATCCCCCTAAAAAAAACCCCTAAACATATTTTACCCCTGTTTCTCCCCTAAGACACGTAGAATTCCCCTAAATCTAGGGGGAAATCCCCTAACCTGGCAACACTGATGGTGAAGCTACCTTGGACCAAAGCAACGTTTATCGGTGGTACAAAATGTTCTCAGAGGCCCGAGAAGATGCGAACAACGAAATGCGTTCCGGACGCCCGAGCACATCAACAACAGACGAAAACATTGATGAAGCGAAGAAAATAATATTGGCCAATCGTCGAATCACCGTTAGAGAAGTTGCTGAGGAACTAAACATATCGATTGGATCGTGCTATTCGATTTTTACCAATGATTTGGACATGAGACGGGTCGCCGCGAAATTCGTCCCAAAATTGCTCAATTTCGAACAAAAACAGTGTCGCGTTAACATTGCTAAGGAGCTGTTGGACTCGGTCCGCGACGACCCAAATTTGCTGCAGAGGGTCATAACTGGTGACGAATCATGGGTTTATGGTTATGACGTGGAAACCAAAGCTCAATCATCGTAATGGAAGCTGCTTCTTTGGAATAGGCAAAAATCGAAGACAAGCCAAAACACGTCTAACCAAAACAGCTGTCAACAATTAACTAAACATTCAAAATGGCCGATTTTTTCAGCATAAGTGAGAGACATGAGTACCAACCTAACGCCACCAAAAAAATCGAAAATCGAATATACGTAGTCCGTGGAAATTCAAAATTCGCGATACTTTTTGAACAGACCTCGTATACGTACGAACGAATATAAAATTCAATAAAATATCGTCTAGAGTCTAGATAAACGCGTTACTAAGCAACGTTTTTTTCCCAAATTTAGTTGTATACCCGATCATAATCGTCAAAGCCCTTGGCAGCAGGTTGAATTTCCATTTTTTTCCAGAGAATGAGGATCACAAGTCACGTCGATTAAACGTTGAATGCCCCGTATAGATTGAATTATAATTCAATTTATTAATTAATAACTAACGTATGGTATGATATAAAAAGATGATTTTACTATTTCTGAATTGATTATTAATATGTGAAATTATTGCTATTTTTTATACTCAAAACGGTTGGTGTCGAGATTACATTTTAGTTCAAATCTTGCCACTAGGCTGGCGGCTCGTGTGTCGTGTTGCAGTTTCAAAGCGAGTCTTCGAGCGATAACACGACACGTCCTACATCGAAATCTGCCAGAGGCAATTGAATCTTTGTTCAACGTATTTCGTTCCATTATCGTACGTATATAAATAAATAAAGATTTTCTTTTCAGAATCCCCGATAAACCAATGATTTTCAGGGACTTTGGCCGATTCAACGGTAGACGGACATTTATCCCGTGGATCGCTCGACGTCGTCTGAAAAACATCGTTAAAACTCATCAATCAACCATCCCGTAAGTCTTACCGCTCTCCTTTCGCGGAGGTATCTCCGGAACAGGCAAGTTACATGAACATTTTCATTTCCCTTTGAATTTTATAGTCATTTTCCATCGTGCGTTTCCTTGTGATTCCGTGTCAGTTTTTCTGCGGCCAGAAGGCGTGGGGGTTGTTAAAATATTGTCACTTTAAGACGGCATACTTGCTATTTTTTATTTGCACTTTTCGAAAATGCAAGGGGACTCATAAATTTCCTATTATTTTTCGTAGCGGTAAAAATATCGATTTTCGAAAAGCCGATCATCGACGAAACGTCAATCATATCCGGACTAAATTTTAGGTTGTCAGCCAATTTTTTCGTTGTTTTGTACCTAGTCGCCGGTCACCGCTCGGACGCTCTAACCTCCGAATAGTAGGATGAACGAGCGAATTCTATTCTCTTTTTCTTTGCCTTTTCGATACGACGTGAAAAGTAAACACGCAAAAAACTTCCAACAAAGCTTTGCCAAGCAAAGCTTTGTCAAGCAAAGCTTTGTCAAACAACTAAAAAAAAAGTATTTCGTTTGTTCCCTTTGAGGAGGATTTTTGGTTTTCGTTTATCGAAATGAAATTGTGACTGTGGTCGACACTACAATGCTGTTCGATATTTACTCAATTTATTTGTCATTTCGCAAGTGACACGTCAGTATTTTTTTTTCGTAAACACTCAAAAACACCATTTAACATCAAGGAAATCTTACTTTTTAACTTCTAACCATTTGCACTGCTTGTAGTCTGTGAAAATGTCGAGGGCCTCAACTACACGAGTCCAAAATTGCAAAGACATCATCCGATTAGCAAAAAGCAGATGGAAATGATTGTATGGAAATTTTTTGTATATTACGTCATATGTTTTGCTAACAAAGTTACAGCAGCGATGAGTTTCCATATTGATGATTTGCGTCAACTTATGCACGCCATTCGAGAATCACCAAGGATTGTATAAGAACAACTTGCTTTCATATTGAATTATTTGAGACTTGAATTTTGCCTTCGTCTACAATATATAAACCTTGTCGTTAACTGTGCTTGAATTTGACCACAACTACAAAATTTCTATAGTTGAATGGATTTTCCTGATAGCATATAGTATTTCGGGATTTAAAAACAGAATTCTCTTCCAATAGAGCTACAAGACGTCAACGAGTTGTCGAAATTTGTTGGGCTTTAACAAAATTGTAATTTTCTTTTTTCAATCTGATATTGCCTTGAAGTATTCAAGTATTCAAGATCAGAATTTTCATTCGTCAAGAAAACAGTAATAATCTATCTCTTACTTTCCTTGAATTCAACTAATTACAGTATTTACATAGATTTTGATGATAGAACCAACGGTTTGAGTAATTACAATCAGCATTTTCTGAAATTTTCCTACGAGGCGAACAACAAGCTCAAATGTATTATTGGTCGAATTTTTCGCATTCAGGTAAATTTCAAAAAGGCTTCAGCATTCTTGTGACTCCAAAAGCGGATCATATTTCAACATCGGTCTTTTTTCCACTTACTCGTATTTATTGATACTTGCAGGTACTGTGCAAATTTTTTTGAATATATTAAAAATAAATTAAGGGTACCAAGTCGTCATGATTCCATGGCGACTGTGACCATGATTCCAGACGTTCTACTCGTCCGAAACAAAAAAATCAAAAATATTATTGATCGGGACAAATGTGGCTATCGCATGAACCTGTACAATTTCGAAAAAATCAAAATGTATAAAATGGTGACCTAATCAATGTGTACGGATTTTCGAATCTTTTAAAAATCTTCGAACAACTACAAAAAATGTTTCATATTTTTTTCTTCGAAATTTTAAAGGTTCATGCGATAGCCATACTTGTGATGAACAATAATCTTTTTGGTTCTTTTTTCTTTCAGACGAGTAGAACATCTGGAATCATGGCGACTTGGTACCCTGAATTTATTTTTATTATACTCGAAAAAATTTGCAAAGTACCTGCAAGTATCAATAAATAAATATAAAATAGAGCTATGTTGTAATATTTAATAGTACCTATAAATATTTTTATCAAACCTGGAAAAAATAATTCTCGCTCAGACCAGAAGACTGCCTTAATTAGGGAAATGGTAACCCTCAGCACATAAAGTATGTTCGTTCTTGACCGGTTTTTTTTAAACTCTATTATCGAACGATACATCTCGTTCGTGGCTCCCCATACCGCTATGGACTTTCAGCGACAACTTTTCCTCTGTACTACCCGGCATTTTATCGCCCTTTTTTTCTCCCCTTTTTCTCGAGCCCAATATCGCGAGACACGCGACGAGACATCGTCGTCGCGATTCTGTAGTGTCTCACTCTTCGACATACCCTCTCGACCATACACGAAGATACCCGTCTCTCGACGAAGTCTTCTCGTATATTCTTGTCGCTCTCCAACTCGCCGATATTCTTCATTGGTGCCGGAGCACCTCGTGCTCGTAACCGTTCGCTCGTTTGTTCACATCATTAGTGACACTCGCGTGCAGCAATTTGCCACGCCCAGGGTTACAAGAATTCGCGCCCTCACTATATACATCTATATATAAATATTTTACTATCAGGGACAAGAGACGCGTTGAACGCGACCGACTAAGCTAAAAATAAAGCCCTTTTGCTAAAAATAAAGCCGTCTGTACCGACACAGGTTTTCCGTAGTTTCCCTGTGTCCACGGCAAATGCGATACAGTGTCGCTAAGACGTCTGCAGGCGCAATGGGAGTTAGATTAGCTTAGCGAAGTAGGGGTAGAGAGTGATACGGAAATATGGAAAGAATGTAATTGGGAATGGTCATACATAAAATCCCGAAGGGGTATACGTTAGAATAAAAGAAAAAAATATATATGTGTCGTGACCAGAGTCAAAAAGGCGTATCTTCAATGCTTATGCACATAACGTAAGCCATGCATAGAATACTGAAATTCCGTTGGAAACACATTCGGAATATTATTATTAGTATCACCTTATAGACTTAAGGGAGGAAATAGGGTTAGGACAGCGTTTTCTCAATGATTTTCATGAATTTTTTTATAGTCTAAAAAATGAATATAATTTATTGAAACGTTGAGAATATTTTATACATATATTTAAGTATATACTATAAATTTTTTATACATATATTTAAGTATATACTATAAAATATTAGCGACCCCATAAAACAAAACAAAAAAGCTCGATTTTTTGCCATTTTTTACAACTTTATTTGCAAAAAAAAATTATTTTAAATATTGATAATATTCCGATTTTAGGTTCATATAGAGCGCAATACTATGAAGAAAGTAACTGCCACCTTTCAAAACGATTGATTGAAAACTTTTCAAACTAGCGTGTACGCAAGTTAAAAAAAAGTCTTTTTCAGAAAAACGCGTTTGAAAAAATAGTACCAAGAAAAACAAGCAATATGGGGTCGCTAATATTTTATAGTATACATATACTTAAATATATGTATAAAATATTCTCAAAGTTTCAATAAATTATATTCATTTTTTAAACTATAAAAAAATTCATGAAAATTATTGAGAAAACGCTGTCCTAACCCTATTTCCCCCCTTAATGGCTTATAACAATAGAACGAGTCGGAATTTTCATTTAAAATTTTGGGAACATATTTTTCAATAGTTGTACTAACAATTTATGAAATAAAAAAAAATCGATTTTTTGAACCGTCTAACCCTTTTTCCCCCCTTAAAGAAAAAATATGTATGTTGCATGTAGATTTATTGTGACACACCATTGGCATGACAGTGATAATAAATACCGTACAACATCTTCCCTTACGTATATTTTTCCTTTAACCGATTTTCATTGGAATTCGGACGACATTGGTCAATGATGAAAAAAGTCCTATACGAATTTTAGCCTTCATAATCCATTGGCATTTCCATTCGGTTTCTATGGAAAGAAATTGCCGTTCGAACCTGCCATTGACCTTCCATTCAGCTTGCTGGCATTGTTAGTTTCCCATTCACTTTTCCATAAAATTGGAATTAAATATCTACGGAAATAGGCCCTTTCCATTGACTGCCATTGAGTACTCCCTGGCACATTTTGCTAAGGGTAGATTAGTAAAGTGCGGGTACGGAGTGATAAGGGGAAAGATGGAAAAAATGGAATTGGGAATGGTGATACGTAAAAACCCGAAAGTGTATAACTTCGAACAAAGAAAAATACTGAAATAAAATTAAAAAAATTGTTAGAATTTTCGAAAAAATAAATGTTCTTTCAGTTGTTTTTTCTTTTTTTTTTCATAAAATTATCCGTATTTTTTCCTCGGATTTTGAAGTAGCACTGCCGATGTTGTTTTGTGAATGAGGGTCCATGAGGTCACCGTCCAAATAGTTCGTAGTATCCTTCATAAAAATTTGATAGTCTTTTGTTTATTACGAAAATTACCTTCGTAAACAAACAGCTGTAGTTTTTAAACGGAGAATACTGTGAGAAAAGGCTGAGTCGCCGTTGACTGCCTCATATATACTGTTCCTAAAAATATATTTCTTAAAAGTTGTCCTCTGACCGCAAGGCGTGAACGTTTTGTTACGGTATAATTCCACTTATTCGCATTTTTTCACCAATGGATTTGAATAAATGGTCGAACGTCTGAGGTTAACTATTTCCGGTGTGATCACGATGATATTTCCTACGACCGTTTTCCTTTTCACACGAAACGTACGTATGATACTTTCTGACCGCAATGAATCGATAAAATGCGAAATACCCCGCTATAAAATACGTATATATTCATCGTTCTCGCGTCCCGAACCGTTGCACATTAATCATATACCGAGCGAGAGTACTTTTCTGTATGTGCTATGCTGTAGGACCGATGCTTCCTTCCTCGCCGCCAACGCGATATTTACCACGTGGGCTTTCGATGATTCATAGGGAGAACTCGAACGGGAAAGACACACTTCGAACGTTAGATATATCGAAATGAAAAAAAAAAAGAAAGAAAACCGTAATTCAACAATATCGGAGTACCATAATAATGTTTCCGATTTTTGTTTTTCTTTTTTTTTTCTTTTCGCGAACCGAGAACTTATACTCACTCCAAACACTAAATAAATGGAAATGAAAAAAATATCTTCGATCAACAATATCAAACGATAATTTAGCAATACCACAAATAATGGTATTCTTCCTTCTATTTTCTGTGTCTCCTCTTTTTCTCCTGGTCTTTTACTTGCCTCTCAAATCGCCAGCACAAGAGGCTGGAGAACGCGCGTACCCCAAGTTCCTATGTATATTTCTGTTCTTCCCTCACTGAACCGCGATTGGTTCTCACTCATTCGTCGATCGACCACATTAATCATATCGCGTTTACAACAACGATCACTAGCCACAGTTTTTTCATCCTGTCTCGGTATCGTTCTTTTTTCCTATTCGTTATCCTCTTCATGCCCTCAATTTGTTTCGTATTTTCGCCAATACGAGATATTCGACACATTCTCCATATATAGGACATTCGATGCTCCCTTCACACCTCGAGTTGTCGATGAATGCATAGTAGCCGAATTCATTGAGAGCTTCAATCGGAAAAATTTTGGGATACAAATTGTTTCCAAAAAAATTACACAATTAAACAAATAATGATGGAATCACGGAGTTTTTTTTACAACAATGTAAAATTTCTGTTAATAATTGTTCGTATCCTCCCTATGAAAAGACATGTCAGGCAATATATCGGAATGCAATTTATCCAACTAACTCATCATTAAGGGGGGAAATAGGGTTAGACGGTTCAAAAAATCGATTTTTTTTTTTATTTCATAAATTGTTAGTAAAACTATTAAAAAATATGTTCCCAAAATTTCAAATGAAAATTCCGACTCGTTCTATTGTTATAAGCCATTAAAGTGAGTAGTTCTCCTTCAGGCCCCGAGCGCGCCACATGTATAACCGAGCGGTCACTCAGGTACGGTATTTTTTCAAACGCGTTTTTCTGAAAACGACTTTTTTTGAACTTGCGTACACGCTAGTTTGAAAAGTTTTCAACCAATCGTTTTGAAAATTGGCATTTACTTTCTTCATAGTATTGCGCTCTATATGAACCTAAAATCGGAATATTATCATTATTTAAAATAATTTTTTTTTTGCAAATAATGTTGTAAAAAATGGCAAAAAGTCATGCTTTTTTGTTTTGACTCCTGTAAAAAATTGAACTTTCTATATTTTTGATAGCATTTAGGTTCATATAGAAGAGAGACATATAATAAAAGTATATTCCAACCTCGTTTGATTTCAGATGAAAATTGCGGCTTCCAGAATGTACGCAAAATGCTGCGTCTGATTGTGACCTGCTATATGGGGTCGCTAATATCTTCGGTGTTTTTCAAGGAAATTCTTCAAAAATTTTATACTATATACTTAAATATATGTATAAAATATTCTCAAAGTTTCAATAAATTATATTCATTTTTTATACTATAAAACAATTCATGAAAATCATTGACAAATGTTTAGTTTTTTTCTTCGTCCTGGCGAGTGGAATATCGTTCGAAATGGCTCACTTGAAGGATCGGAAAAATATTCTTTATTATTTTTTTTTAATACTCGGGGACTTTTGGTCATTTTGTATCGTCAAATGAAGTAAAAAATTGTTGACGCTGTTCTAACCCTATTTCCCCCCTTAACGATTGACTGTCGTTACCTGATCGCTTTATGAATTATCAGCAAATTCAATACCAAATATCCTTCATCCCTAGTCTATTTGTGTAGTATATTTCGGCTCGATAGGTAATAATTTACGAAACTTATATATAACGATCGCAGATATTTTTTCGGAAAATTGAAAATCCTGTAAAATCTGAAAGAACCATGTAATTTCAATGAAAATTTCAGAAAATAAAGGAGTTTGGCTGCTGTAACTGTCTGCTAAATTTCATCGCGATTCTTGAAGTCATTCTCGAGATATGATCGTTTGAATTTTGGAAGCTGGTTATATATAAACACATTTTTGTTATATACACATTTTTAACACATTGGTAGACCCGAAAAAAACAATGTTCACGACAACAAATGTTTCTCTATAAGGAAGCAAAACTGTGAAGATTTATCAAAAAATTCATTAACAAATAAGTTTCCAGACGATCATATCGATCCAATCCCAATCAATATATAAAAAATGAACGCGCGATTTACCGACAGTATTTTAATGGATTAGGCGTGTACAGGGATTGAGCACGAAAGAATCGTGTCTCCTCTTAACGTAATACTTCGAGATTAAGAAGAAAAAAATATGCCTAGAGAATAGGTCACAAAGTCGAGACGAGAGGTTTAAGCTCGGTCGATCTGAGAATAAAGAGGATCGAGTCGGAGAAATGAACGCGAGGGTTTCACCCACGCAGTCCCTTGGCATAATAACTTGTGATATATACACATATACATATACAGATGTAACATACACATGCACAAGTGAAACACGTCTTGTACACAATATCTAGGATCCTCTGACCGAGCGGATAAGACGAGAACTTTTACAAGGGATCGGGAGAAAGATCGAGAAAGAACGGGGCAAAATATGTCGAGTCGAAGAGATCTATATATGGTAACAATGGAAAACGAGAAATTCGAGTCGTTGATTCGAGTATATGTAACGTTTCAACCTGGTGAAACAGCCAAGGCAGAATATATTATTCGCGATGTCTTATCGATTAACGATTCCTTTCGTGGCAACTCTGAAAAGTTTCGGTCCGTTCGCCGGAACGACTTTAACCGGCGATTTATTATAAATCTACTCTACCCGCTTCGCGTATTTCTTTAACAGTTGCTATAAATATTTGCAACTAGTAATATTTTTTATATATTTGAAAAAATCGTTTTGCGAGAGCAGAAATATTATTTTTACGATATCAACGAGAAGAGAAATTTAACGGTATAACAATACGATAAATTCTTTAAAAATATTTGTCGACATTGCTGTTTTACAATTTCTACATATATGAAAATTCTGGTAATACGATTTTTCAACTATTGGAACTCTTTATAATCTCCGTTTTAGTAATTTAATATTTATATAGAATTTGAGCAATTTTCGTCTTGTCTGTGTGTCTTATTTTATTTTTACGTTACACATTAATTAATTCCAATCCTTCTTCTGAAAGGATCCTCACAGGCAAGCTCACAGAAGCCCCATATGCCACCCTCCGGTATTTCTTTTCGTTTGCTATCGCATTAGCTAGATTTATTAACGTCCTATCGAGAAGAAATCTGCTTCAGACTCTCTCCTCGTTTTTTTTTCTCGTCTCCGCTCAAGAAAGAACAGAGGGGCTCGAGTAATCTGGCCCGCCGATCAGCGAGTGTGAATCAACACTGCGTGTGTGCTGGCTTCTCATTCCTCGCACGATTCGGCTTTACATCGTAGGCATGCGAAATGACCGTTATTTTCGACATTTGTCAATTTACCGTCATTTTACGATAGATCGTTTTTAAAAAAAAATTCTCTAGGCAAATTTGTTGTCACTTGGTGCTGTCCTTAAAGCGGCGACTTCGAATGGCCTTTTAATTACGATTTGACGGTCATTCGAGTTTTTTGATCATTTTCTTTCAAAATGGTTTTTTTTATCCCGTAACGAATACACTATAAGATATGACTACAAATTAAGGGAGGAAATAGGGATAGACGGTTCAAAAAATCGATTTTTTTTTTCATAAATTGTTAGTAAAACTATTGAAAAATATGGTCCCAAAATTTTTAAAGAAAATTCCGACTCGTTCTATTGTTATAAGCCATTAAGGGGAGAAATAGGGTTAGGACAGCGTTTTCTCAACGATTTTCATGAATTTTTTTATAGCATAAAAAATGAATATAATTTATTGAAACTTTGGGAATATTTTATACATATATTTAAGTATATACTATAAATTTTTTGAAGAATTTCCTTGAAAAACACCGAAGATATTAGCGACCCCATATTGCAGGTCACAATCAGACTCAGCATTTTGCTATTTTTTGAAACGCGTTTTTCTGAAAACGACTTTTTTTTAACTTGCGTACACGCTACTTTGAAAATGTTTCAACCAATCGTTTTGAAAATTGGCAGTTACTTTCTTCATAGTATTGCGCTCTATATGAACCTAAAATCAGAATATTATCATTATTAAAAATAATTTTTTTTGCAAATAAAGTTGTAAAAAATGGCAAAGAAGCATGCTTCTTTGTTTTGACCCCTGTAAAAAATTCAATTTTGTATTTTTTTGATAGCATTTAGGTTCATATAGAAGAGAGACATATAATAAAAGTAAATTACAACCTCGTTTGATTTCAGATGAAAATTGCGGCTTCCAGAATGTACGCAAAATGCTGAGTCTGATTGTGACCTGCAATATGGGGTCGCTAATATCTTCGGTGTTTTTCAAGGAAATTCTTCAAAAATTTTATAGTATATACTTAAATATATGTATAAAATATTCTCAAAGTTTCAATAAATTATATTCATTTTTTATACTATAAAAAAATTCATGAAAATCATTGAGAAAACGCTGTCCTAATCCTATTTCCCCCTTAAGTGACCACTGACCAGATTCTAGCGCCATAATTAGGTTACCGCGTCGAAAAACTCAACTCCCTATGGTGACACTTTGCTGTCCGTCCGTCCGTCCATCCGTCCATCCGTCTGTCGTTCTTTCACAGACCTTTAACTCTTGGACGATTTGACCCATTAACTTGAAACTTGGTATGTAGATGTTCCGAAGATGGCCCTACAGTGAGATGTTTCGAAGATGGCCCCCGAATTATTTGTGAAAAAAATATTTTTGGTTAAGAACTTAGAGGGACCAAAGTGCGTCCTCAGAAAAAAAAATTTCTTCGTCCTGGCGAGTGGAATATCGTTCGAAATGGCTCACTTAAAGGATCGGAAAAATATTCTTTATTATTTTTTTTTAATACTCGGGGACTTTTGGTCATTTTGTATCGTCAAATGAAGTAAAAAATTGGTTATTCTTCAAACACCGCCTCTTATAAATTACAAAACTAATTTTCGTTTATTCGATCATTCTTATAGACTAAAAAAAAAAGTAAACACAAAGCAAAAAAAGATATCAATTCACTAAAATTCTCTCTCGATGCCCTAACATTTTGCGAGCGGCGATAAAAGGAACATTGGATTTACATTAGTTTCAATGAATATTATTTGAATCGAACAACATTCAATTTCATTCCAATCAAATAATACTTAATTACCGCTAACTTATAAAGGCACAAAATAGAATTCACATAATTCCGATAATTTTAGTTTTGAATCGAATAAAATTCGAAACTGATACATTTCGTTCGGTTCAAGTCGCAAACTTTTTAATTTTCAAATCGATCATTTCATTCGATGAATACATGAATTATGGTAGCGATGATTGTTATGAATGGAAATGATAATTAATTTTGTTTGGAATAAGTGAAAACAGGCCAGTCGCAGACGAGACTGGACTTGTGATCATTTCGCTTTAAGGTTAAGGTGTTGGTCCACCGAGAAGACAACTCGTGTATAACATAAATATGTGTATAGAAAAATGTGAGGTCCCAGGTGGTACAAGAGGACGCACTTCCTCGACCCTTAATCGTGATTTATGGTTCGTTCGACATGCCCCCCCCCCCCCGCCCCTGCTCACCGATGTACGAGATACTCAACCCTTATTCTCGTTCGTTGTCTTTTCTCTCATTTAAATGATCATTCGAATAATATAATGGCCCGCTTCGAGTGTACATACATGCGTGAGCGTCGTTTCTTCCTGGCTAACGATAAAATCATCGATAAAATGGACAATATGTTTTCCCCGTCGTGTTAACGGAACAGGACTAACACCGAGATTGACCGCGTACCACCCCGAAAAGTGGGATCCGCATTCCAGGAAGTATCGAATTTCAATGAATATAAAAGTCTTCTCGACCAGCCGGTTGTCATGGAAAATCCGGAATAAAAGTGTGACAAGGTGGACACACGCACGAATATCTTGTTTGATTCGGCATTTAAAATCGACCGGATGTGGAAACAATCCAGAGATATCGTTCTTCAACGCAAGACGCCTTTTTTTAAAGGAGATCTCACAGGTCGGCCATAGCAGCTTTAAGAATCATTATTTTTACAAATAAAAAATATGAAAATAAAGTTAAAAGTTACCACAATATGTGTATACATTTTTACGTTAATAAATAAAAATGTCTTTCCAAGAAAAATTCTTGAAAAATCGCTTTTTTCCGTCTCTTGACTGCGTATAACCCCTTGAGGGGGGAAATAGGGTTAGGACAGCGTTTTTTCAATGATTTTCATGAATTTTTTTATAGTATAAAAAATGAATGTAATTTATTGAAACTTTGAGAATATTTTATACACATATTTAAGTATATACTATAAAATTTTTGAAGAATTTCCTTGAAAAACACCGACGATATTAGCGACCCCATATTGCAGGTCACAATCAGACTCAGCATTTTGCGTACATTCTGGATGCCGCAATTTTCATCTGAAATCAAACGAGGTTGGAATTTACTTTTATTATACGTCTCTCTTCTATATGAACCTAAATGCTATCAAAAAAATAGAAAATTGAATTTTTTACAGGGGTCAAAACAAAAAAGCATGATTTTTTGCCATTTTTTACAACTTTATTTGCAAAAAAAAAATTATTTAAAATAATGATAATATTCCGATTTTAGGTTCATATAAAGCGCAATACTATGAAAAAAGTAACTGCCAATTTTCAAAACGATTGGTTGAAAACTTTTCGAACTAGCGTGTACGCAAGTTAAAAAAAAGTCGTTTTCAGAAAAACGCGTTTGAAAAAATAGTACCAAGAAAAACAAAGTCAAGGCAGTCATACATTTTTTCGGTGTTTTTCAAGGAAATTCTTCAAAAAATGTATAGTATATACTTGAATATATGTCAAAAATATTCTCAAAGTTTCAATAAATTATATCCATTTTTTATACTATAAAAAAATGTACGAAAATCATTGAGAAAACGCTGTCCTAACCCTATTTCCCCCCTTAATGGCTTATAACAATAGAACGAGTCGGAATTTTTATTTAAAATTTTGGAATCATATTTTTCAATAGTTTTACTAACAATTTATGAAATAAAAAAATGAAATAAAAAAATCGATTTTTTGAATCGTCCAACCCTATTTCCCCCCTTAAAACTGTTGTGACAGATTAAAAAAATAAACAAAGTTTTAAAACTTGTTGTGAAGTTGTGAAGCGCGCGGGGCGGATGTAGCGCCCGCTGATGGTATTTTTCTTACGAGGGTGAGTAGGAGGCACCGATGGGAAGGGCCCTTATAAGTGGGGGAGAAACAAACAATTTTTCAAAATGTATATAAGATCATTTTTATGGCATAAATATTATAGTGAAAAATACCATAAAAATGCTCGATGCCAAGTTTTCATTCAGGCGTTCTCTTTCTCACATACAAATATTTTTTTCGATAAAATGAATAATAAACGAAAAATTCCAATATTTGTTGGAAAAAAAAAAAATCTCGATCCCGTCGTGCTACCAAAAATAAAGCTCCGTGCGTAGAAACCATAAAATCGAACGATATATTCGATGGACGAAAAGAAAAAAGAAATTTGAAGGGTAAAATTTCTGTCGAAGCTAATTGATTTAACGGATGAAAATTTTTGTTTCACGTCATGGCTCATCCATCTCGTTGACTCGGGAGGTGAAACGAGGATTCGACAGAGGCTCTTAAATCACTCAGTCGTCTTCCGTGAAAACGTGCGCACGTGGGGCCTCTCTATACACGCTTCCTCGCGCATATGTCGTTATAACTACCCGCGCACTAAAGCGATTTTTTATATACATAAACGTGTATTCTTTCTCTCAGCAACGACAAACGTATCGTCGCCGAGGTTGGAAATCTATACGTCGACATCCGATCTTTACGTGCGATATCTACGTGTGGTATATTGGATGCTTGTTGATAGTTCGTGTACAAGGTGAGACACGTGCCACAAACGAGAAAATACTCCGTGATGTATATCTATATGTGTTGTTTTCTTCTCTCTGTCGTATGTGCTATGTGTGCAATGGAAGAGTTTCTTAAATGAGTCATCGCTTGAGGAAAAACAAAAATCTAATTAATTCGAAAATTCTTTAAATTTATTTCATTTAAAGAGATTCTCACGCTGCATTTCATTTGAATTTGACCTGCTGATATTCCGTTAAGGCTTAATATTTTATGTTTTCTTTCTTCCAATGTGTACCCGTTCGGATTTTTACGTATGATCATTCTCAATTCCATTTTTGTTCAATTTTTCCCCCCATCACTCCCTGCCCGTATTTCGCTAAGCTAACCTAACTTCCATTGTGCCCGCAGACGTCTTAGATGCACTGTATCGCATTTGCCATGGAAACAGGGAAACTGTCGAAAACCTGTGTCGATACAAACGGCTTTTGTTTAGAGTGAGTTTTAGTTGTATTACCATCAGAAGCTCAGAAAAACTGCCTCCCGCTCAGTGGTCGGCGTGCAAACGAGTGCACACGGCTGAGCGGTCACCCATTCCAGTACCGACCGCGACCAATACTGCTTAACCTGGGTGATCACCAGATTCGCGCGCCGACCGCGCGTCCAGTGTTGTCGGTTGATAAGTTTTTATATATAATCGGTATTGGGAATTACCATTTAGCAATCTGACCCCTCTCGGCGAAATTTCGAACCACTCTCTCCCAGTCGGTGCCCGATAATTACTATGCGAATTACGGTCTATGTCACGTTTTAATCATACTGGAATCGGTGGACGCGTTGCTTTTTAGGTTAAGTTCGTCGTCTACGATCGTGCGATCTGAAGTATGCGCATGAACGAACGCCAACCACATCGACAGCCAATCATAATGACGAGTTAACCAGCTTCAGAAATAAATCGCATTTCGAGATATTTCGTGACGTGTCTGTTCTATAGGGAGGATTAACAACGATTTCCAAAGTATCGATAGTAGTAGGATAGTATTTTCCAAAACCTACAATACATGCACAACGTCAACCAATAATGCTCTCATTCAAAGTACAATACAAAAACTAAACTTTTGTACACTTTGGACAATAGTAATTCTTAACCACATCTAAGAAAATCATAGGCTTAAGGACTTCGGTCGATGGCGTATTCGCAATTTATGTTTGTAACCATGTTTATATTTGTAACCATGTTATGTAACTTCATGTCAATAAATACATTTTACTACTACTACTAATAAAACCTAGCCGCCTACATCGACCAGATTTTTCGCAGAGGAATAGAAGTGGAAATGAGATAAACGGACGGGACGTAAAAACATGGAAAAAGCATACCGACGAGGATGCTAATAAACAAAAATAAACATCTGTATAAAGAAAATACGTAAAAATATTTCCACTCTCAACAAATGTCTTCGAGTGATAGTTATGAGATGTATGATATTTTTCATAACATAATCGAGAATATGAAGAAAAAGTTTCGATCGACACGCCTGGCAAATAATAATAAATGTGCGCGCGCAATAAGTGCGGACGAGAGAATATCTCGCGCGCGCGCGCGGAGATTCGCGTGCGCCAAGGTCTACTCTTTCGCGATCCCACGATCACGAGCACGCGCGTCTTTACGGATGCGAGAGATGACCAGCATCACACGAACTTTATTCGCCCTAAGCGCCATACCGACAACGCCCTCATTGTGGGCCCGAAGTCTTGCCCGGCGAGATCCAGCACTTGACTCATCCACCGTGGCTCTTTCGGCATAAACAATATCAATCTTTCGTCTCGTTTTGTTTTTTCACATCCCCTTCATTTTCTTTAGTCCTTCCTGGCAATCAGCGGGATCAGAGAACAATTGTGAAGTCTCTTGTAAAATTTAACAATCACATTTCACTGTAAAAAAAGAAACTGAACAAGCATGAACCGGGAGTTTATGCTTGACCGAGGAACCAAGGTTGTTTTCCCTCCGAAGGTTTCGTACCATTCCCCTAAGTGAAGTTTACCATTCTCCCAAGAAACTTTACCATTGACACCACTGCTAGGTACTAGATATTTTTATTAAATATACTACAAAATATTTTTTCAATCATTAAGGGAGGAAATAGGGTTAGGATCCGTTTTCTCAATGAATTTCATGAATTTTTTTATAGTATAAAAAATGAATATAATTTATTAAAACTTTGAAAATATTTTATACATATATTTAAGTATATACTATATACTATATACCATAAAATTTAAGTATATACTATAAAATAAAAAAGACTCAGAATTTTGTGTACATTCTGGAAGCCGCAATTTTCATCTGAAATCAAACGAGGTTGGAATTTACCTTTATTATATGTCTCTCTTCTATATGAACCTTAATGCTATAAAAAAAAAAGAAAATTGAATTTTTTACAGGGGTCAAAACAAAAAAGCATGATTTTTTGCCATCTTTTAAAACATTATTTGCAAAAAAAAATTATTTGAAATAATGATAATATTCCGATTTTAGGTTCACATAGAGCGCAATACTATGAAGAAAGTAACTGGCAATTTTAAAAACGATTGGTGGTAAACTTTTCAAACTAGCGTGTACGCAAGTTAAAAAAAAGTCGTTTTCAGAAAAACGCGTTTGAAAAAATAGTACCATGAAAAACAAGCAATATAGGGTCGCTAATATTTTATAGTATATACTTAAATATATGTATAAACATTTGATAGTATATACTTTAATATATGTATAATATATTCTCAAAGTTTCAATAAATTATATCCATTTTTTATACTATAAAAAAATTCATGAAAATTATTGAGAAAACGCTGTCCTAACCCTATTTCCCCCCTTAATGGCTTATAACAATAGAACGAGTCGGAATCTTCATTAAAAATTTTGGGAACATATTTTTCAATAGTTTTACTAACAATTTATGAAATAAAAAAAAAATCGTTTTTTTGAACCGTCTAACCCTGTTTCCCCCCTTAATATAGCCCCTTTCAACGACACTCCGTTCACCGGGAGAGAAACATTTTTTTTAGATCACATTTTGGCCCCGCTAAAATCTCGAAAAATAATATATTTCTTTTCGATCACCAGGCGTCCAGTTTCAGAAGATCTCATTTTAGTTTAATGCCATATTTCCAGTTGATAGGTTAAACCGCGTGAGCGTTGGAGGCCTGTAACAGACAGACGGACGGACGGACAACCGAGTCTCATCTCAACGGTTTCTTTTTTCGATACGGGACATTTTTTTTTAACCCGACCTACTAGAAATACAATTCTTGTAATTAAACGATCGATCGGTAGGTTTCGTGGCGTGAATTGATGAAAATTAAATGAGATACTCGTCGTCAAATACGAAAAGTATGCATTTTTTTTTTTCGGGAAACTCTACGAAGTATATGAAGAGGGCGAAAAAAATGGAATTACAGGGTGACGGGTACAGACGAGAGGATACGAAACGACTTGCTGGGTGCACGTGGCCTTGCGCGGTCCGTCGCTTATTACCAGGATGTCTTGTCCACCTCCCGCTTTCCTCTCTTTTTCTCTCTGTATCTCTCCGAGTCTTGCGCGCCTCGTAAAAGCGTGTGCGAAGCGTGCGCGTCCTCGCGAGGAACTACACAATGTGGTATACCTATATGTATATTATCGCGAGAAAAGAGGGACCCGCGACCGACGCCTGGATGAGATTCTTCCTTCGGGTACAGCTACAGTTTTATACCTGTATTTTGTCGTTACACGCGCATGTGTATATATATATAATGGTTCAGGGGCCTCGCGCGCGAGATGGAGGATCGTGGGTGTCGGTCCCACGCGTCTAGGTGGGGCCGAGTCGCTCGCACGCCGGTTACAAGCGCGAGGCATCACTCCTTTTCCGTCTCCCTCTCAACCATATCTCTCGCATCCCTACTCTCACGCCACTCGCGGTTTTTTTTCCTCCTTCTGATTTTCTTTTTTTCTCCTTTTCTTTATTTCCTTCTCGCTCCCAGCGTGTGTCTCTCATCTCATCCCTGGCGACCGTATAGTTCGACGGTCATTATATACACGCATGGGACCGATGGATGCGCTTCGGGGCCTCGTGGTGCGAGAAAGGAAAAGTGTATGTTTCATTGACTCCTAACCGACGTGACGAAATATCCATATGTCCTATTCGAAAAACTGCGATGGTCGTTAGCGATCTTGTTGTTCCCGGATTATTAGCAATTAAGGGGTCAGGCCACTCTAATGGCGGAAAAAATAGGCTTTTTTGGGGATTTCTTTTCAGAAAAACTACAGAATAAATCGAGATTACAAAATAGAGTGTTTATCATACATGTCAGTGACTGTATAGAATAATTTTTTTGAAGCGATTAGTTTCAAAATAGCGGCTTTGCAACATTTTGCGATGACGTCTCCGTTTTTATTGGCCGGAAACATAACTCGGACAATTTTCGACCGATTCACTTGAAATTTTGAATATATCTTCAAAAATACATTGTCTATGGTGGTGCGTAGGATTTTTTCGATATATTGCTTTTTGGCCAAATGGCGCACTTCTAAAGTGAGAAGTGAAAAATTTGCTTAAAAAATCGTCAGAATATTGTTAATAACAAATTGACTATACAATATAAATAAAAAATCCTAGGCACTTCTAATGACAATGTATTTTTACAGATATATTCAAAATTTCAAGTTAATCGGTTGAAAATTGTCTGAGTTATGTTTCCGGCCAACAAAAACGGAGACGTCATCGCAAAAACGCTACACAGCCGCCATTTTTATATTAATCGCTTCAAAAACATTATTGTATATAGTCACTGATATGTATGATAAACACCCTATTTTGTAATGTCGATTTATTTTGTAGTTTTTCTGAAAAAAAAATCCCCAAAAAAACCAATTTTTCGACCCTCTACAGTGGCCTAACCCGTTGAAGGGGGAAATAGGGTTAGGACAGCGTTTTCTCAATGATTTTCATGCATTTTTTTATAACATAAAAAATGAATATAATTTATTGAATCTTTGAAAATATTTTATACATATATTTAGGTATATACTATAAAATTTTTATACATATATTTAAGTATATACTATAAAATATTAGCGACCCCATATTGCAGGTCACAGTCAAACTCAGCATTTTGCGTACATACTGGAAGCCGTAATGTTCATCTGAAATCAAACGAGGTTGGAATTTACTTTTATTATATGTCTCTCTTCTATATGAACCTTAATGCTATCAAAAGCATAGAAAATTGAATTTTGTACAGGGGTCAAAACAAAAAAGCATGATTTTTTGCCATTTTTACAACTTTATTTGCAAATAAAAAATTATTTTAAATAATGATAATATTCCGATTTTAGGTTCATATAGAGCGCAATACTATGAAGCAAGTAACTGCCAATTTTTTAAACGATTGGTTGAAAACTTTTCAAACTAGCGTGTACGCAAGTTCAAAAAAAGTCGTTTTCAGAAAAACGCGTTTGAAAAAATAGTACTAAGAAAAACAAGCAATATGGGGTCGCTAATATTTTATAGTATATACTTAAATATATGTATAAAAATTTTATAGTATATACTTAAATATATGTATAAAATATTCTCAAAGTTTCAATAAATTATATTCCTTTTTTATACTAAAAAGAAATTCATGAAAATTATTGAGAAAACGCTGTCCTAACCCTATTTCCCCCCTTAATGGCGTATAACAATAGAACGAGTCGGAATTTTCATTTGAAATTTTGGGAACATATTTTTCAATAGGTTCACTAACAATTTATGAAATAAAAAAAAATCGATTTTTTGAACCGTCTAACCCTATTTCCTCCCTTAAGGCAGTTTTGTAGTCTAAACGAGCATTTTTTTCGAGATTAAAAAAAACTTCATAGGCACTATTAAATATTTCACAATCACTCTTTCTTCCATTCATTTATTGATACTTTCAAGTACTCTACAAATTTTCTCGAGTACAATAAAAATAAACTAAGGGTGCTACGCGGTTTCGAGTCGCCACGATTCCACGGCAACTATGATCATGATTCTAGACGTGCTACTCATCTGAAACGAAAACCGAAAAAAGTTATTGATCAGTACAAAAAGAAAAAAAAATCAAAAATATTGATCAGTTGTTCAAAGTTTTAAAAAAAATCGAAAATCCGTACACATTGTTTAGAAGGTCACCGTTTTATTAATGTTTTTTTTCTTTGAAATTTTAGAGGTCCATCCGATAGCCATACTTGTACTGATGAATAATGTTTTTGGACTTATTGTTTCAAATGAGCAGAACGTCTGGAATCATGGTCACAGTCGCCATAGAACCATGGCGACTTGAAACCGCGTAGCACCCTTAATTTATTTTAATTTGACTCAAAAAAATTTGCAGAGTACCTGCAAGTATCAATAAACAAGTGTGAAAAATACCGATGTTGAAATATTTAATAGTACCTATGAATTTTTTTTTTTTACCTTCAAAGCAATCCTTGTTTAGACTAGAAGACTGCCTTAATGGCTGAATATAATCTCACTCTCAAAATCCGGAGCGATCGTCTGACATAGTGAAAAATCGGAAGGGAAATAAAAACGACAATGTTGTCAGGTACGATAATTTGTTTGACATTGATTTATCAATGATTTTTATCGTTGAAGAGTACAGGAAGAAAAAAAATGTTTTTATCCTTTATGAAGGACCTGCAGGTGTGAATCCTTTCGGAAGACTGGAAATACTTAGTCCATTCAGTCTCATTCAAGATTCAATAAATATTTCATACAAATTCGAACCCCTTCGTCAATTATCCTTAAGTTCAATGCCAAACATTCTTGACCCGTGGCCCATTTGTGAAGAAAGTTTTGGCTCCAGAGCTACAAGTTTACGAAAAACCGAAGTAATTCAATGAGAATTGCAGAAAAATAAAGAAGATGAGCTGTTCTACATGTGTGCCAAATTTGAGTGCAATTGCTAAAGTCATTCTCGAGATATGGTCGTTGGAATTTTACAAACCTGCCACTTTTCTAAGTGCCATTTCCGAAAATAAATTATACCGAAAAAATCGGAATAATTTATCTTTTTACGAAAACAAAACTTTCATTATGACGAAACACAGATGAACGACGTTACGGCGTGAAGTCATTCGAAAATATTTTGACGAATGTGCCGTGTACATAGGTTTGAGAGTAAAATAACGAAATTTCGTATGCTAGAGAAAACAGTATAAAATCAATTCTATATTTTCACAATTATCGACGGAACAGCACAATTATTTCGACGTCAATGTACAATAAATTCGAGGATCTTCGCGAAAACGATCACTTCATTGACGTTATTACGCGATGCCATTTCAGCGGCATCCTTTGGCTATCACGAGTTCGTGATTCGACCGAGAGGTCGGAATAAAAAAATTGGCGAAAGTGCCACAAGCGAATGCGCAAGGGTGAGAGGAGAAACGATCGAAAGCGTGAAGGTGTGAGAAACGGGCCGTTCATTGGACCTCAAAAGATCGGTAGGTGATACGCCGATGTGGGCAAAGGAAGCGGAGGCGCGAAACACATATAAGCCGCGAGATCACGGGGCTTGAGGCATCGCGGGGCATGCGGCAAATGAAGGTGTTGAAACGGGGATTAACGTTTGAGCGAAACGTATATATGTATGTATATAAATACGTATATAAAGGGTCTCTTTCCGCGAAAATACGTGAGATGGGCTCGCGAGCGCGCGGCACTTAGGGCCAATTTAACTACGGGACTCTTCGTCGTGTCGATGAAGTACCCGCGCGTATATATATCGACGAGAAGATGCAATTTTTGTGCACCGCGCGCTCGAACTGCAACGAGCAATCCACGCGCGTGTGTCACGCTCTCGCACCCGAAGTCTTCTCTCTCGTTTTATATGTTTTCGTACAGAACGTCGCAAAATTTGTGACCGGCTGAATTTATCGTTGAAAAAAAAATTAAATGTTCGATACGATAATTGTAATAAAATTAGAAATATGTGGCAGTAAAGATATGCAAATCTTTACGAAAAACTGACAACTCTCGTTCATCCTTTGTACAATCGTATTTAAACTTTTTCGTGAAAAAATAAAGACTATTTGCGATAGTGCAAAAACGCAACTATGAGCGTTAAAATCATTTTGGTCTTTTATTTTCAAAATCGGGTTTATTTTCAGTACGAAATAGTTGATTCTTTTCTCGAACTAATTTCAATTGATGGAACGACGAGAACGAACATTTAATTTTCATTTGAAGCTCGACGAAGAATTTTCCGATTCGGAACAAAGGCAATTCCTGCAAATATTTTATACTACTCATTTCGATCTATAGACATTTATGAACTGTGTGTTTAAGGGGGGAAATAGGGTTAGACGGCTCAAAAAATCGATTTTTTTTTTATTTCATAAATTGTTAGTAAAACTATTGAAAAATATGTGCCCAAAATTTTTTATGAAAATCCGACTCGTTCTATCGTTATAAGCCATTAAGGGGGGAAATAGAGTTAGGACAGCGTTTTCTCAATGATTTTCATGAATTTGTTTATAGTATAAAAAATGAATATAATTTATTGAAACTTTGAGAATATTTTATACATATATTTAAGTATATACTATAAAATTTTTATACGTATATTTAAGTATATACTATAAAATATTAGCGACCCCATATTGCTTGTTTTTCTTGGTACTATTTTTTCAAACGCATTTTTCTGAAAACGACTTTTTTTGAACTTGCGTACACGCTAGTTTGAAACGTTTTCAACCAATCGTTTTGAAAATTGGCAGTTACGTTCTTCATAGTATTGCGCTCTATATGAACCTAAAATCGGAATATTATCATTATTTAAAATAATTTTTTTTTTGCAAATAAAGTTGTAAAAAATGGCAAAAAATCATGCTTTTTTGTTTTCACCCCTGTAAATAATTCAATTTTCTATTTTTTTGATAGCATTTAGGTTCATATAGAAGAGAGACATATAATAAAAGTAAATTCCAACCCCGTTTGATTTCAGATGAAAATTGCGGCTTCCAGAATGTACGCAAAATGCTGAGTCTGATTGTGACCTGCAATATGGGGTCGCTAATATTTTATAGTATATACTTAAATGTATGTATAGAAATTTTATAGTATATACATATATATGTATAAAATATTCTCAAAGTTTCAATAAATTATATTCATTTTTTATACTATGAAGAAATTCATGAAAATCATTGAGAAAACGCTGTCCAACCCTATTTACCCCCATAAGGGCTCACATACCGCTGCGCGCGCTGAAAACCGAGTAAATTTGAGAATTGATTACAAAGGTTATATGGTGAAAAGAAAATTAAATTGTTGATTTCACATTTTTTATTAACCTTTCAACTATAAGAAACAAATTTTTTTTAATTTTTTTTTTTAATAATAACATTATTTTTTACGGATATAAATGGACTACTGATGAAAACTATGGCGCCTCCTTGTCGACATCATAACTTCGACAAAAATTATCCAATCTGCAAATATTTTAAAAAACCTGCAAATATAAAAAAGAATAATGTAGTAGTAATAGTCTGATGAAGGGATTTTTTTTTTTTTAAATAAAAAAATTACAGTATTTCAAACTTTAGTATGCAATTTAAAAAAAAATGCTGTTTAATAATTCATAAAAAATCGCGTAACCGAAAAATTAAAAAAAATTCTCTTCAGAGTATAGGGAAAATAATTATCAAGATTAAAAGAAAAAAAAGTCAAAAAATATAAAAAATTCACTGAGTTATCGTGCTGACACTGTCTAACAACATCGTTTCGAAAAAAACGCGTTTAAAGTTTTTGATAGGTTATCGTCCCAACCGGATGTCCGGTTACATCTATTGCTATAACTTTATAACAGAGTGGAATTTTCTTAAAAGTTTTTTTGTTGTTCTTTTAATTCTTAAAAAGTGTAAAGGATAAAAATCTGTAAAAAAATCGACTTTTTGAAAATTTCAGAGGTATGTGAGCCCTTAATTACTCGATTAGCAATGAATGATTGCTAATCGAGCAATCATTCATTGATAGTCAATCGTTTATTATTAATTAACGGTCAAATTAGCAATTGATCAATCAGCAAATTCTCATAAGGAGGACTTGAGTCCTTTTTTTTTCAACCTTTGAAAAAAATCAGTTTTTCTCGCAGAGTGTACTCTTGGCATAAATTTGAAGTACGCGTGTATTCAGTAATATGCCTACTACTACAGTAGTAAATATATATATATACATATGCATACCTATATACGTATAGGACATATAATCGTATGCAAATTGCCGAGCGGCATTTGCTTCTCGGCGACGTGTCCCCAAAATTTCGCCTTCCGACATTATACACTACGGAACGACGAATTTTCGAGAGATGATGCACTCGCAGACTGTACGGCGAAGTTGAAAAAGAATAAATAATAATAAAAAAAGGGCTCCGCGTTGGCAGCTGAGAGCCGATCACGCGGTTTATACGTACGGAAGAGATATTCGTGCGGTTATCCCGTGTCGTGATGCACTACCGTTCCTTTTCTTACTGTTTTTTTTTTCTGTTTTCTTCCTACCAACTTCTGTCCGCGTTGTAGCCGATATTAATAACGCGCGACACGTGTATTGGCTCTGAGGGGTTTAACGCATCGCGATACAGTACGTATATATACTATATGACATATATACAGATAAATGCGTTCTCTTCCGCGAGTGAAATAATCGTATTTATCACGGTATCTATATATCATGTTTGTGTGTGTGTATATATAGTATATATAGTATATATAGCATTTGTCTTTGGGGAGGAGGGAACTGTCCGAAAAGGGGCGATGTAAAAATAACAGATAGAGTTTATCGTGAGGACCGAAGTGAATAAAAATATCGACACATTTCACTAAGCAGTATTGAACACTCTCAAAAAGTTTCTCTTGTATCAAACATAGAAGCCAATTCGTCGGAAAGAAGCCTCTTCTCATCCGAGATCTCAAAAACCCTCCTATGACATTAAAAAATGTCGACGTCGTACATTCCGCTTATAACAAGATTATTATCATTTTCATACGATACGTTTTATTGTTAGGAGCATTTTTAAGGTCTGTTCCAACGAGTTTACATTACTGACAAAATGCATTGAAATTTTCCGCCAAACGCCATTCCTTAATTATCAAACCATATGATTAGAAATTTAGTCAAGTAATTCTGGGTATCTCAATCTATTCCTATCAACATATTTCACTAAGCAATTTCGAACACTCTCAACAAGTTTCTCTTAAGGGAGGAAATAGGTTTAGAACAGCGTTTTCTCAATGATTTTCATGAATTTTTTTATAGTATAAAAAATGAATATAATTCATTGAAACTTTGAGAATATTTTATACATATATTTAAGTATATACTATAAAATATTAGCGACCCCATATTGCAAGTCACAATCAGACTCAGCATTTTGCGTACATTCTGGAAGCCGCAATTTTCATCTGAAATCAAACGAGGTTGGAATTTACCTTTATTATATGCCTCTCTTCTATATGAACCTAAATGCTATAAAAAAAAAAGAAAATTGAATTATTTACAGGGGTCAAAACAAAAAAAGCATGATTTGTTGCCATTTTTTACAACCTTATTTGCAAAAAAAAATTATTTTAAATAATGATAATATTCCGATTTTAGGTTCATATAGAGCGCAATACTATGAAGAAAGTAACTGCCAATTTTCAAAACGATCGGTTGAAAACTTTTCAAACTAGCGTGTACGCAAGTTCAAAAAAAGGCGTTTTCAGAAAAACGCGTTTGAAAAAATAGTACCAAGAAAAACAAGCAATATGGGGTCGCTAATATTTTATAGTATATACTTAAATAGATGTATAAAAATTTTATAGTATATACTTAAATATATGTATAAAATATTCTCAAAGTTTCAATAAATTATATTCATTTTTTATACTATAAAAAAATTCATGAAAATCATTGAGAAAACGCTGTCCTAACCCCATTTCCCCCCTTAATGGCTTATAACAATAGAACGACTCGGAATTTTCATTTAAAATTTTGGGAACATATTTTTCAATAGTTTTACTAACAATTTATGAAATTAAAAAAAAATCGATTTTTTTAACCGTCTAACCCTATTTCCCCCCTTAATTCAAACATAGAATTCAATTCGTCGGAAAGAAGCCTCTTCTCATTCGAGATCTCAAAAACCGCCCCTATGACATTAAAAGATCTCGACGTCATACGTTCCGCTTATAACAAGATTATTATCAATTTCATTTGACGCGTTTGATTTTTAGGAGCATATAAAAGATCTGTTCCAACGAGTTTGCATTACCGACAGAATGCATCGAAATTTACAGGCAAACGTTATTCCTAAATTATCAAACCGAATGATTTGAAATTTTATCAAGTAATTCTCGACACCTCTATCTATTGCGTGAGAACCAAAAAATGTTCAAATTCTCAAAGTAGAAGTATACATTTTCAGCCTAAAATCACGGGGCCGAAAACAAAAATGATTATAATTATTATTCCATTGCGTAATTTCAAAAAAATGTTGACCGTTACACAGTAGATGGATGGAAACCCTAACTAACGGACATTTATTTGTTGTTGTATCTGCAAACATAATGAAATGGCATTTGGCCAAAAAACACACAGTATTCGGGGAAAAGTCATTTGGTTTAGTTCGTTCATATTCCACGGGCGCTACTTGCGGACCCGAACACGACGTTTTCCTTACTCAATTTTCAGTTCGCGGACAATTTTCGTGAGTTTTTGAAGTCTCACCTGGCAAATTAAAGGTTACAATAAGAAAATACATAGTAAATCACTTTGGGCATAGCTAACTTGTGTATTTCGTACATCAACGGAGAAATCCTGTGCAGCCGCCATTTTGTTATTGATCACTGCAAAAAAAATTATTTTTCATAGTTCATTAGCAGTATAATAAAGAACTGTGGCCAAAATTTCTATTTATTTAACTATTTCGCTAAACAAAATTTCCAAAATATACCTATCTTTTCTTGCTCTAGAATAGCCTAATCCCTTAACAAGTCAGGAGTCGAAAAAATCTTTCAGTAGTTTGTCTAGGAGGATTAGTCGCAGTCAATACTTTAATGGGTGACCGCTTAACTGTGCTACTAACGTACTAACGTTTAACCGTTTAATCCTGCTACCAACGTACTAACGCTGATAACGTTTTAGTAAAAACTAAAAGTAAAATGTCGTCGTCCGTAACCGCCAGACTTTCTGCAGTTTCTCTGTGCCCTCTTGCAAATTTGGGGAGTTTCAAGGAATGCAACGGAAATGAGAAAGAGGAACGGAACTCTAAAAACCTAAAAAGATATACGATGGAAACGATGATAATAATAAAAATAAATAAAACAATACTTTACGATAATTGACGATCCATTAATTCGCGCTATTTTATCCTCTTATCCCAATGAGGAGAATTGATTATTATATATAATGGTACATAATAATTCTGTATTCAATTAACAGTTAATAACTGACAAGTTTCAATATCATCAATTTCACAATTCACGAGATCGCTAAACTCCCGTTACTGTGCACCCACAAGCTGTATAATTGCTAATAACTATAATGCGCGAGATGACGTTAGAGCCTTTCCCAGTTGAGTGAGACCGCTGTGGTGAAACTCTTCGACGTTTCCGTACGTTTGATGATAAAAATTCTAGCGATACGCCTACTTGTGCGGGGTACCGTACATCGTGCACGGAGACGCTACCTCGTAAACAGACAAGCCTGTGTGGCCGGTGGTTCATTAGAACTGGCCTCACAGAGAGTGTTCATAAGCGCATCAAGAATACTGTAATAATACAAGTAAAGCGCTTTTGTACCTGTATATCCGATATAACGATAGTACGCACAGGGAGAATTGTTGCACGTGGGATTCGTTGAATTGCTCTCATCGAGAACGATCCTCTCGTCTCAACGAGATCCCCGAGACTCACAGACTCAACGTGCGCAAATATAATTCTTATGTACGTTTTTTTCTTTTCTTCTTTTGCTCATCGTACGCACGAAAACCCGCGAGATGAGGTTGATGTATTGCAGTGGAGATGAAAAAATAAATGAAAGGAACGTTGAAAATTATTATGACCACGAGCAATGTACCGTCATTCGCGGCGTGATCATCGAATAAAGCTTGACGTTCATAACCCAGTCATCGTCACTTTCATGGTGATGCTCTCCTGTGGCATCGAGGTCAAATGACCGTTTAATAAACAACGGAGTTTGTAATATTTTTTCTGCTTATGAGAGACATTGTGAAGTTACTAATATGAGAAAACTCGAGGAACCTCATTTGAATCAATACACGGTCCTTTTATTGAAATGGCCGTTTGATTTAAAATAATATATGTACCGTGAGCGAAACGGATTACCTGAGATAAATAAAGAAAGTAACAATAAATATCATGCAAATGATCGCGGGGATAAGAATGTTGGCGACACGAGGTATTAGAGCAAACATAATGTTATGGGGATGGGAGACTCGAATAGCACAAGGAAGGAGCGCGACAAAGAAATAGACATAAAAGGTAAAATAATATAGACAACGCGGTATATTCCGTGGTAGCCAATTTAGTAATGTAGAAAGACAAATATATCATAGGAAATACATTTAGAACGCGAATCGGTCACAGGTATCGTTCTGTTATTGTAGATATACGCGGATGATAACGCACACATATACACTGTTACGTCCCGGGGCAGGACCGCGGTTCTACAGATTCCAACTGTACACCTACCCAACTGCCACGACCAAACTGACACGAGCATACGAATATTTCGCAATATTGTTACGATAAAACTGTTCCCGAACAAAACTCTCACCATTAAAACTGTCACCGCACAGACTGTTACCACTCAACTCTCCTGAATCTCTATTCGACAAGTGCAGAAATCTTCACGAACAAAACTATCACCGTCTAAACTGTCACGGTCTCAACTGTATTCTGCGCAACTGTAACGCAGCAGAATAGTCCCCGTCTACACTGTCAGGGCGTCTACTGTATTCTGCACCAACCGTCACCGTTCCAACCGTCACCGGCAAAACTGTCACCGCGCCAAGGCGCGGTAACTAACTCACACGGGTATAAGCTGAAGTCGTAGATAAGAGCGCTCGGGCTGCTTCACCAAACGCGGCGCAATAGCGCGCGATATTTCGTACGTGTCCGCTATTACCGATCGCCGAGCACAAGTAAGTTCGCGCGGTGCGAAGGCTGTGGTTGAGACGACAGCGGCGAATGACGTAAGTATTAGCGGACACGCACGAAATATCGCGCGCTATTGCGCCGCGTTTGGTGAAGCAGCTCGAGCGCTCTTGCCTACGAGTACAGCGTCCACGAGTGTGAGTTGGGTAAATCTCGCGTTAAGCGGTGACGGTTGGTGCCGTGTACAATTTTGCCGGTGATAATTGCCGCGTTTACAGTTGCTGCGCTGACAATTTAAGCGGTGACAGTTTGAACGGTGACAGATTAAACGGTGATTGTTTAGACGGTGACAATTCAGACGGTGACGGTTTAGATGGTGAAGGTTTAGACCGTGACAGTTTAGACGGTGATAGTTTTGTTCGTGAAGATTCTGCACGTGTCCAATAGAGATCGGGAGAGTTGAGTGGTGACAGTTTATGCGGTGACAGTTTTAATGGTGAGAGTTTTGTTCGGGAACAGTTTTGTCGTGACAATATTGTGAAATATTCGTATGCTCGTGTCAGGTTTATCGTGACAGTTGGGTAGGTGTACAGTTAGAATCTGGAAGCGTGTTGTCGCCTGTTGGGCGTAGCGGGTTGTTTGAAATAAAAAGTCATCGAACCATGCTTACTTTTTAACAAATAACAAAACATTAATTTGTTGAAACACTCATCGTTATTACGGAGATTTCATTCCTCGCAATATCACAATTTTAATACGGCTTCAAACTTTTACATTTTTATTTGAACATTTGATTGAACAGTTTTGTATTTCGCTTCACAGTTATAATTTCACAGTTTTACTAATTTATAATTCCAACTTCGCACTTGTCAAATAGTGCGAAGATAATTTTCATCACGTGATTTGATAGTTCGTTTCGTAGGCGTTGTTTGAATTCGCGATTTCGATTCGTTGCCCGTTTTACGTCACCGCAACATTCGCGGCGACATCATGATCGGTGCTATACCACCTGCTTTAGTCCAGGGTACCGAGCTCCATTGTTAAGAGGGGGACTACGGTATTTTGTATCGGTTCTGCGACAGTCCTCTTTATGTCGGGTGTCGAACACCCCATGTTCGGTGCACGATTTACGGAACCACTTTGGTTTCGCGATTTTCGTCACACGTACTGGTACGCGAATTATCAATTTAAACTTTGACTTTATAATTTATATTTTTAATGAAAATACTAATGGAGTTTTAACATGGGCCGACCATACTGGTCGACCCACGGAGTGAGGCTGCCGGTTACATTTTTCAACTTGATCGTTGGTCTGAACTCCGGAGAATAATTAACATTGAACTTTTATTTTAACGTGGTCGACCATAATGATCGACCACGGAGTAAAACTCGCGATTACATTTCGAGCTTGACCCTCGTGGACCAGCTCTCGAACAAGACTGGCTTACTACTAATTTGTCATAATGAGTAAAGGGCATTTGTATAAAGTGGGAGATGCCGGCGCGTGGTGGACGATTTGTTCTCACACGCCTCGACATCGTCGTTATCAGAAAACTTTGGCTTAGCTAAGTTATCAGCAGAATTCTGCCTCGGACACAAACCTTTGTCGTGGGAACGCGTACAATACCGAGAACGATAACTTTCCAGTCTAGGCCACATCCTGTGTGATAGGCGCGTTCTGTTTTCAACTAGGTATTTTCCAAGCGTGTGAACCGGTTGCTTGACCGTTTGGTGTCATAAGGGCCATATATTTATGCTTACGCGAGGATTCTGGAAATCCGAGCGATTTTTGAAATTTTAGTTTTTGAGAAAAAAGGAAAAAAAAAAGATGAGGCGACCAGTGAAGTTTCCCAATGGTTTCAAACCCCGGACGTAACGACACACACATGTACGTACAATGGATATTTTATCTCTCTCTCTTTCTCCTTTATCGGAGTGTACCGAATTCTCTATACACAGGTACACGTCTATCGTCGGGATGAGAAAATACAAAGATATATATAAATTTAACGTCCAAGAAGCAAGCCATAATATAAATGATGGCTTGCTCAAGGGGGGAAATAGGGTTAGGACAGCGTTTTCTCAATGATTTTCATGAATTTTTTTATAGTATAAAAAATGAATATAATTCATTGAAACTTTGAGAATATTTTATACATATTTTTAAGTATATACTATAAAATTTTTGAAGAATTTCCTTGAAAAACACCGAAGATATTAGCGACCCCATATTGCAGGTCACAATCAGACTCAGCATTTTGCGTACATTCTGAAAGCCGCAATTTTCATCTGAAATCAAACGAGGTTGGAATTTACTTTTATTATATGTCTCTCTTCTATATGAACCTAAATGCTATCAAAAAAATAGAAAATTGAACTTTTTACAGGGGTCAAAACAAAAAAGCATGATTTTTTGCCATTTTTTACAACTTTATTTGCAAAAAAAAATTATTTTAAATAATGATAATATTCCTGCTTTAAGTTCATATAGAGCGCAATACTATAAAGAAAGTAACTGCCAATTTTCAAAACAATTGGTTGAAAACTTTTCAAACTAGCGTGTACGCAAGTTAAAAAAAGTCGTTTTCAGAAAAACGCGTATGAAAAAATACCGTACCTGAGTGACCGCTCGGTTATACACGTGGCGCGGTCGGGGCCTGAAGGAGAGCTGCTCACTTTAATGGCTTATAACAATAGAACGAGTCGGAATTTTTATTTAAAATTTTGGGAACATATTTTTCAATAGTTTTACTAAGGATTTATGAAATTAAAAAAAAATCGATTTTTTGAACCGTCTACCCCTATTTCCCGCTTTAAGCCATATAAATTGATATAAAAATTACAATTTAAAGATCTTGTACTTATCATTTGCTTAATCGTAACGAGCGTTCTCGGAATCCAGCGCTGGATTGACTTGTAGATGATACAGATGATGAATCACGACTACGTCGTTTGGCACAAAAGTCACGGGAGCGACCACGTAGCGAGAGCCAAGCTAGATAGTGTTGGGAGGATAATACCAATCGTGTACGTCGGATATAATAATACGGCGAGCTTGTTACTCGGACGACGATCGGGGAGAGAGTCTGAGTCCTCGATTGTGAACGCCTCGAGAGCGTTCACAGACCAAAATCCGCGTTTCTTGATTTTTATATTGTTCCACCGTTCCTGACATTCGCGCGGTACATTTGAAAATATCGTTTCATTACAAGTCGAAATGAATAAATGTTAGAATGTCCGCATTTATTTTCGTCGTATGTTTACGACAAAATGTTCTATATTTACAAATGGGACATTCAACGTAAAATCGACCTGACCTGTGAACCTTATCCTCTGGGATTTGGTCAACAATTTTTCACACTGTTGTTACAACCCTAAAAAGCTTGCAATTTTTTTTTTACATTTTTTTCGGTGACCATCATTTATTAACAATTTAGAAAAAAATTGGACAAATGGCCGTTTAATAACCAACGAAGTTGAAATGAATAAATGTTAGAATGTCCGCATTTATTTTCGTTATATGTTTACGACAAAATGTTCTATATTTACAAATGGGACATTCAACGTGATATCGATCTGGCTTATGAACCTCAACCTCTGGGAATTGGTCAACAATTTTTCATACTGTTGTTACAATCCTGAAAGGCTTGCAGTTGTTTTTTTCTAGATTTTCTTCGCTAGCCATCATTTAATGACAATTTAGAAAAAAATTAGTTAACATACAATGAAAGGTTAGCCGTAATGTAAAAGTCTGAATAAATACTGGCAAAATCCTTTGTCTAATATCAACATTTTGAAAAAAAAAAATGTTATTCGCAAAATACTCAAAGAAAGTAGAACTGGACGGTGACTTAGTTCGGCATGAGGTTGAACATTTTTTTATTATATTACAGAGGATTGATCGACATTTTTTTTCTTTAAATTACTCAAATTGAATATTTTCACTAATCAATTATTGAATTCTGAGTTTGCGAAATGAACAACGGACTTGTTAGTAAAATCTGAAATAATTTACAATATTTAACATTGTCGAACCGCATCTCATAGTCGGAAGTAGGCCGGTATTAGAAAAATTGTGGATCAAATCTCGCAGAGGATGAGCATCAGAACCAGATTGAATTGATATGGAATGTCCGAAATATATACATATTTGGGCATGTATATATTTCTGTGCGGGATATCCACTTTGTTTCAATATTTTTCAGCATTAGTGTACGATACAGATGTGTTTGTACGTTAATTTCTTCTCGTGTCGTTGAAAAATGCTTCGGGACCACAGAGTCCTGGTAAATGATTCGCGCGAGCCTCATCTTCGTTTTCTCGAATAATTTAACGAGCTGTACCGCGAGTACGGTTATATGAAATATCGAATATACGTATAAATACATACAGTGGGTGAAAAAAGTATTCATACACCTTGTTTTTTTGCGATAACTTTATAGACATAAGCGATACGCAAAGAAAGCCAATTTTATTTGATAGTACATCAGGTACAGAGATAAACTGCAAATGGAGAATTTTTTCCCAGGAATAATAGAAGAATTATGCGAAAAAAACGAAAATTTTCGGGCCAAAAAGGTATTCGTACACTTACGATTGAGCTGCTAAACCTCGATATTCACTCACGGACGGTCTGACCTCTGCGTACAATGTAAACAAGTCTTCGTTTACACAATGGTTCTGACCTATTCCATGCGGTAGTAGATCTTCAAGCTCTGAACAGACATGATGGCAAAGAAAAGCGAAATATCAATATCCATGCGAGATAGAGTGATTTTTCTTCGGAAACGCGGTGAAAGTTATCGAAAAATTAGTAAAGAACTAAATCTAAGTTTCGCAACAGTGTAATATATAATAAAAAAATATGAAAGAACAAACAGCACAGAAAATAAGTCACGAACCGGTCGACCGAGAATTCTAACGGTACGAGAGCGTCGCAGTATTGTTACAGAGGCTACAAAAAAACCGTTCACAAGTGCTCGCAGTTTAGCGAATGATGTCGCGTCAACATCAGGGAAGAGCGTGTGTCCCCAGACTATTCGAAACGTTTTGCATTCTGCCCAAATATACGGCAGAACTGCCCGCAAAAAACCATTAATTAATAATATAAATCGAGAAAAACGTTTAGGTTTCGCAAAAACCTACGTAAAAAAATCTATAGAATTTTGGAAACGTGTCGTATTCTCGGATGAATCGAAGTTTAACATCTTCGGGACCGATGGAAAACAATTCGTCTGGCGGAAACCAAATACCGAGCTCCAGCAGAAAAATTTAATACCGACTGTAACGCACGGCGGAGGAAGCGTCATGGTTTCGGGCTGTATGGGATATTATGGCGTTGGTAATCTGGCTTTTATAGATGGTACAATGAATGCCCAGAAGTATATCGACGTGTTGCGCAGCAATTTGAAAGCAAGTGTAGATAAAATGGACCTGGATGGAAATTTCTACTTCCAACAAGATAACAACCCGAAACATACTGCGATGAAAACGAGGGAATGGTTACTCTACAATGTCCGCAAACAATTGATTACACCACCACAATCTCCGGACATCAATCCTATTGAAAATGTATGGCACTTGGTGAATGTAGAAATTAGAAAAAGAAAAATAACAAACAAATCCGATCACCAAAGAGTGCTTTTAGAAGAATGGACGAAAATAGCAAAAGAAACAACGCAAAAGCTAGTAGAATCCATGCCTAAGAGACTCGAGGCGATAATTGAAACAAAAGGGATGCGCACCAAATATTAGTTATAATTAACAACTATGATGATGTAGGTTTTCACTATAATCGTAAGTGCATGAATACTTTTTAGCCCGAAAATTTTCGTTTTTTTGGCATAATTCTTCTATTATTCCTGGGAAAAAATTCTCCATTTGCAGTTTATCTCTGCACCTGATGTACTATTAAATAAAATTCGCTTTCTTTGCGTATCGCTTATGTCTATAAAGTTATCGCAAAAAAACAAGGAGTATGAATACTTTCTTGACCAACTGTATATGTGTGTATCTGTGTTTATGTATAAATGCTTACCGGTGGAACGGGACGGTCAAAGTACTGTGAGAGACGAAAGTTAGGCGCCCATAATACGTATTTACAAGTGCAAAGGAAAAAATATCGCAATAACGCACGTGTGTTCATGTTTAAAATACACCATGGAGTTCAAGTATAGAAAAGCGTGAGGGAATATCCACGAAACCCCCTCGACTTTGTGTACGATATATGCCCTCTCAATATTGATAGTTACATGACCGCAAGGCCAGCCGGGGCCTTGTACGAAATTAATTTTATACGCGGCGAGAGTACCGATATATTTGCCGTGGTTAGTGCATAAATCAACGATCGAGAATTCTATCTCTCCCTCTCTTACTATCCGTTTTGCCGTGTTAACTTTCACGGGGTTATGATGACGTAGAGCGACCAAACTTTTTGTTACTTTTTTCCCTTCGTTCGTCGCAATTATCGTATTTAATTAGATGTTTGCACGTTGACCATTTTTTTAATTGTCTTGGATACAAAAAATGTAAAAATTCTTTTTATACGATTTTATTCCTCGTTTTTAACTCCCAATTTTTCGTGATTTTTAAATTCAACAGGATTTTGCACTTTCAAGATTCAGAAATTGGCACCAAACATCGTTACCCATTTTCTAACGAAACGGTTTTATCACTTTGAAATGTTAATAGCAATGATACATTACAGATAATCACGCAGTACCGTCGATTATTCAACGTGATTTAGTGAGAACCATTTGTAAAAAATGTACTGGCTCATCGGTATGAAATCCCAACTGTCACTGAATAACAAATTAACCATTTACCAAATCAGCCTGATGCTAGTATGGACCTACGGAATACGGTTGTGGGAAACGGCTAGCAAATTGAAATCTGGAAATTCTACAAAGATTCGAATCTAATAGATTTAGAATTATCTTGACGCTCGCTGGAACGTCACAAATGCTCCAATGCACAGAGACCTCAGGATCGTGATAATAAGAAAAAAACATCCAGCGATTCAGCAGAAAATACGAGAAATGACTTGGAACCCATTCCAACGAAGTAGCGGGAAGCCTGCTGGATAGTTTCAGGCAACTTTAAACACATTATTCGTCCGATTTAATATTCCCGTACTCTATTAATGGATGCTGTACACTATAATTTCAATCGCACTTATCAAATGCAAAAAAAAAACAGAATTGGACACGTACAAACGAGAATCGAAGCCTTATACAGGAATAAGCTACTAAAACATACTTTATGAGATCCTCCGGTACGAATATCACGCAGCACCGGAGAACAATGGACACGGGAATTGAGGGAGGAGCGATGAAAATTGTTGAAAGAACAAGAAGGACGAAAATCATTGTCGAGAGGTATGAGATAACACTTGGACGAGGGATCGCTGGAGAACAACAGAAGAACGAAGACTTGTGAGAAAGAAGATGAAGAAAGAAGAAAGAAAAAAGTGTTGGAGCCCGGACCTCGTGTCGCTCACACCCACGCGCGCGAATTAATACGCCAAGATAAGGGAGCGAGGGTGTGAGAGGAATATACGATAAAAAGAATGAAATGATTCGAAGGTTGAAGGGCTTTATGGACGAACGAGAAGATGGAAGTTGAGAGGACGAGGAGTATAGAGGACGAGACGACGATCAGAATCAGCGCGATTAAAAGCCGAAAACTGTACAATTTTATACGGAATTCACGTGTGGGAAGTTAGTCTCGGGGTATCGTGTGTATTATTAAAATTTTAGTCAATAATCAGAGGGATCTGGCAATGAGGCATATTTTCAATATAATTTATATTGGGAATTAACACGGAGGCGTGGCCCATTCAATATGGTAGCATCATTCCCAGTCAGCCAGGACTAGTTTGAATATATTTTTTGGTGAAATGTATTTTTGAAAATACGATCCGACAATCAGGATTACTACCATTGACGTTTGTGCTTGGACAGAATCAACTGCGACAATTGGATACAGACGGAGTGCCATAAGGATACGGTGGGCCTATATCATATGCCATGTTTAACCTCAAAATCAGAAAAATATTGCCCGCCAGTCTACGGTAAAATAAATGACTTCGAACAACAAACTATTACTTACAACATCAATCTATCACACGACATAATGTTATATTTATAAATTATTCATTACTCAGCAATTATGCAATTTCAGTCGCGTTTCTTGTTGTGCACGCGACATGAATAAAACGGCTTTTGATCTTTCGCGTACGCTGAAAATCCTTTACTCCTCGGGCCGAACATTTTCCATGTTCTCCCGATTTTCAGTTACCATATTGTTACTATAATAAAGCAGTACATTTAATTATGATTAAAACGTGACACATTCGCATAGTAAAAATCGGACACCGACTGAGAGAAAGTGGTTTGAAATTTGGCCGAGAGAGGTCAGGTTGCAAACTGATGATATACAATACAAGGTCTGTTCAAAAAGTATCGTGAATTTTGAATTTCCGCGGGCTACGTACATTCGATTTTCGATTTTTTTGTTGCGTTACGTTGGTACTCATGTCCCTCACTTGTGCTGAAAAAATCGGCCATTTTGAATGTTTAGTTAATTGTTGACAGCTGTTTTGGTTAGATGTGTTTTGGCCTGTCTTCGATTTTTGCCTATTCCAAAAAATGAATCAAAGAATCTGTATCAAATTTTGTGTGAAAAACTAAATTAAGTGCGCGGACGCATTCCGAATGTTGACTGTGGTATATGGTGAAGCTACCTTGGACCAAAGCAACGTATATCGGTGGTACAAAATGTTCTCAGAGCGCCAAGAAGATGCGTACAACGAAATGCGTTCCGGACGCCCGAGCACATCAACAACAGACGAAAACATTGATGAAATGAAGAAAATAATATTGGCCAATCGTCGAATCACCGTTAGAGAAGTTGCTGAGGAACTAAACGTATCGATTGGCTCGTGCTATTCGATTTTTACCAATGATCTGGGCATGAGACGGGTCGCCGCGAAATTCGTGCCAAAATTGCTCAATTTCGAACAAAAACAGTGTCGCGTTAACATTGCTAAGGAGCTGTTGGACGACCGCGACGACCCAAATTTGCTCCAGAGAGTCATAACTCGTGACGAATCATGGGTTTATGGGTTATGACGTGGAAACCAAAGCTCAATCATTGCAATGGAAGCTACCGCATGAGCCAAGACCGAAAAAAGCGCGCCAAGTTCGGTCGAATGTGAAGGTTTGTGTCACAGTTTTCTTCGATTGCAGGGGCGTGGTGCATCATGAGTTCTTGCCACAGGGTCGTACAGTCAATGAGGAATATTACCTGCAAGTTATGCGCAATTTGCGCGAAGCAATCCGCCATAAACGCCTGGATTCGTGAAAGAACAAAAATTGGCTATTGCACCATGATAACGCCCCTGCTCACACATCGTTGCTTGTGCGCGAATTTTTGGCCAAAAACAACACTCTAATGATGCCGCAGCCACCGTATCCCCCAGACCTGGCCCCCTGTTACTTTTTCCTGTTCCCAAAACCGAAGAGGCCCATGAAAGTACGACGCTACGCCACGATTGAAGCGATAAAGACGGCATCGAAGGAGGAGCTAATAAGATCACAAAAAATGATTTTTTTAAGTGCTTCGAGGATTGGGAAAAACGTTGGCATAAATGTATTATATCCGAGGGGGTCCTCGGATGTAATACATCATATTCAAAGTAATTTGAAGGGGATTTTGTCCCCTTCAAATTACTTTGAAGGGGACAAAATAAATATTAATGAATAAATAAATACTTTTTTATAAAACACAAACTTCGCGATACATTTTGAACAGACCTCGTATACAATGATCGCACAGGATACATTTTTCAAAAATCCCAATCTCGTCCAATTAATTTATCTTTGCACGAGAACAAGCCTTTTTGTGAATTCTCATTTTTATTTTACGAAACCAAATCAAAGATAATCATCCTTTAGTCGTGTACCTTGGTTATTTGACAGGGTAAGAAAAAAAATCATAACAACGACACGCGATCCTGTACCCTTCGCGCTAGTCAAACGGGGGCTAAATTTTAAAAATCGTTTGAATAAAGTTTCAAGCATAAATTAATAATGGTGAATTGTTATTTGTCTTACAGCGTATGTTCTTATCCAAGAACAACATTGATAACAATAGATTTGGAAAAATATTAACTTGTTTGTACCAACTTTCCAAAAGGTGAAATGCGCTCAATTTGAAATACGTATTTTTTTTCTCGATTTTGATTTAGTACCGCCACATTCTCTTTCTTGGAAACGACTCTACGAGCTCAGCATTCAGATATTTCATAGAATTCTCCGGTTAACATGTACAGTTGTTTGTTTATGAAGGTAATTTCGTCGATGGATAAACAAAAGGTAGTCAAATTTAAACGGAGAACACTATGAAATATGTGAACGGTGAGATCGTATGAATTCTTTCGAGAAAGAGAACGAGTCGTAGTACATCAAAATCGAGGAAAAAATACGGAATATTCTTCGAAAAAATCTAAACAATATTTGCAATTTTGAAAGTTGGCACAAGACAATTAATATTTTTTGCAAATTCTTTATTACTAATGCTTCTCTTCGTTAAAAAAATGGACTGTGATGCAAATTACAATGGACCATAGTTAGTTTATGGATGAGAGTTTGTATAAACGATGTTAAAAAATTAGCACCCATTTGAGTAATGCCGAACCCTCCAATCTCCATAAATGTCTAGCATCAAAGTCCCTAGTGTATTTCTACTGGCTGGAATATCGCTAGGAACGAAGACTGTGTAGTTGGATCCTTATCGAGACAAGCACGATTTCCTTACGAGGTAACCCAGTGAAGACGTTGGAAATTTTAAGGAACACAAAAAGTCATATCGCTGCATAACATGCGAGAGTTGAAATTGGTCGGGTAAGATCTCGGATAAGTTTGTACGTGTGTGTGTGTGTGCCTGTGTATAATAAACGCGGTGCAAGCCTTTGAGAGAATTTTTGTCAAAGAGACCGACTGAAAATTCCGGAAAAAGAAAGTATTTCAATCACTGGTTTCGTAGGAGAAACAAATTATCACGTTACCTTTCTAAACTCTATCTATTTTCAAGGTACTTATATTTTTGGATGTTATGTGCATTTAATTCGCCGAAAAATTTCGCTGTTATAAAAATTGTTTAAAATACCGTGAAATTTGTTTCCTTGATTAGTAACCTTGGTATAGTACAATCAATAGAGAATATTGTGGCGCATTAAAAATTGAGGAAATTTTTTTAAATTAGGTTCAGTATCACGTACTGAATGTGAATTAACCGTATTGGCCAATATCTCCGTTACCGTGAACTTTAGGCCAAAAATGGTTATAACCTTTCTTGTAAGTAATTGAATTTCCCATCTTTTTTTCAAAATATTTTGTTTTGTATCACTTACCATTTACGACTTATACGACTGTTAAAATTTATTTATTCACTTTTTTATCTGCATCTCTCTTAATAATTGTTAAGACAATAAAATGCTAATCACTTATCTTTTAAATCCATACATTTTCCACAACTTTTATTCAAAACTTTTCTGTCTAAAATTAATATTCTCAAAGTTATAACGCGTTTTTATTAGCCTTGCACCCAGTAGCGCAACATTGAACGCGTTATATCTTTGAGAATAGTAATTTTAGGCAAAAAAGTTCTAAATAAAAGTTGTGGAAAATGTATGAATTTAAAAAATAAGTTATTAGCATTTCATTGTTTAAACAATTATTAGGAGAGATACAGATAAAAAAGTGAATAAATAAATTTTAACAGCCGTATAAGTCGTAAACGGTAAGTGATACAAAAAAAATTATCTAGAAAAAAAGATGGGAAATTCAATTATCTACAAGAAAGGTTATTATCATTTTTTGTCTAAAGTGCACGGTAACGGACATATTGGCCAATACGGTTTTCCTCAAAATGGCGGCACTTTCGCTCCCTTAATTTGTAACCATTTTGTTAATTCACATTCAGTACGTGATACTGAACCTTATAAAAAAAAAAAATTGTCGATTATTTTTAGTGCGATGCCGACAAGAGTAACGTGCTCCCTATTGATTGTACTATTAACAAAACAGCGAGAATAGAATACAAAAGTTTATTTTCCATTTTGAAAAAAATATATTGTTTTCGAGAAAAATATCGCTCTATTTATCCATGAGAAAAAACCACAACTGCGTCGGCGATGGAAATTTCTAAATGAAAAATCGACAATGTTTTTTTCAAGAACTCAATGTTAAACTGTATTTGATCCGATTTATTTTTCCCTTACACCTTGGCACTGAAAATTTACTTTTTTCTCACACAATCTTTTCACGTAAAATGAATTTCTCTACGTTCTTAGCAAAAATATCCGACATAAGAGGCAATGACGGAAAATTCTACCATACACACAAAATTCTATCTGTCACACACACACCCACATTGACAGTTGAATCTTCGACGAGAAAGGACACTCGGAGATGCAAAGAGACGAGTGAACAAGCCGGTAAAGCTAAACTACACAGTTTCATGTCTCGTGTGAAATTTGTATGAAAAAAAAAAGTATTTACCGCGCAAGTATTACTACATGATAGAAGAAAAAGAAGACTCGTCGTTTGGTGGAAAAAGAACATTACGAAGAGAAGAACGAAGGACCAGTATGTATGTGCATGTGTGTGTGTGTGTGTGTCTGTGTCTTATACTCAATGTGGGAGACGACAAGGTGGAAAGAAAGGCTTATGAAGAAAAGACGAAAGTTGGTTGAGCGCGACAACATCAAATTTACCATCGTGAAAAGTTTTCCCACTGCGCCTCGGACACACTATAGGATATTAGGGTGGTTAAAATAAAGATCTTTTTTTTATGCATTTAGTTCCTTGTCGAAATTTTCCTACGTTGTTACTAGAAAAAAAAAAATTCGTCACGCCGAAGCTGCGTGTGTCACAATTTTCACTACCGCCTCATTAATGCATGAACTTTCGGAAAAACATGAACACACGTTTCCGGGATTAAGGTAGTAGTCTGGTAACTTAAGCCGATTTTCATGTCTTTTTTGAAGGGCGTTTTTTGGAGGAAAATAAAAATGAATCGTTTTGGATATTTAGGATGTTTTTATTTAGATATTAACGATACAAAAAAAAATTTGTTTGAAAAAATTTAATAGTTTATTATTATTATTATTATTGATCGAAGTTGGCACCTCGAAAAAAAAGCGAGTGGGTGGCCCCGGGGATTTTGGCTCTTGATGTTATCTGAAATAAAAAATTCTTGATAATTCTTAATCTATAGACATGTCATTCCGGTCGGAACTAGTGAAGTTTAATTTCATGGATAAATAACAAAATGGCGGACCCCTTATTTGCTAAAATAAAAGGACTTTTTTTTTCCAAAGTCCGCCATTTTGTTATTTATCCATGAAATTTAACTTCAGTAGTTCCGACCGGAATGACATGTCTGTAGATTAAGAATTATCAAGAATTTTTGATCTCGGATAACATCAAGAGCCAAAATCACCAGGGCCACCCACGCGCTTTTTTTTCGAGGTGCCAACTTTGATCAATAATAATAATAATAATGAACTATTAAATTTTTTCGAAAAATTTTTTTTTTGTATCTTTAATATGTAAATAGAAACATCCTAAATATCCAAAACGATTCATTTTTATTTTTCGACAAAAAAACGCCCTCCAAAAAAGACATGAAAATCGGCTTAAGTTATCAGACTACTACCTTAAAGACAAATTCGCACATCCACATGAGAATTCACGATTGTTTTTTTTTTCATATTTTTACCTCAAATGATTATTTCGTTCAGTCAGCTATAACTTTTGCTCGCTTAAAACATATAACAAAGGTAGTTCCATAAAAAAATGTTCATCTGGAAGTGTATTCATTGGTGATTATCATTAAGAGGGAAAGAAGGAAAAAAAAAATCGTGACGCTTTCACGACGGTGAAATTCTGCTGAAACGATGAAAATTGAGTTTGCGAACTGTATGTCCCGACCTTTTTCGTTTAGTTTCATTTTATTTTTATTTTTATTTTCAAAATTCGCTACACAAAGAATAAACTAAATAACAATCCAAAGTGAACGTTGTTTCCTTCGTATATTTTTTTTGTCCCAAACTTGAATTTTCAAGTTGCTACATCTTGAAAACTACAGGATGGAGAAATGATTGCTTAGTACAAGAAAGTACCGATATGAAATCAACTTTCGGCGGGAAATATTTGAAAACTATTTGATACAAGTTTTTCGATTGTCCGAGTTAGTTTAACATTTCATGCACTTCAAGCACGTTGACTCATGTTGTGGTTTTCTTTAACCACCCTAATAGATTTATATATTGTATATAGATAGAGAAAGGGAGAGAGAGAGAGAGAGAGCGAGACAGAAAGAGAATTTTAGTTGAGCGGTAAAGCTTTTGGTTGTGCTGTTTTTCCTCACCCCACTTCGTGGACCTCCCTATCACCCAACTACAGCGTGACTAATGCCTCCCGTTGCCTCGGGGCATTTTCGAAATTCATCAAAATAAAATTGACCCGACCAACCGCCGAGATAATTCACTCTTTTGGACGTCGGACGATCACCGCGGCTGCATCAAACACGATTCTCTTCCCCTTCGAACGAACCATACGGCCCAAGTTTCGGAATGTTGATAGTAGGGCTTGGGCGCGGAAAAAAATGTAGCAAAAACATTCGCGAACATAATTCAAACTACCCGCTACTTGAAGAATACCGCAAAAACAATTTTTTCTTAAATCAAGTACATCATACATAAAATTGCACGGCCAGCATATTAATTTCATCCTCGAAAAATGCTATTTAAGACATTTTTTCATTTATTTTATATTTCACGAGAAATGGAAAAGAAAGGCGTTTTGTGTTCAACGCCAACGGTTCCGGCGTTTCACGATTTTGCGTGGAAAGACAAACCGAGGTAATTTTTAAGTACGTCGTATATTTATTTATGCGTTTACGACAGTGCATAAAATGTTTTGTGGGAATTCGAGCTCACTATCGTCAACGTATACAAGCAGATTAAAAAAATCGAAAGAAAAATTATGCATTTTTCTATACAAACGATATATTATTATGTCGAATAAAGAATAATTAATATACTTTCCACTTGTCAATATTGTAGGAACAATACAAATTTCCGTCTCGTTTTCCAATTTATTTTAATCCACGATAATGATCCGAGTGCAATTCTCGCCCAGTCTTTTCTAAAAGATTCTCCAAAGATTCCATCGCCCGAGATGTATAACATTGATACTTAAAAAATGAAGCCAAAATTCGCTGGTAGCTAATATTATGTTGATTTTTGACGTGATTTTTTTTTAAACGACGAACACTATTCGACACCTCGTTTACTGATATCATCAATATCCTTTTACGGGGAAGAATGAATTAAGAAACATCTAGACAATTATTTTCGATTTTACACTTAACGGGTTAGGCCACTGTAGAGGCCGGAAAAAGAGGCTTCGTTGGGGATTTTTTTTCAGAAAAACTACAAAATTAATCGAGATTACGAAATAGGGTGTGTATCATACATATCAGTTACTGTATACGATAATTTTTTTGAAGCGATTAATTTCAAAATGACGGCTGTGCAGCGTTTTTGCGATGATGTCTCCGTTTTGGTTGGCCGGAAACATAACTCAGACAATTTTCAACCGATTCACTTGAAACTTTGAATATATCTTTAAAAATACATTATCTATGGAAGTGCGTAGGATTTTTAATTTACATTGCAAAGTTCATTTTTTATTAACAAATTTCTGACGATTTTTTAAGCGAATTTTCACTTTGCACTTTAAAAATACACCATTTGGCCAATAATCAATATATCGAAAAATTCTTACGCACTTCCGTACACAATGTATTTTTAAAGGGATGTATCGCGCACGAAAATTTCGACGCGGTCGCTTTTCGTCGCAGTAGGGCAGATTTCGTAGTATTTTACTACGAGCCGCTGCTAACTACCGCTAGATGTCACGACGCGCGTCTTGTTTGAGATTAGGATGCTTCGCGTGACGAAGCTACGAATCCTGATAGCGGACGGTGCTGTGAATGCACGCAGGCTTACTTACATATGCATGGGTATACGCATGTGGGGCAAGAGGCTTGCGCCACTAGTGAGTAACGCTTGGACGCAGCATAGCGTATGCAGCTCGTATCAGATGACGATTGCTCATTTCTCGCTCTACGAAAGAACGGTAACAGTAATTAATAATAATTATTATTGTAGTAATTGCGTAACATTACGCTACGGTTCTCCGTCGATATGCATAGTTACTGGACGTCAAACTGTCGACCAATGGAGATTGCTTATTTCTCGCGCTAAGAGCGGTAAAAGTAAATTATTATTCTTATTATGTAACAAATGCCTTATACTGCTCTATGATTCTCCATCGACATGCCTCGACAAGTAGTTTGATAGACGTCAAACTGTCAAGCAATGGAGATTGCTCGTTTCTCGGTTTATCTGAACACGGTTTATCTAAAAAAGTAAATTATTATTGGGATTTCACAACTTCACACGGAAGGAAAAATTCAGTTTATTTTTAAGCAGATCATGCCTGGCATTCATGCGTTTGCGGAAATGTATACAATTGCACGAAAACGCTCGATGCGAGTATTGTCAATCTATTTAATCTTTTGTCGAAGGACAAATAGAAAATGGAAAATAAAATTGAGATTTTATATTTTGTTTTACATTTGTTTTGAGACGCACACGTTTCTGGGATTTCACGACTTTAAACGGAAGGAAAAATTGAGATTATTTTTAAGCACATCATATATTCATTTATGTATTTCCGGAAATGTATAAAATTCCACGTAAAAGTTCGAGACAAAAATAAAAATGAAATTCTATATTTTGTTTTATATTTGTTTCGCGAGATACACGTTTCTTGAATTTCACGACATTACACGGAAGGAAAAATTGAAATTATTTTTAAGCACATCATATATTCATTTAAGTATTTGCGGAAATGTATAAAATTGAACATGAAAGTTCGTGACGAGTATTTTCGATCTATCTAATCTTTTGTCGAAGGACAAATAAAAGTGCAGAATAAAATTCAAATTTGATATTTTGTTTTATATTTGTTTTGCGACGCACACGTTTCCGGGATTTCACGATTTTACACGGAAGGAAAAATTGAGTTTATTTTTTAGCACATCATGCCTGGCATTTATGCCTTTGCGGAAATGTATAAAATTGCACGCAAAAGCTCGAGGCGAGTATTCTCGTTCTATCTAATCTTTTGTCGAAGGACAAATAAAAAATGCAAAATTAAATTGAAATCTCATATTTGGTTTGCGACGCACACGTTTCCGGGATTTCACGACATTAAGCGGTAGGAAAAATCGAGTTTATTTCTAAGCACATCATGCATGGCATTTATGCCTTTGCGGAAATGTATAAAATTGCACGCAAAAGCTCGAGGCGAGTATTCTCGATCTATCTAATCTTTTGTCGAAGGACAAATAAAAAATGCAGAATAAAATTCAGATTTTATATTTTTTTTATATTTGTTTTGCGACGCACACGTTTCCGGATTTTTACGGTTTTACACGGAAGGAAAAATTGAGTTTATTTTTTAGCAGATCATGCCTGGCATTTATGCCTTTGCGGAAATGTATAAAATTGCACGTGAAGGCTCGAGGCGAGTATTATTGATCTATCTGATCTTTTGTCGAAAGACAAATAAAAAAGGCAAAATAAAATTGAAATTTTATATTTTCTTTTATATTTATTTTGCGACGCACACATTTGCGGGATTTCACGACTTTAAGCGGTAGGAAAAATCGAGTTTATTTCTAAAGCACATCATGCCTGGCATTTATGCCTTTACGGAAATGTATAAAGTTGCACGTAAAAGCTCGAGGCGAGTATTCTCGATCTATCTAATATTTTGTCGAAGGACAAATAAAAAATGCAAAATAAAATTGAAATCTTATATTGGTTTTGCGACGCACACGTTTCCAGGATTTCACGACTTTAAGCGGAAGCAAAAATTGAGTTTATTTTCAAGCACATCATGCGTGGCATTGATGCCTTTGCGGAAATGTATAAAATTGCACGGTAAAGCTCGAGGCGAGTATTCTCGATGAATCGAATCTTTTTTCTATTTCTAATCTACTTTTTTTTATATTGATTTTTGCGACGCACACGTTTCCGGGATTTCACGACTTTAAGCGGAAGGAAAAAAAGAGTTTCTTCTTAAGCACATCATGCCTGGCATCTATGCCTTTACGGAAATGTATAAAATAGCACGCAAAAGCTCGACGCGAGTATTCTCGATCTATCTAATCTTTTGTTGAAGGGCAAATAAAAAAAGGAAAATTAAATTGAAATCTTATATTTGTTTTGCGACGCACACGTTTCCAGGATTTCACGACATTAAGCGGTAGGAAGAATCGAGTTCATTTCTAAAGAACATTATGCCTGGCATTTATGCCTCTGCGGAAATGTATAAAATTGCACCCAAAAGCTCGAAGCGAATATCCTCGATCTATCTAACCTTTTTTCTATTTCTAATCTCCCTTTGTTTATATTTATTTTGCGACGCACACGTTTCCGGGATTTCACAACTTTGAGCGGTAGGAAAAATCGAGTTTATTTCTAAAGCACATCATGCCTGACATTTATGCCTTTGCGGAAATGTATAAAATTGTACGTAAAAGCTCGAGGCGAGTATTCTCGATCTATCTAATCTTTTGTCGAAGGACAAATAAAAAATGCAAAATAAAATTGAAATCTTATATTTGTTTTGCGACGCACACGTTTCCAGGATTTCACGACTTTAAGCGGAAGGAAAAATTGAGTTTATTTTTAAGCACATCATGCCTGGCATTGATGCCTTTGCGGAAATGTATAAAATTGCACGTTAAAGCTCGAGGCGAGTATTCTCGATGAATCGAATCTTTTTTCTATTTCTAATCTACTTTTTTTTATATTTATTTTGCGACGCACACGTTTCCGGGATTTCACGACTTTAAGCGGAAGGAAAAATTGAATTTATTTCTAAAGCACATCATGCCTGGCATTTATGCCTTTGCGGAAATGTACAAAACTGCACGTAAAAGCTCGAGGCGAGTATTGTCGATCTATCTAATCTTTTGTCGAAGGACAAATAAAAAAGGCAAAATAAAATCGGAATCTTATATTTGTTTTGCGACGCACACGTTTCCGGGATTTCACGACTTTAAGTGGAAGGAAAAATTGAGTTTATTTTTAAGCACATCATGCCTGGCATTTATGCCTTTGCGGAAATGTATAAAATTGCACGTAAAACCTCGAGGCGAGTATTCTCGATCTATCTAATCTTTTGTCGAAGGACAAATAAAAAATGCAAAATAAAATTGAAATCTTATTTTTGTTTTGCGACGCACACGTTTCCGGGATTTCACGACTTTAAGCGGAAGGAAAAATTGAGTTTATTTCTAAAGCACATCATTCCTGGCATTTATGCCTTTGCGGAAATGTATAAAATTGCTCGTAAATGCTCGAGGCGAGTATTCTCGATCTATCGAATCTTTTGTCGAAAGACAAATAAAAAATGCAAAATAAAATTGAAACTTTATATTTTGTTTTATATTTGTTTTGCGACGCACACGTTTCCGGGATTTCACGACATTACACGGAAGGAAAAATTCAGTTCATTTCTAAGCACAGCATGCCTGGCATTTATGCCTGTGCGGAAATGTATATAATTGCACGTAAAAGCTCGAGGCGAGTATTCTCGATCTATCTAATCTTTTGTCGAAAGACAAATAAAAAATGCAACATAAAATTGAAATTTTATATTTTTTTTTTATATTTATTTTGCGACGCACACGTTTCCGGGATTTCACGACTTTAAGCGGAAGGAAATATTGAGTTTATTTTTAAGCACATCGTTCCTGGCATTGATGCCTTTGCGGTAATGTATAAAATTGCACGAAAAAGCTCGAGGCGAGTATTCTCGATCTATCTAATCTTTTGTCGAAGGACAAATAAAAAATGCAAAATAAAATTGAAATCTTATATTTGTTTTGCGACGCACACGTTTCCGGGATTTCAAGACTTTAAGCGGAAGGAAAAATTGAGTTTATTTTTAGACACATTATGCCTGGTATTTATGCCTTTGCAGAAATGTATAAAATTACACGTAAAAGCTCGAGGCGAGTATTTTCGATCTATCTAATCTTTTGTTGAAGGACAAATAAAAAATGCAAAATTAAATTGGAATCTTATATTTGTTTTGCGATGCACACGTTTCCGGCATTTCACGACTTTAAGCGGAAGGAAAAATTGAGTTTATATTTAAGCACATCATGCCTGGCATTTATGCCTTTGCGGACATGTATTAAATTGCACGTAAAAGCTCTAGGCGAGTATTCTCGATCTATCTAATCTTTTGTCGAAGGACAAATAAAAAATGCCAAATAATGCCGGACAAAAAAATCTGAATCACTACCAATTTTAGACCCCTATTGTAAATTCCAACGCAAACTACATGGGGAGCCAAAGTAATAGCAGTCTGTGTTATTTTTTCTGTCAAAGAGTCTCTTTTCAGCGGAGTGAACACTAAAAATCTCAGAGACTTTTTTCAGCGGATCAAACGACAAAGATGTAGACAATCTTTTCTGCGAAGTGAGCAGTAAAAATATGTTTATCATCGAACAGGTTACACTGACATGAGGCAGTTTCAGATGAAACTGACTCCTGTTTTAGATCCTCTAACATCTTCGCCATTTGATCCGCTGAAAAAAGTCTGTGTGATTTTCAGTGTTCACTCTGCTGAAAAACGACTCTTTGACAGAAAAAATAACATAGACCGCTCTTACTGTCCCTTCCCATGTAGTTTGCATTGGAATTTATAATAGGGAATAGTCTAAAAGTGGTAGCGATTCAGATTTTTTTGTCCGGCAGATATTTTCCATTGAATAAGTTAAGAATGATACTTTCATTATCGAAAAGGTTTCAGTGTCAAGTTATTTTATCTAACATGTTTTCAACGTGAATATGTCAAACTACTGACATATTCACTCCGTACTGGCGGAGTTACCAGTTGAATTTGTAGTATTTCATAAAAGATTGCGCTAAATCAAGTCGTTTTATGCCAGTACAGCTTACACTGACATGAGCCAGTGTAACCTCTTCGATGATAAATATATTTTTACTACTTAACGATCATAAAAAATCTGGCTATCTTATTACAGTACTAAGTACGATTTTTTGAATTTTTCACCCGCCCATAAGGGTGCTTTCCCGACGGAGAAAGTCGTTCACATTTTTTAGGGGTCTCCGTTAGGAGCCTGGGCCCCAAAAGTTTGCGAAAAGCTCGAGCAATACTGAAAATTAAATTTTTTTTTTAACTTGATTTCGTTGCGTTCCAACCATGGAAACTCAGCATCATTGATTCGCCGCTTTTAGGGGTAATATTAATAATAAAAAAAAGTCGTAAGCAGAAAACGATGAAGAACGAGGGGATAAAACACGGTACTAAATATGACACAGTACAATGGCGAATATGGTTGTTAATTTTGCTACGCTCAAGAATCAAAAGACGGAGCACGTCGAATATATGCAGTTGAAAAAAAATTGTCTCTGATCGGACAGATTCAGAGATTCGTAATTATATGAAAGAAGCGTATGGAAACAAAAAGATAATGAATGGTGTGAAAGGCTACTCGGCTACGATTATGTTACCAGAGTTTGATTTAGCGGTTGGGGCCATCGTTGAAAGAATGCACGATTTGTATTTAGGCGTCGCAACACAACACGCCTTATTACTGCTATTTGTAATGTCACTAACAAATTGTATTGTGGACACCCACAGCAATTGGCTTAAATAAATAAACGGCTTCGGAAGATTTGACCACCCGACATAATTTCCAGAGCACCTCGAGACATAAGAACTGCAATGCATTGGAAAGCATCCGTGTGGAGAAATTGGATTATGTATTGCTGCATACCGTGTACGAGCTCACGCACACTCGTTGACTACACAACTGTAAAAAACTCGCGTTAGCGTCGCCAATCGGAATACCGGCGCAGTAAATTTTGTGTATTACAGGGAAAAGTCGGTATTTTTTTAAGAAAAACCGAAAAAACCTACTTTTTCAGTCATTTTTGCATGGAATAAGATGAAACAAAGCGCAAAATGTGTGTTTATATATTGCCTAGTGGCTAAGCTTCGGACGTAACAATCCGTTGAGTGTAATAGTGAAAAATTTAGTCATTTCTGCCATGGTAACTGAAACTGTAAAATTTTTTTTTTAATTTCGAAACGCCAGAAGCTTAACCACTTTTTACCACTGTTCAGACTTCATAGCCAAAATTTTATGGCGATCGGTCGTACCGTGTTGAAAAACCCGTTTTCGAACTAGTTGAAGCGTGTGATCGCGGTATTGGGCCCGGTTAGTACAGGGCTGAATGGCCGCTTAGCCGTGCACTAGTTTGCACGACGACTACCTAACGGGAGGTAGTTTTTATTAGTTTCTGATTGTAATACAACTGAAATTCGGTAAAAAATTATAACCGTCTATATCGGCACGAGTTTTCCGCAGTTACCCCTGGTCCACGTCACATGCGATACAGTGTAGCTAAAAAGCAGCTGCCGATGCTAGGAAAAGTTAGATTAGCTTAGCGTAGTGCGGCAATAGTATGATAGAAGGGAAAATTGGGAAGGGTCATACGTATAAGCTCGCAAGGGTATACGTTGGAACACACAATAATAAAAAATAGAAAAATAAAGAAAATATAGATAAAACTGAAGTGAAAATCAACACTGTCGTAAAATTATTGTATAAATTAACAAAATAATAAAATACTTTTATCAAAATAAAAACAAAACATATTTTTTACGACTTTTAAAGATGGGCCTCTCCCCTTAAAGGATGGTTAGTATTGAATTTGACGAGAATCGGTTAAACAATCCATGTTATATGCCCTTCAAATTTTTGAATTTGCAAAGTTCTGAGCTTGCACAGATTTTTAATAAGTTTTGTTACTATTTCCGCTGTGACTCACCCATGTTTCAAAATTTCAGCGTATAACGTGGTAAAAAGGGGTGGAAGAACTTGAAAAGTGAAAAATAAATAAATAATAAAAAAATCAATTTTTTGCAAACTAGCTGTCTCGACTGTCTTAAATATTCCGAGGTGATAATTTCTGGTGAGGCCACGTATGCGCGAATTACTGATAAGACAAGTTGCTGGTAAGTGTCAATTGGTGCTTTGGATACTTAATAAATAGCCAATAGAATCGATGCTAGGCGATGATCGTTCACCACTCGCACGTTATAACGTGCGAGTGGTGGACGATCATTGTCCAGCATCGATTCTATTGGCTATTTATTGAGTGCTAATCAAGTGACCCCCTCCGCCGTTACCATACACTTTTCTTCCTGACTTTTTTGTATAAAAACCCGCTCGAAATGGCCGACGAGAAGTTGTTTGTTCCAGAGTTTGTCCGTCAGAAGTCGTCGTGTATTCTACGAATCTCGAAATTTTTCAATCTTCGGACTATTGATGTGAGTGTCTATTTAATGTAACAAATATAAATCTAATATCAGTAAATGGCTCCTCTTTTGAACAAGCATCTATTTTGGAAAAATATTATTCGAAAAACGTTTTCACGGCAGTGAATTGACACTTGGGTAAACGGTATCTCGTGTATGATTTCTGTTTATATACTATATTAGAAATCGAGGTGTTGAATTTGTGTTGATTTCTTCGATAGAGACAGCCGTCATATAGTAGCCCAGTGATATCCCGGCAATTCAACATCGCCTTTCTTCTTCTTCTTTTGTTTGTTCCGCGTAATCAATAATGGGAATAAGATTTGGCATTTGGATTCTGGTTTTTGGGATAGTAGGACATTACTATGCCCAAGGAAAAGCTCAATTCGATAAAACCGTGAACAGCCTTACTGCAGACGACACCGTGGAAAATATACAGGTGCGTTGTTCTTTGAATGATATAAAGATAAGATATAAGATATACTACGTCTTCTCTCTAAATTATATAAATATATCGCCGCTGCCGCCGAATACAAGAGTGGGCGATATCGAGCGGGGTCGATTAGGCTGGGTGACGGATTCGAGCACGGGGCTGGGCAATTGGTTCGAGCGGCGGTGCGCAGAGGGGCGAAGCCCCCCTGGTATCGGTCTCTATTATATAAATATCTCGTCGCCGTCACCGCCGCCGCTGCCGAGTACAAGAGTTGAGGACGTCAGCTTTACCGCGCGGGTTAGAGTTGCCCGGTACGAGGAAGCTGACAGTTTTTCCTTTACCATAAAGAGGAAATGTTCATCTTTAGGCCATATAACTTCATGCTATGACCCTAGGGAGCGGTGGCAGCGGCGAAACCGCGGGGCGCAGCTAGTATAATATGTAGCGTGATTGAGAATAGGTAGCAAAGCCAAAGCGGGGCGATTGGGGGTGATATTCTGAGCATAACAACTTTGCGGTTTTTTTAATCGGCATAATTTTTAAATGATATGACTCATAGAATAAGCTCAACCATGTTTTATTGAATCGACCAACTGCAACGCCAGATTGTCCCGCGGTACGTGTCGGTGGTAGGAGTGTCGCTGTAGAAGGGAAGTGTTAAATTGGCAACAGTGCGACGCAACTAATTCTGCAGCTATGTTAGTTCGAGGCTAGTGGGTTTTCCCGCCAAATTTATTGCGGATGTAGGTTACGCTTCTTCCGAAGTCCTAATCAAGTTGTTCAATGTTTTTCTCATTGCGTCGTGGTAAGTATCTTTTTCTCAATGTCTCGCTGGTTTTCTTTTTTAATTTTCTTGGTCGACATTCTCTTCAATGTCCTTCTCGATATCGTTATTGGCGACTTAGTCGATGTATAGTAGGGTGGTTCTTAATTTGGTGATGTTGGAATTTCTTTGGTATTGTTCCTCAAAAGTAACCAACATATCTAAAAAAAAAATTGGGCGCAAGCGGAACTTTGTCCAATAATTCTAACCCACCCCACCGAGCTGTCGATTTTTTATATGAAAAAATGCATGCATTCAAAATTTTGTTAAGAAAATTGTTTATTATTTCAAAACTATTTATGATAAAAGAATTTTATATAACGTTTTTGTAGGAAATATAATGCTCTACAAAAAAGGTATCTTGTGAAATTCTCGTGAATCTAATATTTATCACGTAATTAGCAAAAAACTGTCATCATTTATTCCAAAAGTCGATCATTATGGCCAAAACAGGAGTTTGACGTCGAATAGCTGCAATTTATTTTTCGTATGTATATAAGATTATGAAGAAATACGTAGCGTACTCAACAATGAAATGTAAACAATATTCAAATTTTCAATTTTATCAATTTTATTGTGAATTATAATGAATGATGTCATATATTTTAAAAATCAACTTACAATAATGAATTACATCGGTTGGAGCAAAGTTGCTTTGTTAATATCAGGATATTTTTTTTTATATTCTTCAATTATTTGTACAATGAAGTGTTCCTGATCTTCATCACAAGTGAGACGATCATTGTACTCTGTAATAAGATTCACTCCTCTTTCTGCAACATCGTTAACCACTTTAATTCCTTTAACTATTTTTAAGCTATGTAAATAATTTTCATTAGAAATCCACTCGCTCACATCGATATAAAAAAATGAGATCTTTCGAAAAAAGCCATCGATTTGGAACTGATAAAGAAATCAATGTCCTTATCGATCAAAGAAGAAAAATTTATCATGAATGATAATAAAATTGATAAAATTGAAAATTTAAATATCGTTCACATACTGTTATTGAGTCCACTACGTATCTCTTCATATTTCTAATTGCATATGAAGAATACATTGCAGTTTTTCGACGTCAAACTCCTGTTTTGGCCATAATGATGGACTTTTGGAATAAATGATGACCGTTTTTTGCTAATAACGTGATAAATATTAGATTCACAAGCATTTTACAAGATACCTTTTTTGTAGAGCATTAAATTTCCTATAAAAACACAATATACATTTTTTTTATCATGAATAGTTTTGAAATAATAAACAATTTTCTTAACAAAATTTTGAATGCATGCATTTTTTCGTATAAAAATTCGACAGCTCGGTGGGGTGGGTTAGAATTATTGGACAAAGTTCCGCTTGCGCCCAATTTTTTTTCTGGATATGTTGATTACTTTCAAGGAACAGTACCAAACAATTTCCAACATCACCAAATTAAGAACCACCCTAATGTATAACACATTATTTTCCTTGATGTCTTTCTCGATCAAGTAAATAAACACGACAAAGACATTAAACAAGATATTGAGCAAGACATTGGGCGAAATATCGTTAGAGCTACCGAGAGAGATATTCCGTAAGATATGGAGAAAAACATAGAGACAAATATTGAAGGAAAAGTTGGGGGAAAACACCCAGCGGGACATCGATAAAGACATGTAGCAAGACATCAAACGGGATGTTGAACAAGACAATGCAGCTACATTTTCGGAAGCCGTAAAACCTCGTTCCGCTGTCAGTTAGCTCGAAAAATTCGCGAGCTTCGATGTGGCACGGTATCTCTGAATTGGTTACGTCGCATTGCTGCTATTTACATATTTCCGCTGATATCACATTACAGGTGATCAATGTCCGCAGCTACGAGACACGAGACCTCGCGGAATACCGTCCTCTCTATCTCTCACTCTCTTCCATTTGCTTCCATTATTTCCGATGTTGATACTCACACGTACTGTAATAAATCAGCTCTCTTTGATTACCACTTCACGACAACCAAATCCACCTTCTTCTCTTCAGTCTTCACTCAACATCGTGACAACGAATCCAATTTTAAGATTCACAACTACCACAACTACTCCTAGAGTTCATCTATTATTCAAGCTCGACTTATATTGTAATGAACAATTACCCTCGATACTTTTATGATAATCAAGATTAATTAGATTCCCTTTCCATCCGTTTGCTGATGAACTAGAAGTATTTTGCGATTATATAGAGACGATTTATATGTTGATAAACCGGGTCAGAATAAAATCGTTATCATTAATTATACTCGACATTGTAAGATTATTATATTTATTTGAGATTGCAAGATATTCGTTGACTATAATCGTATATCGACCAAATCAATTCGGCTTTTTACAATACAATGTTTTTACCACTTACTGTAATTTAATTTACCATAAAATTTATCGTTTTCAAAAATCACGCCGACACTCTCATTCCATACGCACAGTTATAATTCATAGTCTCGTTTTCGAATAGAATTCACGTCAGATACGGGTGGCTAATGTTCCCTTTTGATTTGAGCATCGTACACTTTTTTACCTTCAATCGATACACTAGCACAATGATGAAAGTATATTTACGTAACTTTTAGTTCGGTGATATGGCTTCCTCGATGGCTCTTTCGTATGCTCCGATATATATTACGAGAGGTGTCCCGGATATTCCGCCGAAAGGCAAGTTCGAATGAAAAGATAGGTACAGCGTTTCCTCCTCTAGATTCGATTCACACAGATAAGGTTGATGATAAGGTTGATGGTAAGGTTGATGAGTGGACTCGTCGGTGTCCCCGGAGCGAAAGAGAGCGAAAGAAGAAGTCTCTTCAACACCTACCTTGCGAAAATGCGCGTTTACCAAATCTTCATCGAGTCGCCCACTGTGCGCGAATACGATCGAATCTTCACCGTATTTTCCCGCGGGGAATTACAAATATAGATGTAGACCGGTCTCGATGCAACTCTTACAACATATCGATTTGAATCGTTAATCAGGAAAAGGCCACGATTCCTTCAATATTTTCCAATCGTACCCTATGCGTTTCCCGGAAACCCTCTTAGGCGCCGCGTCCACATTTTTCGCATTTTACCTCTGACTCGTCGCGCACACGTCTAAATTGCGAAACCCTGGGACGTAACACTGACAACCTAAAATATACCTCGATAGTGATCCCGCGCAGCACTGATTCCCACTGCGGGAAGACCCAGATCTTTCGATCAATCAATTCATCGAACATTCCTAGATGGTCTCATTTAAAAGCTATGTCGAATTAAAAAAAAAGCTCAAGTAGATGTTCTTCGAATGTCACTCTGAATCACCAAAATTTTTTTTGTTTGTCCGAATTTTTTTAATATCAGTTTTTCAACTTGCATCCCCGTTTCCAATTGTTATCTCTCATCAGTACGGGGAATGTTCGAACAAATTTTTGTAATGTCATACAATTTCAAAAACTTTATAGATCTCTGTTCATCATTATATCACATCAGACTATTATATTTCGAGTATGTAGTTTCTATTTTTTCTAACTCACGATCTTCATGATCAACAGTCGCATGTGGACAGAACGAACCGCAACCCGCACGGCAGTCCCCCCGAAGGAAACGTTTATGTGGAGGAACTCAAAAGAGTTAAACAGAAACTCACAGAGATCCTACAAACGTTAGATAACAGGCTAGAAAGGCTGAAAATATCGTCAACGATGACAGATGTGAAAGCAGTTCAGAAATTATTTAAAACCAAGGACAGAGAATTCAAATCCACGTTACGCGAGGCGAGAATATGCGCGGAAAATGTCCGCAAAACCGTCCCGAGCACCCCGCCTGATACCTTCCAAAATGAACTTCAACAGAAACTGGAAAATCTTAAAGCCCGTGCCAGAATCGTGGACGACTTGAAAAAAATTGCAGAAAACACTCTAGGCACTAAAAAGGCTCTAACCAATTTCAAAGATTCTTTGGCGAACTACAGTGAATCGCTGAAAAAGGAAGTGGCGCAAGCGACCAAAGACGTTCAGGATAGTAAACGTCGATCGGCCGGATCTAAATAATCCACGAATACATTGGGGCATAGGTTGAATCATCAATGTGAAAAAGGGGCACACGAGACGAACATTGACACTTAACAATATATGCTCGCGATGTTATTTCTTTCCTTTCTAAATATGCGCATTAGAGGTTTAAACCTCATTTACAAAATTGTTTGCGATAAATAAAATATTGGAGATAGTCGGTTCGTTTGTTTTTTATCCAACGTCGGGTAAGTTTGTCCCGTGAGGGGCACCGGTTTTGCGGGCGTTTATGTCCTCGATCCTCATCGCGCGTCTGTTTTTCGTTAAATCCCAGTTTAAGATAAACACAATAAATATAATTATTTCTAAAATTAATATCTGTTGCAAAGATGAATTGTGAAAATTCCTCACATGTCACATTTGTTCATAAGTTTGAATATGTTATAAGACTTGAAGTGATGCGGCAGCATCTTCGCGCCAAGTGATGAAAAAATATAGTAATTTAAATAGTTGTTATAATGATCAAACTTTCAAATGACCCCACGCACAAACGCGTGGAATACTAATTGACCTTGATTCCGATTCATGCCAAATTCAATACCGAATTTCCGTTACTCCATTCATGAAAGGGAAAATTGACTCCAGGTCACAGAGATTCTTCAAGTTACATAAGTCACAAAGATGTTTCGAAAAATTCATAATTTATAAAATCTAAACCCAGGGTTCAGCTTCAACCGAACATCCTTGTCCTCCAATCGATTTATGTGAAAAGTGATTCGATGACTGAAAATTTATGAAAGTTAGGGCGATCGGACATTTTTCAAAAATGTTTTCTTCCCGTAAAATCTCAAACTACTCGGTAATTTCAACGCCGATTGCAAGAAACAAAGAGTAATGAATGCCCAAAATCCATGCAGAGTTTTTACCAAATCGGGTAAGTCGTTCTCGAAATATGGAAGCACCTGTAGAGTACCTCCTAACACCGCGTAGATATCCGCGATGTTCAGGTCTCTGTAGACAATTTCTGGACTTTATTTTAAGGGAGGGGTAAGGGTTTCAGCGTAAAAAAAAACACTTTTTTTGCGACTTTTGTTCTCAAATATGGATTGAGCAATTTTATTCGAACCTTTTGTACATTATTGAGCATACTTTTGACAATGTTGTGTAATTTTTTCATGCAGAAATATTGAAGCATAAGCCCGTAACAGAGCTTCCCCCAGAACGTCTTGGAAAAAAAAAAATTTGCGGTGTTCACTATAACTCGGCCGGAAATTATCTGAAAATGAAAAACCATGAAAATTTAGTCAAATTATAATCAAATCTTCCCCCCAACGTTCTCTGATAATTTTATTTTTCATTTAAAAATTTTTGGCCGCCATCTAAAGTGTGAACTGTTATTTTCCACGACAAATTCCGCCATTTTGTGGGTGGGAAACACCCTTAATGTAAAAAAAAAAATTTACTGAACATTGGGCGGAGGTATTTTATATGTAGAAAATGTGTACAAAGTTTGAAATGAATCGGTCAAGTAGTTTTTAAATGGCAGTGAACACGGACTTTGAAAAAGTAGTTTTGAGAAAAACGCGTCTAAAGTTTATGAAGTACAAAAGTGAAGAAAAATTTTTTTTTTTCCAACTTACACAGAATCATCGATTCCAGCTCGTTCCTTCTTTTAAAATATTGTAGTGTATAGTATACACTATATACTATATACACAATAGCAATGAATAAACTGTATACCTGTTCGACAGCTGCACTGCTAGCCCGACCGCCCGCAGCTGTTAGAGGTATAGCGTTAAAGGTCAGGAGATTAATAAGACAATAACTTCAAGAATATTGCTTAGATCGGTTTAAAATTTTAAGGCCATGTTCTTGAAATGTTAAACAATAAGATAAGACAAAAAAAATCGATTTTTCGAAAGTGAAAACCCTTACCCCGCCCTTAAGTCTGCTCCGCAATTTTTAGGCGCTACGTATTGTGAAGAAACAGTTATATCTCGTCACCTGCACGGAGTGTATTCGTTCAGAGGGTCGGAATCACGACGATGGGACGACGCGCGTCCGCTTAGTCATGCACTCGGGCAGGGGGATTTCGCCACTCAGGTTACCTACAGAGATGACAGTTCTGCCACCCTGCTGTCGGTTTTTCTCTTGAAAATGGGATTTATCGTTATTTTGAAACATTTTGAACACATTGACATTAAAAACGCGATTTTTTTCATGTAAATAAAGCTTCCTCCATGAAAATGCAATGGTGGAAATTGTGTGCAGGTAGGGACAATATCAAAGCTCGAAATTGGCATGCGTGGAATAAACACTACTACTACATATGAACATTTGTTCCGAATGTGATTTTCCGACGTTTTGACACATTCTGAACATATTGGCAATAAAAAAATTCGAAAACTTTGTTTTTTTTTTACAAAAACAAGGCTTTCTTTATAAGGAAATAAAGAGAAACAATAAAAAAAATCACCCCATCTTTAATCGTGAAAATACTGGAAAAAAACTGGAGAATGATGATGTTTAAAGTATTCCGATCGCGATGGAGCGTTTAGTTAATTATACTGTGTTGACGTATTGGACCTACAATATTCAGTATTCGAGAGTGAATTGACTTGTACATACTACTTTATTTTCTAATATTGACAATGTCAGGTTTTGAACCAACGAAACAGCGTTTGCGGGAAGCTTTGCTATTGGAGAAAAAGTGCTGCTGGAAGTCACCGCGTGTTTCAAAAAGCTTAATGGGGTGTATCACATCCACCTATCACTTCGAAAACGCGAAATGTACTTTCTTCGAAATGACACAACCGATTTGGATGAAATAAGCTCAGCCACTATGGTATGGTGGCAAAAAGTAGCTAAGCTTTTTTCATCCCGATCGGTTATACCGTTTTGGAGAAAGTACCGATAAGAATGTTCAGCTATCGCTCTCGCACTCACGTGTCACGTGGTACATGTGTGCCTTCCTCTTGAGGTGAACACGCCCTATCTGCGAAAACGTGCAGAAATTGGTTTAGACGATTCGAATGTGGCGATTTTGACCTTAAAGACAATGAATTACCGTAAACTATAAATAATTTTTTCTTTCTATTGTAAAACATCGGGGATTAAGTTTAAAACCCAATACATTGTTCATTATTCAGAAATTATGCAACTTCAGTTGCGCCTCTTGTTGTTTACACGACGCGAATAAAACGGTTTTTGATCTTCCGCGTGGGCTGAAATTCTCAATATCCCTCGGACCGAACATCGTCCATGTTCTCCCGGTTTTAATTGATTATATTGTTGCTGTAAAGAAGCAGTGCATTTTGAATTATGATTAAAACGTGACAAATTCGCATAGTAATCATCGGGCACCGACTGGGAGAGTGGTTTGAAACTTGGCCGAGAGAGATCAGGTTGCTAAATGGTAATTCCCAATCTCTTGAGGATTTTTACGTGATCGTTCCCAATTGTCCCTCCTATTACTCGCTACCAGCATTACGCTAAGCTAACTTAACTTCCGTAACATCCACAGTTGCATATTAGTTACGCTGTATCGCATTCGCCGTGGACACGGGAAGCTGCGAAAAACCCGTCCCGATACAGACGGCTTTGTTATTTTTTACTGAGTTGCAGTTGTATTGTCATAAAAAACTCAGAATAACTGCCTCCCTGCTCGGTAGTCGGCGTGCAAGCCAATGCGCGGCTAAGCGGCCGCATGTTGGAGGTTAATGATTTTTTTCTCATCGAAGGGAGTTTTTATAAAAAATTATATACTTAGAATTTTTCGGACAGATGATTCGAGTAGTAAAAAAACAGGATAGTTCATCAATGCCATTCAATGGACATGGAACTTACGTGACCTCTGGCCTGTCAAATCGCATACATCCAATTCATATTTCACGCGCATAGGTATGACTAAATCTTACTTATTTCGGCAGGTGAAAAAAAAGTATTTAGATATCATTGAAGATCTGTTTTTAAATAGTAGATTTGAAACTGCACATAAATCTATCTTTAAGGCAAGACGAAGCTCCCTCTGCCCCTGGACGTGCTTAACGGGATGTATCAGTGTCCTCGAACGGCTCGAAAACGCGAAAGACTCGTTCTCCGATACGGTACAACCAATCGCGTTGAAATTTTGGGCACAAAGTCTGAACGGTGGCACACAGTGGCTAAACTTCGGGCAGTTCAAAATTTTGGAAAAAAACTCTACAGTTTCAGTTACCATGGGAGAAATTACTGAATTTTTCACTGTTAGACTCAACGGATTATAACATCCTCACTTTAGCCACTGGGCAATATAAAAACACATATTTTGCGCTTTGTTTCATCTTGTTCCATGCAGAAATTATCGAAAACGAAGGTTTTTCCGTTTTTGCTAAAAAAAATACCGACTTCTGCCTGTTTTACCCGAAATTTAGTGCGCCAGTATTCCGAGTAGCGGCGCTAACGTTGGTTTCTTAGATGCATGCTTTCTCTATCCGTTCCTTACCTAGGTGACCGACATCAACTGGGTGGGAGAGAGACGGTAATCGTGCCCATGGCGCTGCAAGACAGAGAGACATATAGCGAACAATGAAACGACTGTCGCCGTCGCACGCACGAGTCTGATAGTCCAAGAGCTAGTGACCGATTACGTTACATGACCGTTTCGTTCGTTTCGAGAATAGCGCTAGACGTTTCATAATCTGTCCCTTGTAGAGGAACAATAAGACAATCGGAGGTTTGGCAACGGTTCAGGGGTGGCTTTTGCGCGTCTAGATTTTTAAAGGGTGAATCAGAAATAATAAAATCACATTATTATCATCAGTTTGGCACTTTGGGATATCAAAGCTAAGAATATCTGAAGTAAATGAAAAAATCGTCAGACCGAGGGGTGGGTGAAAAGTGGGTGCAAGAAGGTACTGAAATGCCGCACAAACCTGCACTATTTACAGTAAAATAATTTTTCACAGTTATACTCAACGGATTGTCACCTCCGAATTTTAGCCACGGGGCAATATAAGAACATATTTTGTGCTTCGTTTAATCTTGTTGCATGCAAAAATGGCCGAAAAAGTAGGTTTTTCCGTTTTTGCTAAAAAAAATACTGACTCCGCCTGTAATACCCAAAATTTACTGCGTCCGTATTACGGGTGGCGGCGCTAACGCGATTTTCTTAAATGCATGCTTTCTCTATCCGTTGCTTACCTAGGAGCACGGTGTTGTATACAGGTCTGGAAACTCCTCCGCCGAGAATGGTCCTCTTAACGAAGCTGTTTTTAATTTCTGTAGCAGTCACTAGAGGCGTTGCGATCAGATAATGCCGATATACATAACCTGAAAACCCTTCGATACTGCTATACCTGGAAATTATGTTTATTTGGTGTACATCACAGTCTTTTAGTAATTATTATATTAAGAATGACGAATCGGTGTGTGGTCCCACATTGTAAAACCAGTAGCAAAATAAACAAAAAATGTTGTACATTCCGAGTGCCTAAGAACATTGATATGTGGAAAAAGTGGGAACAATCTATTCCAGGCATTATAAAATTACAACACACGAATCGTGTATGTGACATTTTAACAATGAAGACATAGTTCGCGAATGGGTCAAGCCCGACGCAAATGGCCAAGTATTGCACGGGTAAGTTTAATGAAAAGATTTTAAACATAGTTTAAGAAGACAGTTACTCATATCGTGTATATTCAATATGTAAGGGCCCATACAAAACAATGCGACACAAAGAGTTTGCTGTGCGAACAAGATTCGATGACATCTCAGTAGAAAAGGAAAATTGTGTGCCAGAGCATGGATATGCGAAACAAGTTTCGAATTCTGAAAGAAATTCTCCAAGCAATGTTCCGCCCTTCAGAGTCACAAAATCGTCAATTCAAGGAATCAGTACTCGCCTTGGTAAGTTTCCTTAACAGAATGTATCTATTGCATCGTTAGTATATAAAAGAGATGAAATAAAAGTAATTTAAACGTACATAAATTTCGTCTATTGATATTTCAGATATCCCTGAAGTTCCGTCAAAAATGTGAATCCTGTCCAGTGTGTTAAGAAGCTGTGAGTTTGGAAACCAGCTGCGGATCTTCAGAGTCGCAACTGGTGCAAATGAAATCACGCGGTGGCCTGATTCACGCAAATGCTCATTTGTTTCATCCGATCCGTCATATCGAAGCATCATTTACAAAATATTCCTCTCGTATTGATGTCTTCGATATAATTCTAGATTAAGTTTTTAACTCATACACCTTCACTTATCCCTGTAAAGAGCATGGATCTGAAATCTTATCAGACGCTATAATTTACTATGTAAGATTAAAAATGAGGCAATATGCGCACCAGGAAAATTTTAAACTCAAAAATAAATTTGTTATTAAGAAAAAATTGTCGAAGTTAACTACTGAATAAATCTCATGTTAAGTTTTTGCAAGTGTTCGAGTTTTCGAAATCAAGGAAGTATGATTAAAAATAAATACTTGAGTTTTTATCTTTATTTAAGTTTTGTCAATATTCCGAAATGAACAGTATTTAGTCGCGTGCCAAAAAATAGTAGATTAAGGTAAGTAAAAATCAGCTCTTTACATTTTCTTACACTTTATTTTTTAGGTTTTCGAAAAGTGTTCCAGTTATCAAAATCAAGTAAGTATGAATGAAAATAAATTCTTCAACTTTTATCTTTATTTGAGTACCTGCAATTTTCACAAAAATATAATGAAAAAGGATCAAATTAAATATATGAAACGGTTGGATGTATTTCTATTTTTGTAAATGACAACTTTTGTTTATTTTATAGGATTTAAAAGAAAATCTAACGGAGATCGATCCATCAAGAGGTAGACAACTATTTCGCCTAATATATATTCATATGACATAGATATTTGCAAATAGTTTATATTTATCATACTCGGTTAACAGTTAGAATGTTTAAAACCCGATTCAAATTAAGAGCATATTTATTCAGCATATTCATTAAAGATGGGATTAATAACTTATAATTACATATAATAAATATGTGTAACGCGGTGTCCGTTAGTGTGACAGAGACAGACAACCGCGAGAGCTATCGAGGGGTTTTCAGGTTATGTCTATCGGCATTATCCGATCGCAACGCCTTTAGTGGCTGCTACAGAAATTAAAAACAGCTTCGTTAACGGGCCGCCCCCCACCACTGAAATTTGAGGGAGTTTCCAGACCTGTATAGAAGACGGTGCCTAGGAGACGCAATCAACTGTTGGAGAGGGGAAAGCAATGAAAAGCAGTCGCCGTCGCATACAGGAGCGCGTCGGTGGAGCACCAATGCGTAACGCGAAGGTTTCGAGGAATGAAATGAGAATGGGAACAAAGGGGGAAGAGACGTAAAAACCTGAAAACGTGTACGATGAAACGCAAGTAATGAAAAATAAAAAAATACAACTTAAACTCAGTAAAATGTATCCGCCTGTATCGGCCAAGGTTTTCGCAGTTTCCCTATGCCCTCGTACAAATACGATCCAGCACTGTACATTAGGAACTAATGGCTGCGATCAATATTCTGGGAGGTTCCGAGGAATGGAATGAGAATGGGAGCAAAGGGATAGGAACGTAAAAACCTGAAAAGATGTACGATGGAAACATTAATAATAATTGAAAAAAAAAAATCTTTTTCCCGATGGATCAATACAAAATGTTCTCTGTCACTTTACTCACTTAACCTCAGCACAATTGGGCGTTACCAAAAAGTTGGTTGCTCCAAAAAAAAGCCCTCTCGAAACTTACATCTACAGCTGTCGATCGAATTATATTTACTTCATACATTTTGTGTTTACAGGTGTACGTCATAAGTAGTCAAATAAATTGTAGAATTAAACAGACGTTCATACTTCCGCCATTGAAAACCGTCGGATTTATAAATTTCGCATAATTCATAGACATTAAAGTACCACGAAAAACCGTAGAAATATCCTTCTAGTTTTTAACAAAATGTCTTTGTTATAACTCGTCGATGATTGAACCGTCATTTCACCTTAATGCCCCTTGATAGCCCCCTTCAGGGCTTATTCCGTGAATATTTATTTTCATATGTTTCTGAGGAAAATAATTTTATGGGAATCCTCCGCAAACCCCCAAAGGGTTTCCTTGAGGATTTATTTCCTAAACTCCGTTTTTATACTTTTCCAATTTTAATGCAACCGCAAATTTTGCGTGTTGTGTAAAATTTTTAGGGCCAACTGTTTGAAAGGCTGAATGGATGAACCTGAATTGAAAAAAAAAAAAAACAAGTCACGTACAAATTTGCTGCCCGCGGGCTCTGCGAAATTTCGCTTACGTACATTTAATATACATATCTATTTTTCTCCTTTCAAAACGCAAACTGAACATTATAACCGGTTCAGTGAGCCGCGTTTCCCACTTGACCGATTAACGAAAGTATTAAAAAGGGCAATAAAATTCATTAAACATACGTATAAATGAGAATATCCCGAGAGACTCATCGCACTCGTTGTATGGCGTGCCATGAAAACTTTTGCTGATGCGTGACGGAAGGCGCAAAAACCACCCCCGCCGTGTGTATATATAGGGTGACCCAAAACTAGCACGTCAGAGTAACACGGGGGTTAGATTGGCTTCAGACCTATCGGAAAAAAAACAAATATGACCTCAGTTAAAGTCTCATGGTTTTCGAGAAAAATCGTCTTTTTTTATTTCACGGAAAATCGCTACCTAGTACTTGTTATTCCGCTATCATTGCTTTGAAAGTCCAAATCGTAAGCAAATCAAAGTCCAAATTCACACCAAATCCTAAAATGGTCAGAAATACAAACGAAAACAGCGAGATAACGAGAATAGCGATTTTTCGGAAAATCAAAAGAGACGATTTTTCGAGAAATCACTCTCAGTCCAAATCGTAAGCAAATCAAAGTGCAAATTCACACCAAATCCTAAAATGGTCAGAAATACAAATGAAAACAGCGAGATAACAAGAATAACGATTTTCCGAAAAATCAAAAGAGACGATTTTTCGAAAAATCACCTTCAGTCCAAATCGTAAGCAAATCAAAGTGCAAATTCACACCAAATCCTAAAATGGTCAGAAATACAAATGAAAACAGCGAAATAACAAGAATAACGATTTTCCGAAAAATCATAAGAGACGATTTTTCGAAAAATCACTTTCAGTCCAAATCGTAAGCAAATCAAAGTCCAAATTCACACCAAATCCTAAAATGGTCAGAAATACCAACGAAAACAGTGAGATAACAAGAACAGCGATTTTCCGAAAAATCAAAAGAAATGATTTTTCGAATAATCACTCTCAGTCCAAATCCTAAGCAAATCAAAGTCCAAATTCACACCAAATCCTAAAGTGCATAGAAATACAAACGAAAACAGCGAGATAGCAATGGTAGCAGAATAACAAGTACTAGGTAGTAATTTTCCGAGAAATTAACAAAGACCACTTTTCTGGAAAACCATAAGACTTTTACCGAGGGCAAATTTGTTTTTTTCTGTTAGGTCCGTAACCAATCTAAGTCCCGTATCACTCTGACGTGCTAGTTTTGGGACATCCTGTATATATAACATATAACAATATATAATTATTTATTTATTTGCACTGTATGTGCGCTGCTGACTATGTACGGTAAAGAACACGCGTTAAATACGTTAATGCAACTCGAGGCTAATTATAAAATGACGATACGAGCTATGAGAGCGTATATATATCATAACGTTGCCGAAAAACACGCAACCAATTATCCACCACCCGGTGAGAAAAAAGGAACGACGGAGTCGCGGAAAACAACGTACAAACGATGTACCACGATGTGAAGCGGCCCGCTTTGCCGTCAAGTTGCCGAATAAAATGATATTCAACGGTATTTAAAAAAAAAAATTCCTTCCCAACGCGTTTTCAACGGTAACAGAACGAAAATAATTGGGAAATGCCTATGTAGCAACTGAACGAAAAGTTAAATGCCACGTCAATTTTAATATGTCGCAACGATTTTAAAAAGTTGCAAATTCAAAGTTTCACGTGTGTTTCGTTATAATTGGATCGAGTTAGAAGATCGATAGACATTGAAAAAAAAAAAAGCAAAAAAATTCAAATTCAAAGTCACAGACAATTTCTCTGAATGATTTTCGTACTGATTTTTGCTTTTGTTCTATTCCAACGTAAACCATTTCGGATTTTTATGTGTGACCCTTCCCAATTCCATTTTTTTCCATTCTTTCCCCCTATCACTTCCTATCCGCGTTTCGCTGAGCTAACCTAACTTCCATTTCGCCGGCAAACGTTTTGGCTACATTGTATCGCATATTTGCCATGGATACAGGGAAACTGCGGAAAACCTGCGTCGATACAGACTTATTTCGACTAAGTTTCAGTTGTAATTACATCAGAAACTCCATAAAACTGCCTCCCGCTCAACAGTCGTCGCGCCAGCAAGTGCAAAGCGAAGCGGTCGTCCATCCGAGTGGTGACCTTAGCAAAAGCTGCTTAAGGGTGGAAATAGGGTTAGACGGTTCCAAAAATCGATTTTTTTTTTATTTTATAAATTGTTAGTAAAACTATTGAAAAATATGTACCCAAAATTTTGTATGAAAATTTCGGCTCGTTCTATTGTTATAAGCCATTAAGGGCGGAAATAGGGTTAGGACAGCGTTTTCTCAATAATTTTCATGAATTTTTTTTTAGTATAAAAAATGAATATAATTTATTGAAACTTTGAGAATATTTTATACATATATTTAAGTATATACTATAAAATTTTTATACATATATTTAAGTATATACTATAAAATATTAGCGACCCCATATTGCTTGTTTTTCTTGGTACTATTTTTTCAAACGCGTTTTTCTGAAAACGACATTTTTTTAACTTGCGTACGCGCTAGTTTGAAAAGTTTTCAACCAATCGTTTTGAAAATTGGCAGTTACTTTCTTCATAGTATCGCGCTCTATATGAACCTAAAATCGGAATATTATCATTATTTAAAATAATTTTTTTTTTGCAAATAAAGTTGTAAAAAATGGCAAAAGATCATGCTTTTTTGTTTTGACCCCTGTGAAAAATTCAATTTTCTATTTTTTTGATAACATTTAGGTTCATATAGAAGAGAGACATATAGTAAAAGTAAATTCCAACCTCGTTTGATTTCAGATGAAAATTGCGGCTTCCAGAATGTACGCAAAATGCTGAGTCTGATTGCCACCTGCAATATGGGGTCGCTAATATCCCCGGTGTTTTTCAAGAGAATTCTTCAAAAATTTTATAGTATATACTTAAATATATGTATAAAATATTCTCAAATTTTCAATAAATTATATTCATTTTTTATATTATAAAAAAATTTATGAAAATCATTGAGAAAATGCTGTCCTAACCCTATTCCCTCCCTTAACTTGGATGATCGCCAGAGCCGCGCATCGACTGCGCGACCAATGATGTCGGTTGATTTTTGTACTATTTGGAATATATTTCTTAACACTGCCACGAATATATTCCGAAATTTTGATATTTTACGAAATCATAGCTTCGTTTGTGAGGAAGTAAAATCTGAAAAAGGCATAACACTACTGGAAATGCTGAAAACACTACTTTAAAAAATAATAACAATTATTGCGACTCGCAGCGACTGAAAATAATTGTTTTTTCTTTGTTTTCGTTTCGCAGTTTTGTTAAAGTTTCTGTTCTATACGGCTTTTTCTTTTTCGCGTCGACACTACACTTTCGTCACACAGTTATTGTAAATTGTGTGGTACTTGGAAATACAAACCCCAAGCTTTTACACAACAGCGTATAAAAGGTTGGGGAGCTGCGAAAAGTGTGTAAGAGAGAGAAAGAAAGGGAGAGGGAGAAAGAGAGAGAGAGAGAGAGAGAGTTATGGCAGTGTGGAACAGCAATCGCGATTTCGGTGCTCTCCCTTGCCTCGCACGTCGGGACCATTAACATTGTTACGCGGGTGGCGGGGTCTCGAAGCGAACGTGGCGAGATGTCGGCCAAAAGGATCGTAAGAACCCTTGACTTTAATTTTAATTTAAAATCGTTGCGCGTCCAACGGCGAGACCACCTACGATCCTTAACCGCTGCGGCGAGTTCGAGCTTCTCGTCTCACTTCGTGGATATTATTATATATAAAGTGGACGTTAAGCGTGCGCGGGCGGATGAAAAACTCAGAGCGACCAAGACGAGGACTAAGAACGAGGAGAAAAAGAGAGCGAGGGTGAGGTTATGAAATGGAGTTAGAGGATGAGAAGAAAAACAAGAATTTTGATAGTTGGAAATGGATTTATTAGGTGAACCCCCACACCTGGTGAACCCTGGTGACCCGGCTTTATCAATTGTGCAATATACAGTCTCCTAAAACATCTGTTCACGTTGAAAAATTATACCTTTTTTAACAAATCCATTTGTCAATGAAGGAGTAGTTTTTTTTTGCTGTCAATGGACAGCCTTCTTCTGAAGCATCAATCGAGTTCGTGCCATGTTAAATAATCCTTTATCGATGAAAGAAAGTCCGCTACTCCCGAAATAATTTCGATTAGCATCGAGAAAGAAGTACACATTAGCCCATCAAAAACAACGAGGAAGGTTGATTCCTTTTAGGATGAGAGGATCGTTTTTTTTTCCTATTTGAATGTATCTCAATTCACGCTTCGCCGTTTTCATAATAACTACATATGTGGGTGTATAGGTAGCTTGTCATTTTTATAGAATAGTCGTGCTTCTCCTATCATAAATTAATAATCTAATAGAACTATTATCAACGGGTGCGCTTCGCGCATCTTGGATAATGAAGTTTTTAAGTTGGCTTCATAAGTCAGCTGAGCCGAGACTCAATAGATTGCAGTGTGTTGGATGGCGCCACGTAATTCGCCCTCACTATTATATCATCATCGGCTTCACGTTGTCATCACTTTCTTAAGGGGGGAAATAGGGTTAGACGGTTCAAAAAATCGATTTTTTTTTTAATTCATAAATTGTTAGTAAAACTATTGAAAAATATGTTCCCAAAATTTTAAATGAAAATTCCGACTCGTTCTATTGTTATAAGCCATTAAAGTGAGTAGCTCTCTTTCAAGCCCCGAGCGCGCCACGTGTATAACCGAGTGGTCACTATTTTTTCAAACGCGTTTTTCTGAAAACGACTTTTTTTTAACTTGCGTACACGCTAGTTTGAAAAGTTTTCAACCAATCGTTTTGAAAATTCGCAGTTACATTCTTCATAGTATTGCGCTCTATATGAACCTAAAATCGGAATATTATCATTATTTAAAATAATTTTTTTTTTGCAAATAAAGTTTTAAAAAATGGCAAAAAATCATGCTTTTTTGTTTTGACCCCTGTAAAAAATTCAATTTTCTATTTTTTTTATAGCATTTAGGTTCATATAGAAGAGAGACATATGATAAAAGTAAATTCCAACCTCGTTTGATTTCCGATGAAAATTGCGGCTTCCAGAATGTACGCAAAATGCTGAGTCTGATTGTGACCTGCAATATGGGGTCGCTAATATCTTCGGTGTTTTCCAAGGAAATTCTTCAAAAGTTTTATAGTATATACTTAAATATATGTATAAAATATTCTCAAAGTTTCAATAAATTATATTCATTTTTTATACTATTAAAAAATTCATGAAAATCATTGAGAAAACGCTGTCCTAACCCTATTTCCTCCCTTAAGACAGTCTTCTAGTCCAAACGAGGATTTTTTTATTTCGAGGTTTAAAAAAACAATTCATGGGTACCATTAAATATTTCAACATCGGTATTTTTTCCACTTATTTATTGATACTCGCAGGTACTCGGCAAATTTCTTCGAGTGCAATAAAAATAAATTAAAGCTGCTACGCGGTTTTACAGTCGTCATGAGTCCATGACGACTGCACCATAATTCCAGACGTTCTACTCATCTGAAACAAAAAAACCAAAAAAATTATTCACCAGTACAAGTATGGCTATCGCATGAACCTCTAAAATTTTCGAGAAAAAAATATGAAATTTTTTTTATGGTTGTTTAAATATTTTCAAAAAATTCGAAAATCCGTACACATTGTTTAGAAGCTCGCCAATTTGTGAATTGTTTTTTCTTCGAATTTTTAGAGGTTCATGCGATAGCCATACTTTCACTGATCAATAATCTTTTTGGTTTTTTTTGTTTCAGATGAGTAGAACGTTTGGAATCATGGTCACAGTCGCCATGGAATCACGGCGACTTGAAACCCCGTAGCATCCTTAATTTATTTTTATCGTACTCGAAAAAATTTGCAGAGTACCCGCAAGTATTAATAAATAAGTGGAAAAAAGACTGATGTTGAAGTATTTAATAGTACCTATGAATTTTGTTTTGAACCTCGTAAAAAATCCTCGTTTAAACTAGAAGACTGCCGAAAGAAGGATCACCGCAACGATTTCTGGGAAATCTTGGGCGGCCATAGGTCACTTGTAGCCCATGACTGCCCGTGTATTCCGAACATTTGAGCCGATTAGAGCATAGTGTTACATTTAAAAAGAATCACATTTTTCCAAATCAATTTTTTTACGACATCGCAATGTTTTTCACACAGTCACACGATAGATTTCTCGTAACTATTTACCGATGGTATTTCATCGTCGACAGTCCAATAGAGACCCCCGGGGGCCGAAAGACTGGAGGCTCTTTTTATTCCATTTGATAACTCGATACCTTTCGTTACGGTCGAAATGAATCAATACAAGTCTGGGTTTGATAAAAATTTGTCATGTCAGTCGTAAATAACGCGAAGAAGCAAATATTATTTTTAGCACGTTTATTTATACGTCGTACATACAGATACCCATCCACCATCATATCGCTAGCAGTAAAATAGAAAGTCGTACCCAAGAAACTCATATGGACGGATAGAGTTGTTTTCATCGGGATGTCTCAAAGATACGAGTTAAACACAACCTACCGCTGTACAGACAACGCGCATACACAACTCCTGGAAGGTATAAAAGAACCCAACAACCCCCGCTAAGAAGCGTTATGACCACTCTGTCGCGAGTAACTCCGTGTGCTCGGCACACAAACGCCGTATAGATCACGATCGATTTCTCGCGATCGTACACCACGTACAAAAAATATATAAACCCCCATAGTGTAGACCACGAGGGTACGCATACCTACAACAGAAACGCAATTCTCTCTATTCTGCGTCGACTTGTAACAGTGGCAGCGAACGGCGAGTTACGATGAGGGGCGAGCAACCGCCGTATAACCTTCGGCCAAACGTCATCGCATTCAACGATCGGTCTCTACAGTCCAACTCTTCGTAATTTAACTTGAACGCCTACCCTATCTACCTTCAGATAACTGTATTGTATGATAATATATTTCGTAACCGATTAGGACACTAGAGCACGAAAATATAGGGAAATTTTGAGGTTTTTTTTTTGAGAACTAATAAAATAAATCGAAATTCTGTGCACAGTTCTTTATTATTCTACTAATGAACCGAAAGAAATATTTCTTTCGCTGTGATTGATAACGAAATAGCGGCTGCACAGCGTTTCTCCGTTGACACCGTTATTTTCGGAAGAGTCCATAGGGGGAAACGTAGCACATGCAATTTTTGACCGGGAACAAAAAGCCAAATTTTGTTACATTATATATAAGAACAGCTACGGAAGTACCTAGGATCTTTTTGATATATTGATTTTTGCCAAAATGGCGCATTTTTTTAGACGAAGGTTGAAAAATTTCAGAAAAAATCATCAGTTAATTTATTTAAAAAAAATATGCCATACGAGACAGAAAACCTACGTGCTTCTGTAGAGAATCTAGTTTCAAATCGATCGGCCAATATTAATTCGCGTTATGTTTCCGCCCAGTTGAAAAAAACGTTGTTTCGAGAAAAACGCGTTTAAAGTTCTCAGTGGCGCTCGGAGCTGGCCTAGAGGGGCTGCACCAAAATTCAAAATTGGAGTACTTAAAGATTTTAACCGCCGATACTATTTTCGTATATTATTTTTAAGGCCCTTAGATACCTTTTAAGCCCAAAAAAAATCGATTTTTTCAAAATTCTAGAGTGTCCTGACCGCTTAAGGGATGAAATAGGGTTGGACGGTTCAAAAAATCGATTTTTTTTTATTTCATAAATTGTTAGTAAAACTATTGAAAAATATGTTCCCAAAATTTTAAATGAAAATTCCGACTCGTTCTATTGTTATAAGCCATTAAGGGGGGAAATAGGGTTAGGACAGCGTTTTCTCAATGATTTTCATGAATTTTTTTATAGTATAAAAAATAAATATAATTTATTGAAACTTTGAGAATATTTTATACATATATTTAAGTATATACTATAAAATTTTTGAAGAATTTCCTTGAAAAACACCGCAGATATTAGCGACCCCATATTGCAGATCACAATCAGACTCAGCATTTTGCTATTTTTTCGAACGCGTTTTTCTGAAAACGACTTTTTTTAAACTTGCGTACACGCTAGTTTGAAAAGTCTTCAACCAATCGTTTTGAAAATTGGCAGTTACTTTCTTCGTAGTATTGCGCTCTATATGAACCTAAAATCGGAGTATTATCATTATTTAAAATAATTTTCTTTTTGCAAGTAAAGTTGTAAAAAATGCCAAAAAATCATGCTTTTTTGTTTTGACCCCTGTAAAAAATTCAATTTTCTATTTTTTTCATAGCATTTAGGTTCATATAGAAGAGAGACATATAATAAAAGTAAATTCCAACCTCGCTTGATTTCAGATGAACATTGCGGCTTCCAGAATGTACGCAAAATGCTGAGCCTGATTGTGACCTGCAATATGGGGTCGCTAATATCTGCGGTGTTTTTCAAGGAAATTCTTCAAAAATTTTATAGTATATACTTAAATATATGTATAAAATATTCTCAAAGTTTCAATAAATTATATTCATTTTTTATACTATAAAAAAAATTCATCAAAATCATTGAGAAAACGCTGTCCTAACCCTATTTCCGCCCTTAAGATTTAGGTTCGTTATCTAGGAACGAACGATCTGAAGTATGCACCATGACCGAACTCCGACCACAACGACAGCCAATCACAATGACGAGTTTTAGAAATGAATGACATTTCGAGATATTTCGTGACATGTCTTTTTTCATATGGGCCGATACGTTTCCATCTATAGACTGTGCGATATATTTCTGCGGTATTTTACAATAAACTCGTGATTTAGTTTTACTGAACAACGAATACAAAGACAAAGGTACCGGAAAATAGCCACGACTGTTCTGTTAGACGAGCAGAGCTTAAATATTCTACCCTTTTTCGTCACAAAACGTCTCGCCCGAGTCAAGATTATTTGATTCTTCAACCGTGTAAGCCCAGTGTCTATTTAAAGTGATGTCGAGTATCGGTACGGCCCAATCAGTTGAATCGGTCTCTCTCAACCATTCAAGATAAAAATTGAAGGAACTGACGATATTTCCATTCAATTATTCTCCAATCAACAAAAAACCAGTCAAGCTTGATGAAATATGAACTATCACTACTTCATGCGCCGATGGTTCCGTATAATCGCCCCTAGGAAAAGTTATTCACCATTGGAGGTCAAATAATTCCCCTTATGAAAAAGACGTATCACGATATATCTCGGAATTTCGAATTATTTCGGAAGCCGACTAACTCGTCATTATGATTGGCTGTCAATGACGTGCTTGGAGTTCGTTTTCAGTGCTAATACTCCAAATCGCACGATGAGCTCAATCTATAAAAACAGCGCACGAAGCAGCGTACACCGATTCTAATGAATCTAAATAATGACCGTCATTTTTCTCCAATCCAGACCCTCTGCATAATACTCACTTTCTTACATTACTAAAATCACGTTCATGGGAGAGTGTAATCATCGATTATGGGGGTTGCATCGATTGTCCGCTTTAACCTTGAACCCAATTCACTCGGCATTTCTCTGAACGGTTGTACGTAGATATATAGGCCAATCACTGTACCCGTTTTTTTCGCCGCGTACCCACAGCGTTGTAACAACGATTGTGTGCGAGCCATAAGCGAGAAGGCCTCTCTCGGAGACGCGGGATAGTCATTGTCGAAGACCTCCCACCGGGCACGCGAAGCGACTCCTTGTCATCGCACGCATCCTGAACGCGCCTGGAAACGGTCAATGACGAGAGCGTGTCCGCCGCGTGTTTACCACCGTACCTTGAATCCCCGATGCAGCGCGTTATAATCGCACAGACGCGACCGCGAGATACGTGCGAGTACGGTAGTGACACAGGGATGAGCGTAATTACTTCGTCGTTGAGTACTAACCGCTGTATATACACGACACGGGGAATCCCACTATACTCAACGAAGCATAGACCAAGCTTTCACGAGCCCCTTTGTACGATTTAGTACTTCGACTGTGAACATATTAACGCTGTAACGAGACAACCACACACATCGTTGGCAATAATACGGCTTCTTGTTCCATCTGTTCGGTTAACACTAAGCTCAACGGTTTCATCAACTATTTCTGGCTTATTTCATTGATTTATCGTGATACTTTAAGGAGACAAGTACGTCGAACGTTATGTTGTTATTTACGACTGAAAGAAGAACAGTTGATTGGAGTCATGATCTTTTTAAAGCAGCGATTCTAGGATGTCGCAAAAAAAATGTAAATTGAAACTTCCACATCGCTTCCTCCTCGTTTTTTGAAGATTTACAAATCTCAGTCTATGAATACGTGGCCTTTTTGACTTTCACCTCCTCATAGATAAAACTAGCTGAATTTTTCTCTAACAATAATAATATCCATATTTCGTAATTGATTCATGGAGGAAGAGCGGTTACTTGGAATTCTTTTGACTGGAAAATGTTTAAGTTTTACGAAAAATGGTTGTAGCGATGGTGTTGTGAAAAAAAAACGGTGTTTAATCCGTTAACAGTCAGTGAGTTCGGTTAACACTGAGCTTAACGGTTTCATCAAGTGTTTCTAACTTATTCCATTGATCTATCGTGATACTTTAAGTATTGTTATTTACTACTGAAAAAAAGCAGTTGATTACAGTCGTGACCTTTTATAAGCAGCCATTTTAGGATGTTTTAAAAAAAATGCAAATTGAAACATCCACATCGCTTCCTCCTCGTTTTTTGAAGATTTACAAATCTCAGTGTATGAACAAGTGGCTTTTTTGACTTTCGTCTCCTCATAGAGAAAACTAGCTGAATTTTTCTCTAACAATAATAATATCCATATTTGTACTGGAAAATGTTGAAATTTTACGAAAAAGGGTAGTAGCGATGGTGTCTTAAAAAAAAAACCGGTTTGTAAGCCGGGAATGGTCAGTGAAAGTTACACATTTTTTTCACGCAAATTTTCTTTGTGATCATTTCTTGGAACAAGGTGGAAAGCTTTCCACTTATATACAGATGCTTTAAGGGGGGAAATAGGGTGAGGACAGCGTCTTCTCAATGATTTTCATGAATTTTTTTATAGTATAAAAAATGAATATAATTTATTGAAACTTTGAGAATATTTTATACATATATTTAAGTATATACTATAAAATTTTTGAAGAATTTCCTTGAAAAACACCGAAGATTTCAGCGACCCCATATTGCAGGTCACAATCAGATTCAGCATTTTGCGTACATTCTGGAAGCCGCAATTTTCATCTGAAATGAAACGAGGTTGGAATTTACTTTTATTGTATATCTCTCTTCTATATGAACCTAAATGCTATCAAGAAAATAGAAAATTGAATTTTTAACAGGAGTCAAAACAAAAAAGCATGATTTTTTGCCATTTTTTACAACTTTATTTGCAAAAAAAAATTATTTTAAAAATCGATAATATTCCGATTTTAGGTTCATATAGAGCGCAATACTATGAAGAAAGTAACTGCCAATTTTCAAAACGATTGGTTGAAAACTTTTCAAACTAGCGTGTACGCAAGTTAAAAAAAAGTCGTTTTCAGAAAAACGCGTTTGAAAAAATAGTACGCTCGGTTATACACGTGGCGCGCTCGGGGCCTGAAGGAGAGCTACGCACTTTAATGGCTTATAACAATAGATCGAGTCGGAATTTTCATTTAAAATTTTGGGAACATTTTTTTCAATAGTTTTACTAACAATTTATGAAATAAAAAAAAATCGATTTTTTGAACCGTCTAACCCTATTTCCCCCCTTAATTACATCGCCCGCATGGGAAAAACCATATTCACGGAGATCTATAAAGGATTAAGTGCATCTTCAACCAGAACCATTGTAACAATATAATTATTAATAGTTACTGTTAAAATAATGAAAACTATTATTATTCTGTGTTTCATCGTATACCCTCGCGGGTTTTTACGTATAACCCTTTAACCCTCTAACCCTATAAGCCAGACGGCTTTTATTTTTTACGGAGTTTCAGTCGTCTTACCATCAGAAGCTCAGAAAGACAGCCTCCCGCCCGGTAGTCGGCGCGCAAGCCAGTGCACGGCTAAACAGTCACCCATCCTAATACTGACCGCGACCAATACTGCTTAACATGAGAGGTCGTCGAAGCCGCGCACCGACCACTCGTCCACCGCTGTCGGTGTAACGAAAACTATTATTTCTACAAAGAATTTGGACTAATCCTGTGTTTCACGTTTCCTATTAATTTTTTTTGCCCACTTGTTCGTACTTTATGAGGAAATGATCATTCCTGCTAACGATGACCATGCAAATTAATCATGTTTGAAAAAAAAAAATCGTGTTCATTCACAAATACAAATTTTCTTGCCCAATTCCAACAAATTATATTACTCGTTGCAGTTAACCATTTTCCGGATGTATCGTACGACAAAATAATTTAAAAAAAAATGCTGTTATCTGTGTGCCAAGGAAAATCGGATTTTTCAATTAATTTTCGAAAACCGCAATCACCGTTTTCCTGCATTCCCGTGATATAATTACGAATTTACATTACCGCTAAATTCTTCCGGGTGAAAACGAATTCTGTTCCGGCAGGGTGTTATAAAATTGGCCAATCAATTGATGAAAAACTCTATAGGTATGTATATATGCAATAGATAAAAAATCGCGGGTTTTGCCCATCTCTGATAAAGTCGGGCCTTTTTATCATCGCACCTTTTTTTTGTCCGCCATCGCTGCTGCAACGGAATAACGGAAAACTCGTTCCTAAAAATGAATTTTAAAAAGTAAAAAAAAAAAAATTTAGTATCGAATCGCGACACCGCGGTGGCAAAGCCGCTGTAGAACGGCCGGTCACCGGCTCGAACGATTCATTGTGAATTCAGTGTCAGCGGACACAATGGCAGTGCATACCGTAACACACGTTGAATGACCAGCGTGACGGTCTACCATTGCAATTTAAGTTTAAAGTACGTGTGTGTGTATATGTGGGTAACCCAACAGAGTACAACTAGAGGCTGCATAATCGTACACATATACATGTACGGTTCATGGACCACGCGGTACCTTTTAAATCGCAATTTTCCACGCGCTTTACTATACATACAGCAACGTTTCGCGTATCCCCAGGTCGTTTTGTTGGTCTGGTGACCAGTACGGAGACAGAGAAAGAGAGTTAAATCATCCATACATACCGCAGCCTCTGCTCCCGCTACCAGCAACGATAAAGCAGATCATTCCAACCGGTCACCATTGCCGAGAAAAGGAGAGCGAGATTTTACCTTTATTTTATTTTCTCAATTTACGTGTCGTTACTATTATTATCATTGTTGTTATTATCATTATCATCGTGCAAACGGTGTATTTCACACGCGTTCCCTCGATCTCATTCAACTCGATTTCCTCACGTAACGGACTTGACGAATAAACAGTGGAAATGGACCGTCGCACAGTGGGACCGATTCCCGAAAAGCTGGCCAAAATTCGAAAACGTAGTTCACTCTATTTAAGACGTAGTATATGAGGGTTTTAGGGGTCGCTGATTACGAATCTGAAGTCAAAATTGTAAAAAAACAAAATGGCGGATCTAATATGGCGGACGCAATTTTTTAAATCGGCCAGATTCATTGGAAACTTGTATCGACAACTTTTTTAAACAACAATCGTTTAAACAATTGGAAACAAACTTTTTCTCATAATGAATTATCTTTTGACCAAATGCTCTCATCCCAATATTCAGTTTTTCGCTATGTTTGCTTGTCTCCCTATGGGCTTCAATGGGGTAATGTGAATTTATAATTTTTTTAAATCAAACGTGCACTTAAAACGCTCGGGCACCTCCGGGCAGTTCATTTTTACTAATTTTGTTACATACATAATAGTACAAACTTTAATTTAAAACTTGGTTCGTTGCGGGACTTTGCGGGACACTTAACTTTTTCTCTATTTTTCTATAATGATTGCACGCCATTTTTCATTTTTCTCTACTTTAGACATTATTTAGCTATTAATTTATATGTATCTGTTACAATTTCCGACGCATACGATAATAAACTACTTCCTTGAACCTAAAACCTCCATTTTGCAGAATTAAGAAAGACCAACTTTACGATTTTCCACGAATTTTTAAATATGACGCTCGAATATCAGCTCGAACGAACGAGTTGTTACTTGTACGAAGGTCTCTTTTGTACAGGCATGTACTTGCCAGGTATACTTCGTTAGCCCTTATAAAATGTTCCATTATACTCTTTAAACATTACTCTATCCATCTATGTACCCTATATCCTACAAAATGAAACTTTATTTTTTGAATTTTGGCCAGCTTTTCGGGAATCGGCCCCACTGTGCGTCGAATCGATCTTCAATTATGAATATCACATTTGTCCATATAAATTTCGGACATCTACTCTGTTTTATTGTTTTTTTTTTTTTCAATGTGAATAAAAGAGGCGGCTATCTAAAGACGTTGTTGCACGTGGTGAAAAAAAAGAGGCTCTATCAATGGTGCTGGAAGTATATAAAGAATGGAAAAGAAGTAGGACCTTTCGGATTAACAAAAAATGCCGCTATTCGGAAGAACATTCGACATTTATAAGATCTAAACTTTTAGATATATTTCTGTACATACGTAAATTATGCGTTTTATAAATTATCCACATTAAGGGGGGAAATAGGGTTAGACGGTTCAAAAAATCGATTTTTTTTTTATTTCATTAATTGTTAGTAAAACTATTGAAAAATATGTTCCCAAAATTTTAAATGAAAATCCCGACTCGTTCTATTGTTATAAGCTATTAAAGTGAGTAGCTCTTCTTCAGGCCCCGAGCGCGCCACGTGTATAACCGAGCGTACTATTTTTTCAAACGCATTTTTCTAAAAACGACTTTATTCGAACTTGCGTACTCGCTAGTTTGAAAAGTTTTCAACCAATCGTTTTGAAAATTGGCAGCTACTTTCTTCATAGTATTGCGCTCTATATGAACCTAAAATCGGAATATTATCATTATTTAAAATAATTTTTTTATGCAAATAAAGTTGTAAAAAATGGCAAAATATCATGCTTTTTTGTTTTGACCCCTGTAAAAAATTCAATTTTCTATTTTTTTGATAGCATTTAGGTTCATATAGAAGAGAGACATATAATAAAAGTAAATTCCAACCTCGTTTGATTTCAGATGAAAATTGCGGCTTCTAGAATGTACGCAAAATGCTGAGTCTGATTGTGACCTGCAATATGGGGTCGCTAATATCCCCGGTGTTTTTCAAGAAAATTCTTCAAAAATTTTATAGTATATACTTAAATATATGTATAAAATATTCTCAAAGTTTCAATAAATTATATTCATTTTTTATACTATAAAAAAATTCATGAAAATCATTGAGAAAACGCTGTCCTAACCCTATTTCCCCCCTAAAACACACGTTATGGTAACGGGCATGTGGTGCCTTCACGCCTAACTGACTTTACCCCCCAAGCCCGGTAATAATCGAACGGAAAATACACAAGAAAAGGAAAAAGTATGAATCGCTACCTAACGAAAGGTTGTTTTACCACTTGTCCATCGCAAGTGATAAAATGACATTCGTCCTCAGCCCCTTGTAAAAGAACAGTGCCAAGAAATCTCGAAGTGCGAGTTATTTGTGAAGCTACTACAGGCACGTTCTCATTAGATGACTATGTCACGCTCGAAGTTCGATTATGTCCGTACTTCAGACCGCTTGATAGCAGACGACGGACCTAACCTACAGAGCACCGCGCGAAGCGCGCACGATTCTTCTCGTCATTCGCAAACGTTCGGGAATTGTTCCTATTCGTTGATTTAACGATTCCAAAAGTCTGACGAGAATTCCCGCTCGTTTTTTGTCGTTGTTAAGGGGGGAAATAGTGTTAGACGGTTCAAAAAATCGATTTTTTTTTATTTCATAAATTGTTAGTAAAACTATTGAAAAATATGTTCCCAAAATTTTAAATGAAAATTCCGACTCGTTCTATAGTTATAAGCCACTAAGGTAGTAGTCTGGTAACTTAAGCCGATTTTCATGTCTTTTTTGGAGGGCGTTTTTGTGTAGGAAAATAAAAATTAATCGTTTTGGATATTTAGGATATTTTTATTTACATATTAAAGATACAAAAAAAAATTTGTTTGAAAAAATTTAATAGTTTATTATTATTATTATTATTATTGATCGAAGTTGGCACCTCGAAAAACTTTGGAAAAAAAAAGTTTTTTTTCAAAGTCCGCATTTTGTTATTTATCCATGAAATTTAACTTCAGTAGTTCCGACCAGAATGACATGTCTATAGATTAAGAATTATCAAGAATTTTTGATTTCAGATAACATGAAGAGCCAAAATCACCGGGGCCACCCACGCGCTTTTTTTTCGAGGTGCCAATTTCGATCAATAATAATAATAATAAAAAACTATTAAATTTTTAATATCCAAAACGATTCATTTTTATTTTCCCACAAAAAAACGCCCTCCAAAAAAAACATGAAAATCGGCTTAAGTTACTAGACTACTACTTTAAAGTGAGTAGCTCTCCTTCAAGCCCCGAGCGCGCCACGTGTATAACCGAGCGTACTATTTTTTCAAACGCGTTTTTCTGAAAACGACTTTTTTCGAACTTGCGTACACGCTGGTTTGAAAACTTTTCAACCAATCGCTTTGAAAATTGGCAGTTACTTTCTTCATAGTATTGCGCTCTATATGAACCTAAAATCAGAATATTATCATTATTTAAAATAATTTTTTTTTTGCAAATAAAGTTGTAAAAAATGGCAAAAAATCATACTTTTTTGTTCTGACCCCTGTAAAAAATTCAATTTTCTATTTTTTTTATTGCATTTAGGTTCACATAGAAGAGAGTAAATTCCAACCTCGTTTGATTTCAGATGAAAATTACCCCTTCCAGAATGTACGCAAAATGCTGAATCTGATTATGACCTACAATATGGGGTCGCTAATATTTTCGGTGTTTTTCACGAAAATTCTTCAAAAATTTTATAGTATATACTTAAATATATGTATAAAATATTCTCAAAGTTTCAATAAATTATAATCGTTTGTTATACTATAAAAAAATTCATGAAAATCATTGAGAAAACGCTGTCCTAACCCTATTTCCCCTCTTAAATTAAATGATCCAAGGCATTGTCTTCTGATACTTTAAGATCGAAAAGTAGAGAACAACATAGCCTACGAGTAGCATCTATTCTTTAGTTTTGAAGGTTTGTCATACATTTTTATGCAACATATACAAACAACAAATGAAACAACAAATAAACCTTTCCGATTAACTTGCTCATAAGTAGACACGATCTTTCATTGCATCGTTCATTCCTCCTTCGCGATCTCTTCGAGGCGTCATATTGCGCGCGCATATGCGATCGTTGCAGCGGCGCAATGCATACGAACCGCATGGAAGCGCCCATAGTTGCCCACGTGTCGTCCACCCACATCCCTAATACAATGAGCACGAGGATTTATGCAGCGGCTCACTTTAATATAAAGGCCAATTTATTTTCCGTGTGGTAGTGTGTCTGTAACACCCGCGAGTCAACCTGTGCGTGTATGTATGACCGGTAACGCGGCATATAACGTACCCACGGTCGGACACTGAGTGCAATTTATGCACGATAACTTCTTACAATGGCGAAATTTATCGCGAAAACAATGCCCAAATGGCTGGAGAATTTATGTCGGTCCATCGCGAATTTTTCTTCCCCCATTCACGCTATACTTTGTACATACAATATTTATATACAACACTCCGTTCGTACATAGTACAGACGTATAACTATGGTACTTGTTTTATATATTTAAATCATATTATATTGTTTGTAATTTTGCTAAATATTTTTTTATAGAAATTAAAATATTTATGTTCGTGAAAAATGATTTAGGAACGATTTGAAAGGCAAGTTTTTCGATAATTTTTGCACAATTAAAAAAGAAGCAAAATTGAAACTTGCACATCGCTTCTTCCTTCCTTACGAAAATTTACAAATCTCCCTCTATGAGCAAGTGACTTTCTTCATTTTGGTTTCATCATAGAGGAAGCACATGTGAATCTTAGAAAACGAGGAGAATTACGTTTTAATTTGCACCTTTTTTTCTGCCCTTGTTATCGTGTCGGAAAATATGTTTTGCTTGAGTTCAAAGGTCGCGGAATCATTTTACGACAATTTGAAATAAACTCTTTTGTCGACCAAATTTAGTATGAAACATTACATAACGTTAATTTATTTGTACAAAAAATATTTGTGCATTTCTTTGGAATATTCAAAATTCTGTACAATCTGAAACTCTTGAGTAACTTCAATGAAAATTACAGCAAATAAAGCTGTGTGGCTACTGTACCTCTGGACTAAATTTGAGCTCTTACTGCTGAAGTCATTCTCGCGATTGGCTCGAAATATATATTTTTTACAATTTGAGTTTGTTTTGAAAGTGAAGCAGTGATTTGAAAAAAAAAAAATTATTCAGATTCCAAATTTTTGTCCAGTTTCAGACGTTGATCGAGACGTTAGCATAGAATGTCCCATATAATATGTAAGTGTGCGCACATATATACCTTACAAAAGAAATTCGATACATACGCAGCTGGTACGATCGCGAGAGGTCTCGCGTATCGATTCCCCAATCAATTTTCGGCAATCTTTCACAGCATTATATATATATATGTGCAAAACCTCTTGTGCGCGGGAATGATCTACACCCTTGCCTTTTGGCGTTGCGCAAATCTTATTCTTGGACCACCTCCACTCTCCCATTACAGCAACGAAACTGCCGATCTTCGAAGGAACAAATATTCCTCGCTGTCATGATTCAGGGATGAGCTATCTTTGAATTAATAAAAATCATACTAAATTATTGTATCCATAATAATTATGAATAATTTTTTTTAATAATACAACAGTTAACATTTTATGAATAGTTTTAAAAAAATTGAAATAATTATTCCTTCACAATGACTATTAATTTTTAAATGTATAACTGTTGTCATATAATCACCAAGAAAAATGGCAATATAAACAAAATTAATAGAACATGTACATATAAGATGTTATTAGAAAATTAATAATCGATAAAAAAAAGCGTGCAAATTAGAAACCTGCACATTAGCTTCATCATTTTATCTCATCCAAAAATACACCCTCATGAATAAGCAAGATCTTCAATTGTTATCATCTCATAGAGAGACCTTTGTGAGCGAAATAAAATAATGAGAAAGCAATGGGCAAGTTTCTAGTTTGAAACTGCCGATCTTCGAAGGAATAAATATTCCTCGCTGTCATGATGCAGGGATGAGCTTTCTTTGAATTAATAAAAATCATACTAAATTATCGTATCCATAATAATTATGAATAGTTTTTTTTAATAATACAACAGTTAACATTTTCTGTGATAGTAGAAAAAAAAATTGAAATAATTATCCCTTCACAATGACTATTAATTTTTAATTGTATAACTGTTGTCATATGATCGCCAAGAAAAATGGCAATATAAGAAAAATTAATAGAACATGTACATATAAGATGTTATTAGAAAATTAATAATTGATAAAAAAAAAGCGTGCAAATTAGAAACCTGCACATTAGCTTCATCATTTTATCTCATCCAAAAATACACCCTCATGAATAAGCAAGATCTTCAATTGTTATCATCTCATAGAGAGACCTTTGTGAGCGAAATAAAATAATGAGAAAGCAATGGGCAAGTTTCTAGTTTGAAACTGCCGATCTTCGAAGGAATAAATATTCCTCGCTGTCATGATGCAGGGATGAGCTTTCTTGAATTAATAAAAATCATACTAAATTATTGTATCCATAATAATTATGAATAATTTTTTTAAATAATACAACAGTTAACATTTTCTGTGATAGTAGAAAAAAAAATTGAAATAATTATCCCTTCACAATGACTATTAATTTTTAATTGTATAACTGTTGTCATATGATCGCCAAGAAAAATGGCAATATAAGAAAAATTAATAGAACATGTACATATAAGATGTTATTAGAAAATTAATAAGTGAAAAAAAAAAAGCGTGCAAATTAGAAACCTGCACATTAGCTTCATCATTTTATCTCATCCAAAAATACACCCTCATGAATAAGCAAGATCTTCAATTGTTATCATCTCATAGAGAGACCTTTGTGAGCGAAATAAAATAATGAGAAAGCAATGGGCAAGTTTCTAGTTTGAAACTGCCGATCTTCGAAGGAATAAATATTCCTCGCTGTCATGATGCAGGGATGAGCTTTCTTTGAATTAATAAAAATCATACTAAATTATCGTATCCATAATAATTATGAATAGTTTTTTTAAATAATACAACAGTTAACATTTTCTGTGATAGTAGAAAAAAAAATTGAAATAATTATCCCTTCACAATGACTATTAATTTTTAATTGTATAACTGTTGTCATATGATCGCCAAGAAAAATGGCAATATAAGAAAAATTAATAGAACATGTACATATAAGATGTTATTAGAAAATTAATAAGTGATAAAAAAAAAGCGTGCAAATTAGAAACTTACACATTAGCTTCATCGTTTTATCTCGTCCAAAAATACACCCTCATGAATATAATTTATTGAAACTTTGAGAATATTTTATACATATATTTAAGGATATACTATAAAATTTTTGAAGAATTTCCTTGAAAAATACCGAAAATATTAGCGACCCCATATTGCAGGTCACAGTCAGACTCAGCATTTTGCGGACATTCTGGAAGCCGCAATTTTCATCTGAAATCAAACGAGGTTGGAATTTACTTTTATTATATGTCTCTCTTCTATATGAACCTAAATGCTATAAAAAAAAATAGAAAATTGAATTTTTTACAGGAGTCAAAACAAAAAAGCATGATTTTTTGCCATGTTTTACAACATTATTTGTGAAAAAATTTTTTTTTTAAATAATAATAATATTCCGATTTTAGGTTCATATAGAGCGCAATACTATGAAGAAAGTAACTGCCAATTTTCAAAACGATTGGTTGAAAACTTTTCAAACTAGCGTGTACGCAAGTTAAAAAAAAGTCGTTTTCAGAAAAACGCGTTTGAAAAAATAGTACGCTCGGTTAAACACGTGGCGCGCTCGGGGCCTGAAGGAGAACTATTCACTTTAATGGCTTATAACAATAGAACAAGTCTGAATTTTCATTCAAAGTTTTGGGAAGAAATCGATTTTTTGAACCGTCTAACCCTACTTCCCCCCTTAACTTTCGTGCCAACTACCGAGCGGGAGGCCGTTTTGCTGAGTTTCTCATGATAAAACAACTGAAACTGAGTAAAATGTAGCTGGTCTATATCGGCAAGGTTTTTCGCAGTTTCCCTGTGCCTCTCGTGCAAATACGATGCCGTAGTGAATTAGGAAAGAGTGGCTACGGGCAGCATTCTGGGGACGGGTTTCAAGGAATTAAATGGAACTGGGCACAAAGAGGAAGAGAACGTAAAAACTTAGAAGTGTATGAGATGGAAACAATATAAACAAACATATTAAAACGAGGCCCCTCGAGCTTTTTCAAGTTTCAACTTATCGTAATCGTCTTCCATGTAGGATCAAACTTTTGGCTACACGAAACTTATCACATCATAGATTTTCTTTACACTCTTCCCTTTTTAGGGCGAATCCTGAATACATAGACAAAAGCCTGGGTACAATTGAGTAAGAAAAAATAATTATTCTGTACAATTAAATAGTTCAGATTACAGTTATCCAGGAATAAGTACGAATTACAACTTGTTTTCGACGGATTACATACATTCACGATTAGTAGTGGCTACACCCGTACATGTGGGCATCAACGAGACAATGCTCACGAGGTATATACGATACTTATTAGTTTCGGTGGTGGGCGACATTTATGTACATATATACTGTATATAAAATAATAATAATAATGCGCGGACCTCCCTCGCTCTCACTTCCTCTTATTGCGATTTACGTATATATGCATATACAGTGGTGGGCACTTGAAGTGGAATGTGGATATTTTCACCGATTTTCGCGAAAATTTGACGCATTTGAAAATTGCACTTCGACGATTACACCTTCCCACCGTTTTCGGGGAACGATAACCCCAATTTCTTTTCACGATGTCATAGGCTCTCGTGAATAATACATCCACGATAAAAATGAGCCCAATCGGTCGAACGGTTTTTGCGCTAGGCCCCGAGAAAATATTTCCACTTTAACCCTTTCCCCTGCCACCGGGGGGGTTGCGCATCCAATTGCTCCTGGAGTAGTTGTCATCCCTGTTCGTAACCCTTCAGTTGGATACCATATTCACCCTCTATCGCATCCTCAACCCTTAAATTACCAGGTCAACGGATCACCCAATTTTCCACCACCGCCCCCCACATTTTCGTTGCGCACGTGCTCAATTGTTGACCAATCTCAATGTGACCTATTTCGTTCCAAAGACCATCAAATTTCCTTGAATGTACTTTTTTGAAATTTTCAAATTCCCCAAATTTTCGCGAAAATTGGTGAAGATAACCGCATTCAACTTCAAATGCCCAGCACTGTATATATTCTTCTGCCATGTAACCCATTGTACGAGAGCACGAGTTGAAGTCATGAAGACAGGCAGGCGGCAACCGCCTACAACCTGGACAAGGTGCCAGAGCTACACCACTCCCGACATACTCGAAATTACCTCGAGAAAGGAAGAAAGAAAAAAACCGTCACTTTTCCCCGCTCTTGTGTTCGTATATTCGCGCGAAATATCGCGTTTCTTGTCTCTGAAAGTGGCTAAAGACACGATGAATTCACGCTCTGAAATAATTTTTGTTTATTTTTTTTATTCTTCTCGTTTTGAAGGCATGGAAGACGTATTACGCGGATTTTATGACTCGTAATATATTTTTAATTGTATAACTGTTGTCACATGATCGCCAAGAAAAATGGCAATATAAGAAAAATTAATAGAGCATGTACATTAGGGCGGTTTCTTTTTTCGACTATTTTTTTTTCTCAGTCCCCACCTGAAATTTTGTTGGATATGTCGAAAAACAAGTTCCCTGAAAGTTACAGCCCTTAATATTAATTCTAAGTACCTTCCCTTCGCGTGAAAAGATTTTCCATCTAAAATACACGTAAATCGAATTTTTTTTTTTTTTTCACAATTCTATAACTCAGCCGCATTTGATGCTATCATATTGTTCTTGGTTTCGATTTACTCAGAATAAAACAATCTAGAAAAGTGCCTCTTGCGGCGAAAGTGTAAATTGTACTGGTGAGTTGGTACGGGTCACTGAAGTTGATTTTTACCCAAAATTCTCATTTTTTTGCTGTTATCTCCGAAACAATTAACTTTATGAACAAAATGTAAATGAAAAATTTGTTGGAAATTTAATTTCCTACAAAAAATGTCCTATCGACCCAATTGCTTAGATCAATATTTCTTGAGATATTGAACTTTATTTTTTTTATTTTTTTTATTATTTATCAATTCATATTTTATAAATTTTATACTACTCATAAGTTAAAGTTCGATATCTCAAGAAATATTAATCTAAGCAATTGGATCGATAGAACCTTTTTTGTAGGAAATTAAATTTCCAACAAATTTTTCGTTTACATTTTTTTCGTAAAGTTAATTGTTTCGGAGATAACAGCAAAAAAACGAGAATTTTGGATAAAAATCAACTTCAGTGACCCGTACCAACTACGTATATCGCCGGATATAGCAAGTTAAATTTTTCAAGCATATCACACAGACACACTTACACACTCGGACATCTTTTCCAAATGTGATTCCTCGATGTTTTGACGCGTTTATAAAACATTGACATTAAGGGGGGCTGCTGTGTACACATGAAAAATGTCCCTTGATGTGTAATAAATATATTTTCTATCTCGCGTCTTAAGGGGGGAAATAGGGTTAGACGGTTCAAAAAATCGATTTTTTTTTAATTTCATAAATTATTAGTAAAACTATTGAAAAATATGTTCCCGAAATTTTAAATGAAAATTCCGACTCGTTCTATTGTTATAAACCATTAAAGTGAGTAGCTCTCCTTCAGGCCCCGAGCGCGCCACGTGTATAACCGAGCGGTCACTATTTTTTCAAACGCTTTTTTCTGAAAACCACTTCTTTTGAACTTGCGTACACGCTAGTTTGAAAAGTTTTCAACCAATCGTTTTGAAAATTGGCAGTTACTTTCTTCATAGTATTGCGCCCTATATGAACCTGAAATCGGAATATTATCATTATTTGAAATAATTTTTTTTTTGCAGATAAAGTTGTAAAAAATGGCAAAAAATCATGCTTTTTTGTTTTGCCCACTGTGAAAAATTCAATTTTCTATTTCTTTGATAGCATTTAGGTTCATATACAAGAGAGACATATAATAAAAGTAAATTCCAACCTCGTTTGATATCAGATGAAAATTGCGGCTTCCAGAATGTACGCAAAATGCTGAGTCTGATTGTGACCTGCAATATGGGCTCGCTAATATCCCCGGTGTTTTTCAAGAAAATTCTTCAAAAATTTTATAGTATATACTTAAATATATGTATAAAATATTCTCAAAGTTTCAATAAATTATATTCATTTTTTATGCTATAAAAAAATTCATGAATATCAATGAGAAAACGCTGTCCTAACCCTATTCCCCCCCCCTTAAACACTCGAATTTTATTTTTACAAAAAAAAACCATTTCTCCGTGAGGAAGCAAAAATTATATCAATTTTAGATAATCCCAAAGATCGAACGATTAGTGTACATTTATTAATTTCCAATACATATGCTCACAAAAGCACAAAATTTGGGCTCTTCGTGGATGGGAGATACTTCCTTATAATTGGGCGTAAATTTTTAACAAAATTTTCTTTACTTCCGCATATCGGTCACAAAAGACGATTAAATATTTATACACATAAATTGTCATCGCTCAAAGTACAAAGTACTCTGTATTGAAGAATGAAGAAGAAAAAAAAGTCATAAAAGCGTTCCATTAAAAGTATTTATTTTGTCCGAAAACTCACTCTTCTTCGTAGCGCTATATATTACATCCCGATGCACACACTAAAACCTCAATTATTATTAAGTCTTGCGGTGGAGAATTTATATAAAACGACGCGTTTCGTGGGCGACCCGGTCCCACGTTGTCACACCCCGAAACGATATTGCCGGGTTTCAGAATATAATCTCTTCCGAATTCCCATACTACGGATAGTCCGGCATCGTTGAACGACAACGACGACCAGTTCGACCAGTTTTACCTCGCGTGTGTCCCGCGTTGATACCCTTCGACTATACAACAGCTTTACACCTATATATATATATATATATATCGGTATGTTATTATTATTATTTTGGAGGGATCATGAATAAATTTTAACGAGATTACGCTCTCGCGAGGGCGAAGATACAGAGCGCGGACAAGAGAAGTTGAATCGATGGCTGGAAGGTGGATGTCGTGGGGGTCTTAGCTATATACATGTAACACATGTATATATATCGTTTTCGTGAGATATCGTACACCGTACGCGGTCTTTAACAGCGCCCGGTGCAGATATAAACGGCGATAAATCAAACGCCCTAATCAGGACGCTTTCCCTCTCTTGTATAGGAGCGCGAATCGCCGCAGCGGCCTCACTTTTCGGTGAATTATGAGAGAACGCGATATAATTTTTGCTCCCGAAGAAACCCCCTTTGGGACCGAGCCTTCCTAGGCCGGGAAGAGGATGAAGAAGGAGAAGATGAAAAAAACGAAGAAGTTTTTGGAGAATTTTTTTTCTTTTTTTGCCATATTATATATGGTATATAGCAATATAGCCAAAAGTATGACCTTATGACCTGATCGTGATTACGTATTCTTTCTCATCCACTCATTTCATAAATTCTTTCATAAATTTATTTCATATATTTTTTTTCAAGTATTAATTTTCAAAGTTCAATGGAATGTTTGAAAGTACTTTGACAAAGATTTGTTTTTTGTTTTCAGATATTTGAGGGGTATGGCCACGAGAACGAGTTTGAAATCATGTCCACGTTTAATAATTTTTTTTTTTTATGAAAAAGTGATTTATTTATGAAACTAATTACGCATATATTTAGTATAAATATCAAGATAATAAAAAATATTTTTTTTATTATACAAAGTGGCCGACTACTGCTATTTGCTTTTGGTATTTTGTTTTTTCATTTTTTTGAGGCCCTCCGCGGCGTGACATTTGGCTTGCACAATTTTTGACCTACAACAACAACAAAAATCTTGTTAGCCTACATTAGAAAAATATTTATGATATTTATGATATTGATTTATGAGTAAGACAAGCAAGAACACAGGGCATGAAGAATTGTAGATGTTAGGCGAGGAAGTTAGGCCCTTGTAATTTTCAAACCTTGTTGTCGGAAAATTTTTAAGAATGCAGCGTCGCGCTTCTGAGCAACGCTGCCGATGCTCGATCTCTGATCTATGACATTCTTTCGGAACGGGGTTGAAATTCCGAACTGTGAAAGCCCCGGAGGTGTAAAACTCCGAATTCATGTGCGAAGATCCTAAAAGTTTTGGAAATCATAAAATCCTACACTTTTAAAACAGAAATGTCATTGCGAAGAATAGTTATACACCAAGGATTAAATGACGAGAATAATTACGGGACCTACTGAACATCAAAACCCAACTACATAAAAAAACCTTATTTTCATAATTAGAAAGCGTAGAGATCCGAAAAATTGTGGTTTTAGAAAACCGAGTTCCCGAACGGTTAAGTTTTATACGGGAAAAGGTTCAGAAAAAAATAATATCGAAGTGAAATATATTAGAATTTGTATGTCCAGAAAGGTTAAAGACATGGTAGTGTCCCCGTAGGACATAATGGACCCCTGGCTATGACATTCTATGGGTTACGGGTAGGAAAATTGTGAAAGTAAAATTTTTTATTCATTTCAATCGAGAAAAATGTTGGCCCGATCGGTCAAGTCATTCCAGAATTATAGAACTTTGATATTTGTAACCTCATCACAAACAAACAAACACATCCATGCGGATATTTTTTTGTAAATGTGTTTTTCCGACGTTTCAACACATTTTCAACACATTGGCATTGAAAGATTGGAATACAAAACTTTCTCCCGAAAACAAAGCTTCCTCTAAGAAGAAGTAAAAGTAAATAAATGAATTCCTAGAGAACAGAACATTGATGAATCGCATAATCTCCGCTACAAAGAAAATTCCAAGTCTTCTCCATCCTCAAAGCATCACAGTATACATTTGTATTCGGTACATTCGTTCAGATTGCGGATCAAGCCGATAAACTCGAGCAGGGCACAAATTAGTCAATAAATATATCGACGCTGCTTACGAAAAGTAGCACGATTCAAATTTCTTACGAAAACTAACACGTTTCGAGTTCCACCACGAAAATCAACACGTTTCGATATTCGACGCGAAAACTAGCATGTTTCGGCTTTCATCGCGAAAACTAGCATGATTCGGCTTCCGTCGCGAAAACTAGCATATTTCGATTTGCACTGGAAAAAGTAGTATATTTGCCGAACTAAATCGAATAAGATTCGGAACATTCACAAATGTTTTAATAATTTTTTCGGGAGCACTATAAGGAATAAATGAAAAACATTAAGGGTGCACCGCCCGTACACCCTTAAACATTTAAATTCGTTATCTATTAAAAAAATAATAACATTATTGAAAATACGTTTCGCAAATACGATACGCAATATTCCACCACTCAAAAACTAAAATTGTTCATCAATGATATTTTTCATGACTTCAAGTTTCGGAGTCAGCGATGGAATTGAACAAAATTATTGTTTATAAAAAGTATATTCTACTTGCAGTCTGAAGAATCGTTCATTGTGCTTTTATTTCATAAAAAAAAACACATTCTTGGAGTGATCAACGACTAAAGTATAAAGTACAGTTGACAAAATCTTCAAAACAATCGATTGAGATATCTCGAGAAATGTCAGGTCTTGGACGAAGCAGCAAGAGGGAAAAAAAATGACATTGTTAACTTTGCATACACCGCAATTGTTTTCGATTTTCTTTTCTCTAATTTTTTTGACCATGGTTTTTTTTACTCCAAAATGACGAGGCATTTGCTGTTTGCCATCTTATGATAAGCCTAGCGGACCAAAATTCAAACAGTAAAATATGTATGAAATAAATTCAAACAAAAAATAAAACAGTATGAAATGACAAGCATAAATATTTCGTCAATTTGGAGTAAAAAAGGATGTTCAAAAAACGTGGAGTAAAAAATGAGAAACACTTCCAGTGATACTGAAACGTGCTAATTTTCGCGGTGAAAGTCGAAACCTGCTAGTTTTCGTGGCAAAAGCCGAAACATGCTAGTTTTCGCGGCGAATATCGAAACCTGCTAGTTCTCGTGGCAAAAGCCGAAACATGCTAGTTTTCGGGCAGATATCAAGCGTGCTTGTTTTCGTAAGAAATCTGAAACATGCTAGTTTTCGTAAGCAGCGTCGATATGTATATGCCGATAATACCATCATAGAATGTCGTATTATGTGCTTTATAGTTACGCTGGAATATCGTAACCAACACCATGTATTTTGTTCTTTTTTTTTTAACCTTCTTCAAACACTCACGGATCAAGCGGATCTAAGAGCTTATTTGAACGTTTTGAAAATGCCCATGCTCTCTCGAGAAATACGAGACACGATACGTAGATCACGATACTAGGATCAAGGAAATCGTTGAAACGAAAAGAGTATTTGACCCCGAACACACACTTAATCCGGCACGTTGCTCTCTAACCACGAACCGAGATAAATCCCCTCGAGCAGCATGGAATAATACTGGGAATTGGCATTTAATCAGTGATTAGGATTCTCCTATAAATGACATATGGCGATGCATATAAGTGCACACATTTTATCCACTCGAGCATTTAAAAAAATTTCGATTCTCCCACGTGTTGACGGATTTTGAAGACATTGGAAATTAGAAAAATAATGTTTTGTAACAACACCAACGTGTACGATATAAAGTCCCTTCTAAAAGTATTACCGGGAAATGGTCCATTGTATTTTTTCTCGATTGAGTTGAAAAGGGCCTTTATTACGTTTGCAATGGGGTGTTAATCTCCGGACAGGTAGAACAGATCGCTTGCGAAACTGTGTAACAGGACGCGTATGTACTCGAGTACTTTCGATTTAAAAGTCTGTACGTATACATATACATAAAATTTGTTGGGGCGGTTTCATCATGCACGGCTTGACGAGTGCAAACGAGTCGCGGTGAATCGATTCGACTCGAGGCTCGCCCGAAGCGAAATAAAATAACGTACGAATATATTTACAAGAGAGAGAGAGAGAGAGAGAAAAAAGAAAGAGAGAAAGTGAAAATTCGCGAAATGATTACCTCACCCTTTTTTTTCGATGCCCCTTTGTCTCGAGATCAGATCCATAATGTCTCGACTCGGTGTATCTAGTGCACACACGGATCCATGTAATATAACATTCTATTTATAAAAATTTCGTTTATAAACATTAGTTGTTCTCATTGCTCAATCATAGTTTAATACTTATTTTACTTCAATAATAACTACTGTGTAAATTCTCAATTCTTTGTTTTTATGAAATCATTTATACAAACATGAAATAACGACAATATAAAAAAATAAGAAAATTAAGTCAACATCCATTTTTCTGTAATATCTAAACGCACGACTTTCTCTTCGAGATTCAAAAATTGAATTCCCGAATTCAAGAGTGTGGTGTAAACATTTCAGAAAAATCATTTTCTGATAATGACGAGAGGAATTATCGAATAAATTTGATAATCTGTATGAAGTATCTTTTTGTATCCTACAAAAACCTACTGAATCCTACGGAAGAGGGAAAAAAATAACAACAAAATACTTCAACATCAGGGTCTGTCAATTTGGCCCAAAACGCCGCAAATATATGCCTCGGCCAGGTAGACAGCCACTGTGGATAATTGGGACCGCACCCACACGAGTTCAACAGCACTTGGAAGATTTTTTTAGGTACCTCTTGCAGGACACCAAAGAAACTCAACGACAACGACTCCGTCGTATATTGCCGCGATACGACACACGGGGAAAGGACATCGCGAATGAAAGCCGACCAACTGGAGGAGAGACTTCTCTCCTCATATCTTGCAGATAAAGTCTTTCTTTGCTTTCAAAATGCCATTGTTCGTTCCGTATACAGTGGGTCAAAAAAGTATTCATACACCTTGTTTTTTTGCGATAACTTTATAGACATAAGCGATACGCAAAGAAAGCCAACTTTATTTAATAGTACATCAGGTACAGAGATAAACTGCAAATGGAGAATTTTTTCCCAGGAATAATAGAAGAATTATGCAAAAAAAACGAAAATTTTCGGGCCAAAAAAGTATTCGTACACTTACGATTGGGCTGCTAAACCTCGATATTCACTCACGGACGGTCTGACCTCTGCGTACAATGTAAACAAGTCTTCGTTTACACAATGGTTTTGACCTATTCCATGCGGTAGTAGATCTTCAAGTTCTGAACAGACATGATGGCAAAGAAAAGCGAAATATCAATATCCATGCGAGATAGAGTGATTTTTCTTCGGAAACGCGGTGAAAGTTATCGAAAAATTAGTAAAGAACTAAATCTAAGTTTCGCAACAGTGCAATATATAATAAAAAAATACGAAAGAACAAACAGCACAGAAAATAAGCCACGAACCGGTCGACCGAGAATACTAACGGTACGAGAGCGTCGGAGTATTGTTACAGAGGCTACAAAAAAAACCGTTCACAAGCGCTCGCAGTTTAGCGAATGATGTCTCGTCAACAACGGGGAAGAGCGTGTGTCCCCAGACTTTTCGAAACGTTTTGCATTCTGCCCAAATATACGGCCAAATAAATATAGAACTGTCCGCAAAAAACCATTAAATAATAATATAAATCGAGAAAAACATTTAGGTTTCGCAAAAACCTACGTAAAAAAATCTATAGAATTTTGGAAACGTGTCGTATTCTCGGATGAATCAAAGTTTAACATCTTCGGATCCGATGGAAAAAAATTCGTCTGGCGGAAACCAAATACCGAGCTCCAGCAGAAAAATTTAATACCGACTGTAAAACACGGCGGAGGAAGCGTCATGGTTTGGGGCTGTATGGGATATTATGGCGTTGGTAATCTGGCTTTTATAGATGGTACAATGAATGCCCAGAAGTATATCGACGTGTTGCGCAGCAATTTGAAAACCAGTGTAGATAAAATGGACCTGGATGGAAATTTCTATTTCCAACAAGATAACGACCCGAAACATACTGCCATGAAAACGAGGGAATGGTTACTCTATAATGTCCGCAAACAATTGATTACACCACCACAATCTCCGGACATCAATCCTATTAAAATTTTATGGCACTTGGTGGCTTTAGAAATTAGAAAAAGAAAAATAACAAACAAATACGATCTCCAAAGAGTGCTTTTAGAAGAATGGACGAAAATAACAAAAGAAAGAACGCAAAAGCTAGTAGAATCCATGCCTAAGAGACTCGAGGCGATAATTGAAGCAAAAGGGATGCACACCAAATATTAGTTATAATTAACAACTATGATGATGTAGGTTTTCACTATAATCGTAAGTGTATGAATACTTTTTTTGCCCGAAAATTTTCGTTTTTTTGGCATAATTCTTCTATTATTCCTGGGAAAAAATTCTCCATTTGCAGTTTATCTCTGCACCTGATGTACTATTAAATGAAATTGGCTTTCTTTGCGTATCGCTTATGTCTATAAAGTTATCGCAAAAAAACAAGGTGTGTATGAATACTTTTTTGACCCACTGCTTGTGTTTAGCATAATAGAGGGAGGGAATACAGAGTAGACAAATGAAAAGTAAACAACGAAATTAATAATAACTCGTGTTTATTTCATTGAGAATTTACGTGAAATTTACATATTCACAATCTGTCCATCGTCTCTCTATGGATTAACAAGCTTTTCCACTCGCATCTCGTTTGTAATCATTCATCCGTCAATCAATGCGTGATGTTCGAACGGGGACCGAAGAATTATCCGGAGGATTTTGCGACAATTTGGTTTTAAGGGATAGAAGCTGGAGCGCTCACAACAGCTATCGGAAAGGGAATCACGCAAATAGATTAATTTTTCTCTTATCTGTATTCCGATATCTGAAAAAACATTATGTCGCGACCCCGACAGAAAAAAAATCACCATTGACACTTTTCTTATTCACATTTTGATGGTTCTTTCATGGACAAAATCAAGCAAACCTCACACGATCAAGTTAAAGGAGAGAAGAATGATGCGAATTTACAAACAAACTTGCATATTATTGCTCCGTAATAAATTTTTGTCCATGCACAAAGCTTTCTCTACGAAGAAGCCAGAATTGATAAAAACCTTTTGGTCATAGAGGAAACTTAGCGAATGTGCAATAATGATTAGGAAGATAATATGCAAAGTTTTTAATTACACTATTTTTTAGTTTAGTAACAAATTTTTCATCTCTACATATAAAAAACTAGATGTGCCCCACGGTTTCACCCGCATTAAATTTGGATTATGTATCTGTTTCATACGCATTATGAGTACATAATCAAGTGCATCTCATATAAATACGATCCGGAAATTATGTGGAAAAATGAAAGGACCAATCAATAAAAAATATACCGACGCCGCCGCCGCTCCTTAGGGTCATAGCATGAAGTTACGTGGCCTAGAGCCTCTATAGTATTTCCTGAGATTAGCGCGTTCGAACAAACATACAAACTCTCCAGCTTTATTATAGTAAGGTAAAAGACCCAGTTTCGGCACACGTCCCTATTTCGGACGCTTTTTTACAATTTCAGCCAGTACTAACCTAATTTTACCCAAATTCAGTCACGTTACGGTAAACACAGGTAGATTGGATATTCATGTACATCGTGCAACGACAATTGAAAGAAATATATTTACTTTAAGAACAATAATAATTAAGTGACTGTCTGGGTGCGTGAGCAAACTGAACGGGTGCCGTCGAGGAGAATTTCGTCTAAAATAAGGTTAAGAAAACACTTTAATACTGATGTATGATTTTTTTTTTTTGCAAATGCGTAACGAGGTGGGGGATTGCTTAGATCGTACAAGAAAATCTAGAATTTCATGACTGTGCGTCAAAAATGAAGTCTTAAGTTATATTTTAACGTAGAAACGAAAGTCCGTTTCTGGTACAACGTTCTTGCCTGTCGACCCAGTTTCGGACAGTTCGGTCCGAAATACGGACGAGCACACCTTGCATTTGCTTAACTTTAAAACTTCTCGTAACGTATGAATAATAATTCGGAGGATTTGCATAACGCTCTTTAAAAGTATAACAATACATGTGAGTAATTTCGGATCGGGGTTTATCTGACAAGTTCACAAACTATACTGTGGATAATTTCTAGGTTATCTGCGGATAATTTCTAGGTTATCTGAGAGTAGTCGAAACGTAATATTTCTCATGTTGTAGGAGTAGGAGATAATGAGTTTGTCACGCTCAAAACCATACTCGCTAGACGATGTCAAAAATGCACTAAGTGCAATGAAGTCTGGAGTGTCTTTAGGATCTGTGAGCAAAAAATTCGGATGTGCCAAAAACAACCCTACGATGAAAGTACAAAGGTATATTTCCAGTGGATGCAAGATCAGGGCCGTCTACCATACTAACAACGTAAGAGGAAAAGCTCTTAGTGAATTGGATAATTTTCATTAGGGAACGCGGATTCCCGATTGCCAAATGTCAATTGCTCGACAGTGTCCAACAACTCCTAAAGAAATTGAAGAGAAACAACCCATTCACAAACGGCAGGCCCGGACGACACTGGTGGGATGCCTTTTCGAAACGTCACCCTGAGCTGTCGTTGAGAATGTCGCAGAATTTGACACACTGTCGAGCAGCTTTGACCGAAGAAGTCATCAGAAAATGGTTCGCAGAAGTGGAAAGTTATCTGAGCTCCAAAGATCTAACTGCATATTTAACTGCGATAAAACGGCTTTCCTCTTAAGTCGAAAAGGAGGTAAGTCATCGTTCGTCGAGGGGCAAAAGCTGTCTGCGCACACATCAACAATGACGGGAAACAGTGTCTCACCACTTCACGGAGAGAAGATGCGAAAGAAAAAAGAAGATGAAGAAGCAAAGGAGCAAAGAAAGTTAATACGTTTGAATGAAAAGAAAATAAAACAGGAGAAAATAGAATCGGCCAAGAAAAAAGCAGAAGAGAAGAAACAAAGGGTCAAACAAAGGGCCAAGAAGAAGACAAATTTTATGGACGTTTAAGAAATAAGCATATATCCTATATCTGTTGTAATTTTTTAATATTTAAAATTTTTTGGAAGAATATATATGTTTTATCCGATTCTGCGTATTGTTATATTCATTTTGGTAGTCTATTTGTTCATGATTATTGTCAGTCTAGTGATTACGGCAGGTCGACGAAGTTCCGGAAATACACAGTTCCGAAATTGGGACATATTCGATCCGAAAATGGGACAAGAGGGATTGAGGCTGTTCCGAAACCGGTACATTTGCACTCGTATATATTTTTGTTAAAATAATAGTTCCAATGAATTTAACACGACTGATAAGGGATGATTTTGATCGGGGAAACCCTCACATATATAACTATGCAAAGAGTTTACATCGATAGGCACGAAAATCGCTGATATATCAACAAATATTGACCGATAACCTAAAAGCGTCCGAAACTGGGTCTTTTACCTGAGTATGAAATAAAGCGAAACTGGAGCGATGACATTGGACGCGCGGTCAATCCGCCACTTTGGCGACCACCCAAGCTAAGCAGCTTTGGCCGCGATCACTACACTAGGACCTCGATTCTAAGGAGTCCCATTTCTAAGGAAAATCACCCCTCTTTTGCTTCGCCTGTGCATGGTGGGACGCATCTACGTCACGACTGCTAGAACCGTAGTCGTATTTTTCTTAAAAGTTATCGAGGCCCTTTTTAGGTTCGATTTGCGCATTAGCATAAAGTTGTGTACTTATGTAAAAAATATGGACGTACATAACCCGAAACATGACGAGAAAGGGCGCCCCGATCGTATGACACGGTCCTGGCCATAACCGCGTGAGTGGCTGTTTCCGTTACAGGGGCTGGGCTTGGGCCGCCTCGATTATAAGTACGTCCGGTCCCAGTTTATTCTTAAAATCGAGGTCCTAGTGTACTTCGATGGGTAACCGCTTAGCGGTGCATTGCCTGACATGCCGACTGTTGAGCGGACAGCAGTTTTATTGAGTTTCTCTCTGATGTAGCAAATACAACTGAAACTCGCTCAAAACGAAGCCGTCTGTATCGACACAGGTTTTCCGCAGTTTCCCTGCGTCAATGGCAAATGCGGTACAGCGTAGCTAGGACGTCTGCGGGCTCAATGGAAGTTAAGTTAGCTTAGCGAAGTGCTGGCGGGCAGTGATAGGGGAAAACGGAAAAAAATGGAATTGGGAAGGGTCATACGTTAAAACCCAAAAGTGTGACACGTTGGAAGAAAGAAATATATATGTATATATATATATAACGCGAGATTGCGCAACAGGAACCGTCGATACTAAAAGAAAGAAATGAAAGTACACACAGAGAAAGAGCAGAGATCGTAACACTGGAATCTGGCTGTGAAATAAAGGGCTTATGTATAAACGACGTGCGTAACCAGTTCCCAACGAGACGCAGGCTGTTTCGGTTCCTCCTGCACTCCGTACCATTTATTATTTCATCTCTCTCAGCCGCCACCCTCCGTCCATCTCACTCAGAATCTTCCCGCGCAATATTATATACATGTGATATATACACGACTATACGAGAACTCGTGGGTTCGCGTGCTCGCGTACATCCAACACCCGCTCGTTATTATTATTTCTTCGTATATTATATTTATTTATCATCGAGTGGTATTGGATACCCGTAGTTGCTCGGTTATCCATTCCGGTGAAGCCTTCACCAAAGCTCAAAGCACTGATGTGAGTTGCGCGTGGGTGTTTGGATAGGCTCCAATCGTCCAATTCACACGACGCTCTCGTAAATAACATTCGGACCAAAGTTGCCGCGTGAAGCACGTACCGCTTGCGAGCAAGCTCTCTTGGCTGTTGATGATTTCAGGTAACGATCTGAAATGTCCAAGGGCCCTTGATATTAGAATCTTTGAGGATCTCTTGGCAGCGTTAGATTGGTATGTGATAATGACAATCGCGGAACGATCACACGCGTTGCTATTGGATCGTTGAAAAGAAATGATCACAGGGTGTCGCGTCCTATTTCCTCGGAGTTTTGTGTAATATTTGAAAAAAATTAAACCTGATTCCGGCCCAAGATTACCCGAAATGGGTAATATTACCCGAATCATGGGTAATATTGAGCCCAGACAAACTTCATTGTTGGGCAATTTCAAGTATCATCATCAAGAAAATATTATCGAACAAAAGGACCTGGCAGCTCGACTTCCGTTCACACACAACTATAGACATCCAGCCCGGACATTTTGTGTAAATATATTTCCCGACGAAAACGAGAAAAAAAAGAACTTTTGGTCACGAAAACAGAGCTTCCTCTACGAGGAAACAAATGTGTCATTCCATTGGATTGTAAACTTTTGAAAGACTGCGTCTTATCCGCCACTTTACGCTTGTATATTTTTACAGCTCCAATAAAATGGTGGTGGAATCGACAAAACCAGTCATTTGAATTACAGATTTACATGTTACATCGTGGCTCCCAGCCACCCAATTCTTGCATCTGTCCTTCAATTACCACTATTCGTGTCGAGAATTCCAACTTTTTTCTCTACGCGTATCGTAACGGCTGTAATAATTGTAATAATACAATCATAATATATATGTATCATTAGGGCGATTTTTTTTTTCGATTATTTTTTTTCTTTCAGTCCCCACCCGAAATTTTGTTGGATATGTCGAAAAAGAAATTTCCTGAAAGTTACAGCCCTTAATATTAATTCTAAGTACTTTCCCAAAGTTTTTTTTTCAAATTTCTATAACTCAGCCGCATTTTATGCTATCATATTGTTCTTGGTTTCGATTTACTCCGAATAAAACAATCTAAAAAAGTGCCTTCCGCGGTGAAAGTGTAAATTGTACTGGTGAGTTGGTACGGGTCACGGAAGTTGATTTTTACCCAAAATTCTCGTTTTTTTGCTGTTATCTCCGAAACAATTAACTTTACGAAAAAAATGTAAATGAAAAATTTGTTGAAAATTCAATTTCCTACAAAAAAGGTCCTTTCGACCCAATTGCTTAGATTAACATTTCTTGAGATATTGAACTTTAACTCATGAGTAGTATAAAATTTATAAAATATGAAATATTAAATAATAAAAAAAATAAAAAATAAAAAAAGTTCAATATCTCAAGAAATATTAATCTAAGCAATTGGGTCGATAGGACCTTTTTTATAGGAAATTAAATTTCCAACAAATTTTTCGTTTACATTTTTTTCGTTCAGTTAATTGTTTCGGAGATAACAGCAAAAAAACGAGAATTTTGGGTAAAAATTAACTTCAGTGACCCGTACCAACTCACCAGTACAATTTACACTTTCGCCGCAAGAGGCACTTTTTTAGATTGTGTTATTCAGAGTAAATCGAAACCAAGAACAATATGATAGCATAAAATGCGGCTGAGTTATAGAAATTTGAAGAAAAAAAAAATTCGATTTACGTATATTTTACGCTGTATTCTCACGCTTTGGGAAAGTACTTAGAATTAATGTTGAGGGCTGTGACTTCCAGGGAATTTCTTTTTAGACATATCCAACAAAGTTTCGGGTGGGGACTGAAAAACAAAAATAGTCGAACAACAAAAATCGCCCTAATGTATCATATTACAATACATATGATAATACAACAATGAATACATATAATTACAATAATAACATCATACAGCAAATATATTTTGTGGCGAAATTATTTGTGTTGGGAGGTTATTTTGCCGTGGGTGCTTTGTCCAAGTTATTTAGACGCGCCACCCATCGTAACGAGTCAGGTGAAGTGACGTGAGACTTGGATTCGATAGGTGCCGACCGTTGGTGGTCCCGTGGAAATTCAATCGCAATTACGTAAGGTGGTCGGAGGATTCACTCCAGTAGGGTGTGCTCACAGTGAGAAAACGAGAAATAAAACGAAACAAGCGAAATCTCACGTACGCGACGATAATGAACTTTTATGTATGTGGTCGGTTTGTATACCTGGGATATTTGTATATATACATACACATATATTTATTTACACATATATAATATATTAGCACGACGGCTTTGCTACTTCCCACGCGAAACTCTTCGTGCATTGGCCGAAATTATTGGCTGTCGCATAAAGATTTCCGTGCACGAGGCTTTCGTGAACTTTGCAAGGGTGCCTCATCGATGCCCCCGGTCATTGCAAAAAATAGTCCATTATATATACATTTATATATTAACGAACAACGCGAATTTATTTCGCTTATCGTGGCCGGTGAATTTATCTCTAGTGGAGAACAAATTATTGGAAAGCTTTAAAATACTACTCATTGTCGGTAAGATTACAATTGAATTTTTATGAATTTTCCATTTAGACTTGACAGACTCGTATTTTATAGTTTTCAATGTTTTTTTTTAATTTTTTAACACGTTGAACGCTCAGCGTGAATCGATGGAGTTTCTCCCGGGGCCCAATTCCTCGTTTAAAGGGGGATATAGGGTTAGGACAGCGTTTTCTCAATGATTTTCATGAATTTGTTTATAGTATAAAAAATGAATATAATTTATTGAAACTTTGAGAATATTTTATACGTATATTTAAGTATATACTATAAAATTTTTGAAGAATTTCCTTGAAAAACACCGAAGATATTGGCGACCCCATATTGCAGGTCACAATCAGACTCAGCATTTTGCGTACATTCTGGAAGCCGCAATTTTCATCTGAAATCAAACGAGGTTGGAATTTACTTTTATTATATGTCTCTCTTCTATATGAACCTAAATGCTATCAAAAAAATAGAAAATTGAATTTTTTACAGGGGTCAAAACAAAAAAGCCTGATTTTTTGCCATTTTTTACAACTTTATTTGCAAAAAAAAAATTATTTCAAATAATGATAATATTCCAATTTTAGGTTCATGTAGAGCGCAATACTATGAAGAAAGTAACTGCCAATTTTCAAAACGATTGGTTGTAAACTTTTCAAACTAGCGTGTACGCAAGTTAAAAAAAAGTGGTTTTCAGAAAAACGCGTTTGAAAAAATACCGTACCTGAGTGACTGCTCGGTTATACACGTGGCGCGCTCGGGGTCTAAAGGAAAGCTACTCACTTTAATGGCTTATAACAATAGAACGAGTCGGAATTTTCATTTTTAATTTTGGGAACACATTTTTCAATAGTTTTACTAACAATTTATAAAGTTAAAAAAAAATCGATTTTTTGAACCGTCTAACCCTATTTCCCCCCTTAAAATCCTATTTTAATTGAACGAAGAATAGTGTCACACGTTTACGCGTGACGGTGCCTCTGCGGAAACATTGCCATCACCCAGATATGGGTGACATGGCGTTCAACGTGTTAAAGGATACACGCAGTATACTTCATTTTTTTAAATTCGTTTTGCAGCATTTTCAATCTGTCGAAGCTATTAATTATGTTTGATTTATTGATTGTTTAGTTAACATTACAAAGAAAATAAAAACACATAGACACCCAGTTTATTGCGAATACTGCCTAAAACTACATTTTAACTTGTTGTCTTGAATGCAAAAACCAGAATAATTGTCTAGGTACTAATTTTTCTTAATTCATTCTCTCATAAAAGTATCTCATGAAAGAATCTTCGTGACTTTACTAAAAAAGTGATTATCGAATAATGTTCAACGTTTATAAATATCTGCCCCCTGCCCCTCGAGCATTTAAATCAAGAGACATAGCAGCGTCCGACGTCAAATGTTTAAAAAATCAATGTTTTCACCTTCATTACACCGCTGAATTTGCGGCGCGAGATAAAAAAATATATTTATTGTTATGCACCAAGAAACTTTTGTTGATTTATACACAGAAGCGTCCAGACGACAATGGAAAAAAATATAAAGTTTTTGCTCTCATTACCCCGTTACATTTAAGGCCTTATATTCGCGATTTCGCCGATTTTCGAAGGTACTTTTCTAGACGCGGTTAAAAAAAAATGACGCGTATATTGAAATTTTTTTTACAGATCATTTATGCACATGATTAAGTATATGTAAAAAAAAATCAGAAAAATTAACAAATGGCGGGGATGTAACATAATAAAGCAATGTATTTTTTTTTGCGCGCGCGTTGATGGTGAAAGTTCTCGGCATCGATGTGGGTGTCTGAAAAAAAATATATATATATTTATAATTGCATAATAAATGTATCTTCAGTGTGAACCAACAATATTATTAAAAAAAAAATTATTATTATAAAAATTCGATACTTAAAATTTGATTACTCAATTTTCTGTCGGTATTTTATTTTTTATATTTTTTTGTGTCATTGAAATTTTTGTTTCTGTGGTTCACGCGATAGGTGATGATACTAAGAATATGTTGTAAAAATTTCAAGGCGATCGGAACCTTCGTTCAACAGTTAGAACTTTCACAAGGTTCAAAAAAGTGAATCGTGGGAAAAACGGCTATGAAGTTGCCGATCGGGCGCGCCGCGCGGTATCTATTATAAATTCAATCTTACGTTATTATTTGGAATTTTTCAATTCTGTGCAACTTAAAATATTCCTAACCGTTCAGGCTAATGGGATCATAAATAATGAAAAAATGAAAAATTTGGAAATTTTTCGCGTATATAAGGCCTTAAGGGGGCAAATAGGGTTAGGACAGCGTTTTCTCAATGATTTTCATAAATTTTTTTATAGTATAAAAAATGAATATAATTTATTGAAACTTTGAGAATATTTTATACATATATTTAAGTATATACTATACAATTTTTATACATATATTTAAGTATATACTATAAAATATTAGCGACCCCATATTGCAGGTCACAATCAGACTCAGCATTTTGCGTACATTCTGGAAGCCGCAATTTTCATCTGAAATCAAACGAGGTTTGTATTTACTTTTATTATATGTCTCTCTTCTATATGAACCTAAATGCTATAAAAAAAATAGAAAATTGTATTTTTTACAGGGGTCAAAACAAAAAATCATGATTTCTTTCCATTTTTTACAACTTTATTTGCAAAAAAAAAATTATTTTTAATAATGATAATATTCCGATTTTAGGTTCATATAGAGCGCAATACTATGAAGAAAGTAACTGCCAATTTTCAAAACGATTGGTTGAAAACTTTTCAAACTAGCGTGTACGCAAGTTTAAAAAAAGTCGTTTTCAGAAAAACCCGTTTGAAAAAATAGTACCAAGAAAAACAAGCAACATGGGGTCGCTAATATTTTATAGTATATACTTAAATATATGTATAAAAATTTTATAGTATATACTTAAATATATGTATAAAATATTCTCAAAGTTTCAATAAATTATATTCATTTTTTATACTATAAAAAAATTCATGAAAATTACTGATAAAACGCTGTCCTAACCCTATTTCCCCCCTTAATGGCTTATAACAATAGAACGAGTCGGAATTTTCATTGAAAATTTTGGGAACATATTTTTCAATAGTTTTACTAACAATTTATGAAATAAAAAAAAATCGATTTTTTAACCGTCTAACCCTATTTCCTCCCTTAAGACGCGAGATAGAAAATATATTTATTACGCATCAAGAGACATTTTTCATGTGTACACAGCAGCGACTGCACGCCAAACGATAAACTTATGTTTTGACCCTCATTACCCCGCCAAATATACCGTGCGATACCGTAAATACATTGCTTCTCGATTATTAATTGATATATGAGAACATTGAACGTGGAAAAGGCCCATACCGTCTCAATGCATCGGCCAACTTCGCGTTTATCGGCGCGAGTCACTTTTTCCGCCGAAACAAAATTCGGATGCGTTCTTTAATTCATCTTTTCATCGTTCTGTCTCTATCGCATACGCCGAATTAAAAAGAGACACGACGATGAAAAACCGATAAAAAGATGAATTAAAGAACGCACCGTTTGGCTCAAAGGGTCTTGGCTCAAACGCTACCCTACATCAAGTCACAAAACATCGAGTGCTTCTACATTATTTACACTCAATTTACTACAAAGTCGGGGATATGGCTTCATTGGGTTCTCAAACGTGCCATGAATTTTTCGAAAAACACGATAAAAAATCTACCGACGATTTAGTGTCCGAAATGATAGATCAATTGCCCAGGTTAGTCCGCAGAAATTTATCAACTAATTGTCAGAAAACTTACCCAACGAAATTACATTCTGAAGTTCTATCGATGGAAAACTTGTATTCCTCCAAAAATCCTTTACATAAAAATTAATCGATACAATCATTTGATAATGAAATTTCACCTAAAGAATTTGTGGGCATAAAAAAAAATATATCTTTTAGCTGAAATTTCTTAAACTGTTGAAAAATGTAATTTTAACAAAAGACGGTTCGAATTTCGTTCAATAAATAATTCATGAAAATCGCACTTACTCGTTGTGGTTAAGAAACCAAAATAATAATTTAAAAAAAAACCTTTACTTTCCAACTTCGAGGACATGGCGAGTCGACGAGCCACGAAGACATTGGGAGATGTTGCTCCATTGCGAGAGAGCGATGTATCCGAGACCCATGCCGAATCTGGCATTGCCCTCGAGGGAGGTGCGGTATAGTATAATGCATATAATATACATATACATATAAGGGTCTTGTATTATTATATGAGGGACGAGAGAGAAACGCTCGAACTCAATTACCGGGGTTGGACCAAAAGAAAGAGAGAAAGAGAGAGAGAGAGAGACAGAGTTAAAACGGCAACGGAGTATACACGAGCGATAATTAAAAAGTTATTACGCCCAGGCTCGTTTCTACTGGCATCTTTACTCGGCGAGCGCGAACCACGAGCCTCTTTACCAGAGGAACATGAACCTCGCCCTCCTCACCACTCTCAACAAGTAAAAAACAAAAAAAAAAAAGAAGAGAAAAAACAACAACCAAAGCGACAAATACAAACGATTAACGAGCATACGTTCACTCGAGATAATCAGCATCCTGACTACAATATTGTCTCTTCATTTGCGATATTTTCTTCTCTTTCTTTTTTTTTCTTTTTATCAGACTCGTTCGCAGCAACAAAACCTCGAAGAACATCGTGATATCCGAGCAACTGGTCCGAATAGACACGTACGATCATTTAGGAAGAAGAGATCTTGTAGATCGATTGGAAAAATATATTTGGTGATTTTCCTAATCGTATATTAATTATTATCATTAGTGTTTCCATTGTATAACTTTTCAGATTTTTACGTCCCTTCCTCGTTATTCTCATTTCCATTCCTTGACACTCTTTCCAGTATGTTGTTCGCAGCCACTTTTTTCTAATGCACAACAGTATCGAATTTGCACGAGGGTACAGGGAAATTTGGCGAAAATCTCGACCATATAGGCGACTACATTTTACTGAGCTTCAGTTGTACCATCAGAAACTCAGAAAGAATATAAAAACCGTGTATGTCGGTAAGGATGTTTCCGGAGTTTCCCCGTGTCCACGGCGAATGTGATACAGTGTAGCTGAAAAGCACAGAAGTTGAGTTAGCTTAGCATAGTGCGGGTAGTGAGCGATAGGGAAAATTGGGAAGGGTCATACGAAAAAATTTGCAAGCGTATATAAAGGGTATACTGGGTTGAAACAAACAAATAATATTAGTTTAACGTCTTTCAAATTCATTTTATGGGTGAGTAATTAAAAAAAGGCATTATTTAGCCGACAAACTACCCTGGAAACGTTTTGCATTGAGGGTCTTGGATTGAAGCGTGAAGAGGGATTACGACTCGTTTCAGCATTAAAAAATTCTCACAAAACTCTGAAAAGCCTGTACTGCTGGCGTGGTTTTGGTAAAAATCAAAGACCGATTATTCCAATCGATCGCGAACTATGTTCGATAACGTGCTGCAACAGCTTGCCTCGTCAGGGTCAATGGTGGCGTACGATTACATCATTGGAAGCTCTCACCAATATTTCCGTCAATTATTCGTACATTGCGACACCCAGCGGTGACCTACTTCTCGAATTGGCCAAGTATGATGCTCGTATAATGTTTCCTGAATAATTTTGTTCCGATAAGAAAATCATATATATATATTAGGGCGATTTTTTTTTTCGACTATTTTTTTTTCCTCAGTCCCTACCTGAAATTTTGTTGGATATGTCGACAAACAAATTTCCTGAAAGTTACAGCCCTTAATATTAATTCTAAGTACTTTCCCTTAACGTAAAAAGATTTTTCCATCTAAAATACACGGAAATCGAATTTTTTTATTTTGTTAAATTCCATAACTCAGCCGCATTTTATCCTATTATATTGTTCTTGGTTTTGATTTACTCAGAATAAAACAATCTAGAAAAGTGCCTATTGCGGCGACAGTGTAAATTATACTAGTGAGTTGGTACGGGTCACTGTAGTTAATTTTTACCCAAAAATCTCGTTTTTTTTGCTGTTATCTCCGAAACAATTAACTTTATGAAAAAAAAGTACATGAAAAATTTGTTGGAAATTCAATTTCCTACAAAAAAGGTCCTATCGACCCAATTGCTTAGATTAATATTTCTTGAGATATTGAACTTTGACTTATGAGTAGTATAAAATTTATAAAATATGAAATATTAAATAATAAAAAAAACACAAAACAAAAAAAGTTCAATATCTACAAGAAATATTAACTAAGCAATTGGGTCGATAGGACGTTTTTTATAGGAAATTAAATTTCCAACAAATTTTTCGTAAAGTTAATTGTTTCGGAGATAACAGCAAAAAAAAACGAGAATTTTGGGTAAAAATCAACTTCAGTGACCCGTACCAACTCACCAGTACAATTTACACTTTCGCCGCAAAAGGCACTTTTTAGATTGTTTTATTCTGAGTAAATCGAAACCAAGAACAATATGATAGCATAAAATGCGGCTGGGTTATAGAATTTTGAAAAAAAAAAATTCGATTTACGTGTATTTTAGATGGAATATCTTCTCACGCTTTGGGAAAGTACTTAGAATTAATATTAAGGGCTGTAACTTTCAGGGAATTTCTTTTTCGACATATCCAACAAAATTTCAGGTGGGGACTGAAAAAAAAATAGTCGAAAAAATAATAATCGCCCTAATATACATATTTAATAATATTATTCACAAAATAAAAATATAAAAGTAATATTCGTAAAGTACTTTTGAACATCAACGTGCGTGTTTCATTCATACAGAAAACTCGGCTCGAATTGGCAATGGTTGCAATTACTCTGCCAGGAAATCGAGATTCCAATGACGAATAATCCGAACGAAAAAACTCCCAATTATTCTATTCCCGATATTGCCTGGCAAGCAACTCGCGTCCTGGCTTCCTCGCTCAAAGTTCAATTGGTGTTCAGTGAGATATATTCGTATCATTATTAAAATTCGAAGGGTCAATGAGAAATAAGAAAAAACGATACAAACAAAAAATTGCCACGCGAAGCCAGTCGTTCAAAGATTGACAATGCTGAAAAATGACAGTATTTATACTATTAAGGGCTCACATACCCCTGCGCGCGCTGAAAACTGAGTAAATTTGAAAAATTATTATAAAAATTATATGGTGAAAAAAAAATTAAATTGTTGATTTCACATTTTTTATTAACTTTTCAACTATAGGAAAAAAAATTTTTCAAATAAAAAAAAAAATATCAACATTATTTTTTATGGATATAAATGGACTACTGATGAAAACGCTGGCGCCTACTTGTCAATATCATAACTTCACCAAAAATTATCCAATCTCCAAAAATAAAAAAGAATCTAGCAAAGTATTATAGTAATGATAGTCTGTCGGAGGGAATTTTTTTTTCTTTTTTTAAAAAATAATGAAATTACAGTATTTCGAACTTTAGTATGCAATAAAAAAAAAATGAGTGTTTAATAATTTATAGAAAATTGTCCAACTAAAAAATTAAAAAAACCTCTGGTCAGTCTATAGAGAAAATGATTATTAAAATTTTTAAAAAAGTTTAAAAATATTAAAAATTGACTGAGTTATCGTGGTGACACTGTCTGAAAACATAGTTTCGAGAAAAATGCGATTAAAGTTTCTGGTAGGTACAATGTTAACCCGATGTCCGGTCACATTTATTGCTATAACTTTGTAACGCAATGGAATTTTCTTAAAAGTTTTTTTTTTAATTCTTAAAAGTATAAAGAGTAAAATCTATAAAAAAAATCGATTTTTCGAAAATTTCGGGGGTATGTGAGCCCTTAAGGAATATATTTTCGGTAAAATCTTCCTAAGGGATCACACCAACATGATTGAGTATAAAATTAGTACAATTTTAATATTATTTTTCACCCAAGTACTGCGTAGAATTAATTCATATTTACAGGGGACTATGCAACAAAAATTCCATTAAGATAAAAAAAAGAATTATTCATTTTCTCAAAAACGTTGTAAATGGGTATGAGTTTAAAAAAAACATCTTCAAGGGATTTTTTGGCAACTCGTGGTCATTTGCACAATTTTGGAAAAGAACCATGCGCCAGGCTTTTCTATGCCATCTGTTTACAAGAAAATATTACCTTTTTTAATTTACAGTTTACCCACAACCCCTGAAAACCTCCCCACCGGGTTGAAACGATATACAATAAGCCCCTTAAAAATACAATCAATTCTACGCAGTAGGTGTCTGAAAAAAAGGTGCAAATCGAAACTCGAAAACCCCTTTCTCCTCTTTTTTGAAGATTCACAAATCTCCCTGTACGAGCAAGTGACTTTCTTCATTTTGGCTTTCTCATAGAGGAAGCTCGATGAATATTCGAAAACGAGGAGGATGCCATGTGTAAATTTCAATTTTCATATTTTACTGTCCTCTTGAGTGTGTTCAATAGTGCGTTTCGTTCTCTGGAAGTCTGAAGATCGGTGCAATGTTTCCAAAAATTCAGAATTTTATAAAAATCGTTCGGTCGATTCTCACCAAATTTGGTATCAAACATTCTGTATCGTCAATTTATTTTTCCAAAAAAAAATTCACATTGATTGCTCGCGGTTTATTAGAGTTAAAACGTTAATGAACATTTTTCGAAAAATTTTTTATTTCATTAAATCTGAATCCCTTTATGGATTATCACCAAAACCAATGATAAACGAGAAAGAAAAAGCTTTTGCTCGATAGCTAATCATTTACGAAAGTTATAGCAAACACTGTTTTTTTTTTTTTTTTTTTTTTTTCAATACAAAATCCTGTAATATCTGAAAAACTCGAGAAATTTCAATGAAAATTGCAGCAAGCAAAGGGGGTTGCTGCTCCACTTGCGAATACTTAAACGATTCACGAGATGTGGCAGTTTCAAATTTGAAAGGCTATCACGCGCAGCCACGTACCCATACAGTACACACACACATGCAAACGGACATTTTTTTGTAAATGTCAAAGATATGTCAAAGCGTCACCTGTAACATTCCAATAAGGCGACTGTATCGTGTGATGGCTGTATTTTCTCACTTTTTTGTGAATTTTTTCTAACGAACCATATAAATACACGATCTTAGAATTTTTCCAATATATTTATTAACTCCAGTCCAGTTATTGAGTCCAGTCACTCATAATTTTCTGAAGCCAAAATATAGATTGAAATCGACTTCGCAGCGTACGAAAAACACACATATGAAAAATAAGTAGATTGACGGCTAACATGATTCCGGCCGTTCTGTTCATCTGAAATTAAAAAAAATAAATGGCATTTTAATCGGCAGACCTGTGGCTATAGCCGGAACTCTAGGGTTTAAGGTAGTAGTCTGGTAACTTAAGCCGATTTTCATGTCTTTTTTGAAGGGCGTTTTTTTGTAGGAAAATAAAAATGAATCGTTTTGGATATTTAGGATATTTTTATTTACATATTAAAGATATAAAAAAAAAAATTTTTGAAAAAATTTAATAGTTTATTATTATTATTATTATTGATCGAAGTTGGCACCTCGAAAAAAAAGCGCGTGGGTGGCCCCGGTGATTTTGGCTCTTGATATTATCTGAAATAAAAAATTCTTGATAATTCTTAATCTATAGACATGTCATTCTGGTCGGAACTACTGAAGTTAAATTTCATGGATAAATAACAAAATGACGGACTTTGGAAAAAAAAGTTTTTTTTTCCAAACCAGAATGACATGTCTATAGATTAAGAATTATCAAGAATTTTTTATTTCAGTTAACATCAAGAGCCAAAATCACCGGGGCCACCCACGCGCTTTTTTCTCGAGGTGCCAACTTCGATCAATAATAATAATAATAATAAACTATTAAATTTTGTCAAAAAATTTTTTTTTTGTATCTTTAATATGTGAATAAAAACATCCTAAATATCCAAAACGATTCATTTTTATTTTCCTACAAAAAAACGCCCTCCAAAAAAGACATGGAAATCGACTTAAGTTACCAGACTACTACCTTAAAGGCGGTCGTACCGTGTGATACGTCCAAAAAAATGGAAAATTATTTTATTTGACAGATCGCTTCTTCAATATGTCTAGAATACATAGAATAAAGGATTTTTCAATTTAATCCTAGTTCCGGCTATAGCCACAGATCTACGAATTAAAATACCACTTCATTTTTTGATTTTAGATGAACAGAACCGACGGAATCATGTTAGCTGTCAACCTACGTATTTTTCACATGTGTGTCTTTCGAACGCTGTAAAGTCGATTCCAAACTATATTTTGGCTTCAAAAAAATCTGAGTGACTGTATAAATGTTAATAAATATATTATATACATTTCAAGATGGTGTATTTTCATGGCGATAGAAGAAATTTACAAAAAAAGCGAAAAAATACAGCTGTCACACGGTACGTTCGCCTCAAAGCACTTCGTTATCTCTAAAACTTTTAATAACCCATTTCTACCAATCGTAATTGTCGAATCTTACAGTCGACATGCCAGAGTACGATCGACACAAACGATTCCTTACAAAATACACACCTGTCCATACTCTGATGCTATCGTCCGGTATTGATTTGCGTTTTCGACAGCCTTGGTACATCGACTGCACTATCAGAACAATATGGTCCTGGTATCCCGACAATTTAGGTATAATCGAGCTGGAAATCGAAAAAACTTAAATATTCGAAAAATTAATGAATACAAACCGTAAAAAGTTTCAGCCAAAAGTTAAGGTTCAATGAGAAATTACAAGAAATGTCTTAATTTTTTATATTTCAATAAGAAGTCCCGAAATAACAATTACACATTTTTTATGACATTGACTAACGAATTTCATCACTACAGCCTTTCTGATTTGTTAAAAATTTTGAAAATCAATGAATTTATTGTTTTTCTAAATTGTACTTTCGGGGAGATCGGTGATTGTAATTCAAAATAAAAAGGAGAAAAACCAAACTATTTGGTTGAGAACCATAAAGAGAAATTGTTTTATTTGTCAACTTTTAACACAACTATTGTTGAAAGTAAGCATCAATATAGTTGATTTTTTTGTCAAATTTTGATCCACTGAAAAAATATATTGGGAATCACGGCAATTGTCATTGACCTTTACATTTGGATGGGAATGTACGAGTTGATCGTTAAGAAAAAATCTCGTTTAATGATATGTAATAAACCAAATGTTTTTTTTCGCAGTTTATCTGTATCTTCAATTGTGGCATCATCGCGAGAATCTCGATCATTTGCTCAACAAACTCTTCATTAATCTGCCGGAATTACGTGTATTTGAGTTCATCGGCGAGATCAGAAAACTGAGAACACTGTGCACGATGTGCTGTCAAATTAGGACTCGTAGATGCAGTAATAACTTTTTATTACTTATAATTTTTAGAAAAAAAACCGCGTGCCTTTAAGGTAGTAGTCTGGTAACTTAAGCCGATTTTCATGTCTTTTTTGGAGGGCGTTTTTTGGTAGGAAAATAAAAATGAATCGTTTTGGATATTTAGGATGTTTTTATTTACATATTAAAGATACAAAAAAAAAAATTTTTGAAAAAAATTTAATAGTTTATTATTATTATTATTATTATTGATCGAAGTTCGCACCTCGAAAAAAAGCGCGTGGGTGGCCCCGGTGATTTTGGCTCTTGATGTTATCTGAAATCAAAAATGCTTGATAATTCTTAATCTATAGAAATGTAATTCTGGTCGGAACTACCGAAGTTAAATTCCATGGATAAATAACAAAATGGTGGACTTTGGAAAAAAAAGTCCTTTTATTTTAGCAAAGAAGGGGTTGTAAAATAAAAAGTTAGGAGTGACAAAATTTCTCGGTAGTTCCGACGAGAACCATAAGTGTGTAGAGTAGCCTGTTAAAATTTGAAAGCAATCGGTTCGGTAGAAAAAAAAGTTAGGACCCGGGCTGCCAACTTCGAGGTGCCAACTTCGATCAATAATAATAATAATAATAATCTATTAAATTTTATGAAAAAATTTTTTTTTTGTATCTTTAATATGTAAATAAAAATATCCTAAATATCCAAGACGATTCATTTTTATTTTCCTACAAAAAAACGCCCTCCAAAAAAGACATGAAAATCGGCTTAAGTTACCAGACTACTACCTTAAGAATCGTAAACAACAATATGAAAAATTATGGAACGAATCCCAGAGGTCACAGCCAGATCGACTTGACGTCAAATGCCTCAACACGTTATTTATATTTTTTTGTATTTTACATAATATAAAAGTTAAATATATTTCGATCGCATTGTTTCATTTATACCATTGTTGCCGAAATATGTGTGACATGAAAAATGGATCGAGGTCGAAATAACGAAACACCAAAAAGTCAAACGACCGAAATAGCGAAAATTCAAAAAATCGTCCGGCCGAAATAGGATCGACCAAAAATCCGTACCGTCGAGATAGCGAAAGACCAAAAAGTCAAATGCCAATGAGCCTAGTGCCAATGGGTCGTTCGAATGCGCCCATGGGTATTTATCTTTTTGGTTTTACAATATTTCCACCGTTCGACTTTATGGTGTTTCGTCATTTCGACCCCGACCCATAAAAAATATAGTAATTTCTCATTGTTACATTTTTGTTTTCCGTCGAACGATCTCGTTCGTTAATTAACAACTTGTCACATCAACGTTTTTTGTTTTTTTTTTTTTTTTCAGAAGTAAATCACGTCGACATACAATTGCAAGAGATCGTGAACGAACCTCAAGATCGTGCTGTTTGGACGAGAAGCATCGAATGCTTGTTGTGCTGTTTCAAGCAGGATTTCAGTGAAATGGGCGTGCGCTTCGACATTAGTTATTATCATTGTTAGTCAACGATGTTTCTGAGAACGGGGGGGGGGGGGGGGGGGGTGTGGAATTGATGGTGAGTCGCCAAATAAAAGACCCTCAATATCAATCTAAATCTACATTTATCATACAAGCGCCTTCGTGAAAAAATCTTGTTCAACAAATAAATGCTAGAGGATGAAATTGTTTCATTGATGAACAAAACTCGTTCGACAAGTCCCATCGATATTTCTGAATATATTCACGATATAAATATCTCCATTATAAAAATGTTAATTAATTAAGCCTCGGCCGATTCTTGTTGCTCGAACTTCGGATATTTTGCCACGATCTCGGTCCAAGTTACTTTACCGAGCGACAAATCTCTCACGACAGCCGGAAGTTCGTCCAACTGAAATTTCACGGAAAATCAACAATGAGCCTTGTTACTCGTAAAATATGTAATTTAACTCGTTCGTTCATATACGTACATTTATTCGCACTTGTCCCATGCTATCGCGCTCTCTGAGTGTCGCACTGTGTGGTTTCTTCAGCGTGTCAAAATCTATCGTTATGCCAAACGGTATGGCAATCTCATCCGTACGTGCGTATCTACGGCCGATACTACCGGACGAATCGTCAACTTTGTGCGACACATCGACCCTCGTGAGATCTTGAGCTAACCGTAAAAGTAATTGATTAGTTGGATTCATTTTTTAACCTTTTTTTTTCAATTTTCATAACGTGTCAGAACGCCGGAAGAACATATACAAAAAAAATTCCGTGTGTCAGTTTGATGCGTGTACGAAAATCAAACTTCAAAAACTATGGAAACCGATCGAAATTTTGCACGTAAAAGAGCTATCTCCCACCCATTCATATCATTTTTTTAAAAAATGCTCAATTCATTTACATTTAACACGATTTTGAATTTTTGTCATAAATGTTTGTTAAGAGTCCTAACTCGTGTGATTTTTCGAGCTATCGCGTTAAATTTTTCTACATAAGTGGACTGTCACCAAGTACCGTTTGTTCATTGAATTTGGCGGAAATCGAACAAGAGGACTTTCAAATTGATGGAATTTTCAACTTTTCGAAAAATCAGCACGGATGTTTGTCGAGGATCGTGCAAATTTTGAGCTATCGAGTTTTCGTCAAAACTCATATTTAGGGACCGGAAGTTCGTACGGGATTCATCACGGCAAGATTGAGAGCGTTCGGAAAAGGTGAACGACGTTTAACTTTCTTAGGGACTGAACATTTTTGAGATTCTGAATAATTTCACGTTGTGGGAACTTATAAAAAATTCGGATGGAAGGGGCATAGAAAAAATTCCCATACATAGGACTTTGAGAACTTTTCCCTCGTGGGATATAGAAAAAAATGTTGTTTTCTAGGAACGTAGAAAATATTTGAATGTGTAGGACCGAGAAATTTTCGTATTATTCCTGCCTTTGAATATTTTCGTATTTTTGAAGATTTTCGAAGAAATAATGTGCATCGATCGGAGTTTGAAACGTAATTGTCCGTGAATATCCGAAAATCTTCGAAGAAACGGAAACACTCAAGGTGGAAATAATACGAAAATTTCCAAGTCCCACAGACTCGAATATTTTCTATGTTCCTAGAAAACAAAATTTTTTCCGCGTCCCAAGATGGAAAAATGTTTAAAGTCACACATAGTCGAAATATTTCCAAGTTCTACGGACGTGAATTTTTTTCTAGCCCCCTTCCAAGGGGATTTTTTAATAAGTTCCGATAACGTGAAATTATTCAGAGTCTCGAAAAATGTCAAAGTCCATAAAAAAGTTGAACGTCGCTCACTCTTTCCGAGAGTTTTCAATGTTGCCGTGACGAATCCTGTCCGAACTTGCGGGCCCTACTGATATTCCATTAGAACTCCCCAATTTATCGTCCATCGATACTTACACAATTTCTTTACGAAAGATACGAACTCGTTGTTGCCGCTCAACGGCAGAACGGAGCATTTCAATGGAGCAACGACCGGCGGTAGACTCAAAAAAGTTCTCATCTCGTCGCCCGGGCGTTTTTTGAAATTGTGCTCGAAAACGGCGTACATAACGCGTCCAATGCCGAAGGACGGTTCGACAACGGACGGTGTAATTTCCTCAACGTGTACGGTCTTTTGATAACGTTTAACGTCAACCATATCTTTTGTAATTTGTACCGTAGTGCCATTGGCCAATGAAAGATCATAAGAATCGTTCGATAATGATTTTTCCAGCTCGTCGAGATCATTATTATCGAGAGAATTTAGCGCTTCGAGAACGAGCTTAGCGTCCTTTCTGAACGATTTGCCGATAACGCTACGATTTGGCGCAGCTTCCGTAACGTCGATGGTCTTTGCCTCGGACAATCTCTTCTCGGCCGTCAATCTAACACCAGTCGCTTTGGTGTGTTGAGTCAAATCGTAAGCCGATCTGTCAGCACAACCGACACACTCGATCCACCCGTAAGAAGTTAGACACTCGGCGTCCCAACAGTCGCGAGCATAATGCGCCATTTCGTTGCTCATATGCTGACGAAAACGTAATTTAGCGGGATCGACGCCAACGTCGAGCAAAAATTGTTGTATCCTCGCGATGAAGTAGCCGAGTGTCTGATTCGCGACGAGTCCGTCGTTAACCGCGGCACCGATCTTCACGAATTCCGCGCTCTTACCGTCCATCTGATTGCACGCCGAGTATAGAAGCAATTTTGTATCGCTTACGTTGTTAAATTTATCGTGCGACTTGTCGTTCGGATCGCAAAAATGTTCGATCTCGGCCATTGTAAATTCACGAACGCGTATCAGTCCCGAACGCGGTGATATCTCATTTCTGAACGCGTTGCCTATTTGCGCGGCGGCAAACGGCAATTTTTCTTGATTAAATTCTAACAAACGTTTGAAATTAACGAATATACCCTGGGCGGTTTCGGGCCTGAGAAAACCCTTTGTCAGACCAGTTGGACCGATCTGCGTGCCGAACATAAGATTAAATTCCATTGGTTCGCTAAGATCGTTTCCCGTTAACGGTGATTTCATCGCAAATTTTTTCATCACCGCCGACATCTCGTCCTTATTCATACCGTCGAGCTTTACGACAATATCGCGACACTCCTCGCGCGTCTCTTCGTTCGTTTTCTTGTCGATCGCAATTTTTTCTAAATGACCTTTTATCAAATGATCGAGCCTAAAGCACTCGCCCGTTCTCGTATCTTTTACCATTAAATCGGCAAATCTGTCGACGTGTCCCGACGCTTTGAGAACGGGCTCCGGTGTTAAAATCGAACAATCGACCTCGAGCATTTGTTCCTCGAGGATGAAAAATTTCCTCCAATAACTCAACATATTCGTCTTAAAGGCACATCCCATTGGACCAAAATCGTACTGTCCCGTGATACCACCGTAAATAGCGAACGAATGATCGTAGAAAAAACGACGTTTCAGAAGATCCTCCATTCTCGATCTGTCGAACGTTGCCGAATCCGGCACGAACGACAATTCCTTGTCCTCCAGTAGTTTCTTTCGTAATTTAAGCTCCGCGACTGCTTTTTTAACGTCCAAATCCGGTGCTCCATCGGCTTTAAGCTTGCGCACTAGATCACCCTGAAGAGAAATTTAAACGTCAGTTACAATTCATTATTGGCGTTGTGAAATCTTGCTGGGAGAGATATGCAATTGGGGATGGTGATATAACATTTTTTGAAAGTCCCCTATGCCCTTGTCGTTCCTCATCTTCGACACTTGCCTAGCGTTAGCAAAGTGTAGGCCAATCGCCTGACATATTCACACATTATCGAACTCACTTTCTCTCGTAACATTATTTTCTAACGTTATTCCCTTCACCCAACAATTTTATCACCTTTGTTCTTAGGTTCTCGTATATCATTCTTTTAAATTCATCACAGCGCCACACATCTTCGAGACTCCGCGACTCCCTAAGGCACAACCTACAATTAACATTTCTTTATCCTTTCTTTCCTGTTTTCCCTATACCTCACTTTTTGCTCTCACCCATGGCTCCCTATCTCTACCCTTTATACGATTCTTATTCCAGTACTTTTCTTCCTCCACAACTCTCTTTCGCCGCTTGTAATTGGGACATTACGACGACCCGTTCATCTATCCCCAATCCCTTTTGTACTCTGTAAATTAATTGATAAAAGGGTGGCAAAAAAAATTATTTAACAATTTTATACTCATTTGACCCATTGTACTCAATTATGTATTCGTACAGCGCTACACTAATGGACAGTTTAGTTAAAAAGGATAGCAAAATGGAAAAGAATGGATTGTATGACACCACAAGTTTTCATGATGTTGAAGATTGCATCGTTGGAACACAACGGAAATAGGTTTCAAATTTTCATTTTCAGTATTCCTCTTTCTTCCCGTGCCGATTTAGGCCCAGGTCCTTGAAGGAGACCCCAATAAAACGTTTTAACAATTTTTTGTCATCGATAATCCAATATTGAGGGGAATTAATGGTGCATAAAATCTATTTCTGTTGCATTACAACGATGCAAACTTCAACATCATAAGTTTTCAATTAAGCTGGCTTGAAAATTAATTAAAATCCTCGCTATACATAAAAATGTATGATTTCTTTATCATTTCCTCGAACATTTCTTTATCCTTTTCTTTCCTGCTTTCCCTTTGCTTCTACGTTTCGCTCTCACCCATTGCTCCCTATCTCTACCCTTTATATGATTCTTATTCCAGTACTTTTCTTCCTCCACAACTCTCTTTCGCTGCTTGTAATTGGGACAGTACGACGACCCGTTGATCTATCCCAAATCCCTTTGATACTCTGTAAATTAATTGATAAAAGGGTGGCAAAAAAAATGATATAACAATTTTATACTCATTTTGACCCATTGTACCCAATTATTTATTCATACAACGCTACACTAATGGACAGTTCAGTTAAAAAGGATAACCAAATGGAAAAGAATGGATTGTATGTCACCACAAGTTTTTAATTAAGCTGCCCCTGAAAATGAATTTAAATCCTCGCTATAAATGAAAATGTGTGATTGTTTTTTTTCGTAAAAAAAATTAAATTCACTATCGAAAAACCTTATAAGTGATACGACAGACAGCTGTCAGACGAAAACAAAACGTGCTTTTCGTTACAACATAAAAGTAAGGTTAAGAAAGTAAAACGACGCTGTCGTAGACATATGGTCGAAGAATTTACCTGTTCTTTGACGTTTGCACGCAAGGGTGCCAGAGTTTCCTCGACCTTAGGATCCGTCATGTCCGGTTGAAAGTGTAATTTAACGTTTCTGTGCTTCTTCGCGGTGCCCCAATTCTCAATGCCGGATAACCTAGAATTTGCTCCGAAATTTCGTGAATTTACTAAAGTAATGCACTTCTGTAAGTGAGTGCAAATATAACGTTCCCTTAGACCGCGTGCAACTCGAATGCTGCACACTAAAAAACGCATTCGCGAGATTTCACCTCCCGAGTGTTTGCGCGCTACGAGAGATCGTACAAAACTGACGTACATTACCTCTCGCTTCGGTGAAAATATGGAAGTGGGGATGATGAGTTTTGTGCGATCTTACTTTTCGTACAAACAACTCCAACCTCGAGATAAAGGCAAACTGTTCGTTCAAAATGAAGTTTCATATAATTATTACAATCACCAGACGGCAACAATTTGTTGATAAACGGAAGTACGCACTTATGGTTTAGCATTTTTCAAATTAGAACAAATAATCTTAAGATTCCATCGGATGTGTATATTAGGGCAATTTTTTTTTCTCAGTCCCCACTTGAAATTTCGTTAGATATGTCGGAAAACAAATTTCCTGAAAGTTACAGCCCTTAATATTAATTCTAAGTACTTTCCCTTAGCGTGAAAAGATTTTCCATCTAAAATACACGTAAATCGATTTTTTTTTTTCTTCAAAATTCTATAACTCAGCCGCATTTTTTGCTGTCATATTGTTCTTGGTTTCGATTTACTCAGAATAAAACAATCTAGAAAAGTGCCTATTGTGGCGAAAGTGTAAATTGTACTGGTGAGTTGGTACGGCTCAATGAAGTTGATTTTTACCCAAAGTTTTCGTTTCTTTGCTGTTATCTCCGAAACAATTAACTTTACGAAAAAAATGTAAATGAAAAATTTGTTGGAAATTTAATTTCCTACAAAAAAGGTCCTATCGACCCAATTGCTTAGATTAATATTTCTTGAGATATTGAACTTTATTTTTTTATATTTTTTTTATTATTTAATATTTCATATTTTATAAATTTTATACTACTCATAAGTTAAAGTTCAATATCTCAAGAAATATTAATCTAAGCAATTGGGTCGATGGGACCTTTTTTGTAGAAAATTGAATTTCCAACAAATTTTTCATTTACATTTTTTTCGTAACGTTAATTGTTTCGGAGATAACAGCAAAAAAACGAGAATTTTGAGTAAAAATCAACTTCAGTGAACCGTACCAACTCACCAGTACAATTTACACTTTCACCGCAATAGGCACTTTTCTAGATTGTTTTATTCTGAGTAAAGCGAAACCAAGAACAATATGACAGCATAAAATGCGGCTGAGTTATAGAAATTTGAAAAAAAAAAAATTCGATTTACGTGTATTTTAGATGGAAAATCTTTTCACGCTAAGGGAAAGTGCTTAGAATTAATATTAAGGGCTGTAATTTTCAGGAAATTTGTTTTTCGACATATCCAACAAAAGTTCAGATGGGGACTGAGGAAAAAAAAATAGTAGAAAAAAAAATCGCCACTGTATATAGTTGAATACGTAAAACTTAATTTTAACTTAGAAATTTCAATAAATCAAGTATAAGACAGATTGTAAAAATAATGATTTTAAAATAGTAATAATAAAGCGATTAAAGAAATGAACTACTGTAGTTTTTCGGAAAATTCACTTTTTCATATTTGTAACTTCTTGTAATCCATTATCTTTGTGAATACACGCAATTTTTGGTGTACCTTTGCTTATTTCGATTTTATGTTAATTGTTGAAAAATTACTTTTTTTTTTATTGCTTGAAATTGTTTCAGGCTAAATAATGTTTCAAACGATTCTTCGTAGAACAAAAACTGTGTGAAGAAAAAAGTCGGATATATTATTGAAAATTAGTCCGTAAATGGCGTTGAAATTCTGCACGTGTACCAAGGATCTTTTCTTTTTATACACTTATTTCGTTGTAGCAATGGCCATTTTAACTTGAACAATATTTAAATGATTTATAATTAAGTAAAAACTTAATAGAAAACAAATAATTATTCAAAGAAAGGCCAATTTACAAAAGTATATCGTGCACGCCGCTACTTCTATGTGAAGTACAAGAGATACAAATTAATTATTTCTCTATAATTATTCTATTGTAGCAAGATATAGTTTTGTTTGGTTTTGTTTCCGATAAAGTTCCGAAGTATTGAGAGTATTGGCCTTCCATCACTACCGGGATTGTGAATCAGCTTTTCTCCGTTTCTGACACCAATAGAACTGAAATTCAGTAAAATGTAGCACCTGTAACGGCCAGATTTTCCGCAGTTTCCCTGTTAGTCCAGTCATTATATACATTTGGAAATGCGTGTGAACCGAGAAAGCTGATTTTTGGATATTGTGTGGGGGAGGCTTAGAAAAGCTTAACTTCAAATTGTCGACCAAGATTTCCTATGTGCGTTCTCTGCCATCTTGAAAAAAGTGTTAGATTTTGTTTTTTTGCAATAACTCGGCTCTCCGTCGAGATACGAAAATTACGATAGGAGACTTTTTTGTTGCTTTTTTTACGCTCTACAATTTAGTTCCTATACCTTTTTCATCTACCGTTCATCGTTGTTGAGATATCGAACGAGAAAGTAAAAAATTCAGGTAGTGCAACTTGTTTTTTAGTGTACACATTTATATACGCACATGTATATAAATCGTCGGGCGGCATGGACAACGGCGAATCACCGCACAAAGAGCAAACGGCAAGAATGAGGCACGACTGTGAAACATATGAAAAAAAATATATATATATATGTATATGTTCATATGTTTGCTTGTTTAATAACTTACTTTTTTCTTACATACTTTTTTACGTAAATTTGACAAAAAACTGTAAGATTATATTTAACAATCTTTAAAAACATTTTGGTGGTTTTTGTAGAAAAAATTTTTTTTTTACTTTCTCGTTCGATATCTCAACAACGATGAACGATAGGTGAAAAATGTATATGACCTAAATTGTAGAGCGTAAAAAAAGCAACAAAAAATTATCCCATCGCAATTTTCGTATCTCGACGGAGAGCCGAGTTATTGCCAAAAAAACTAAATTAAGCACTGTTTTCAAGATGGCGGAGAACGCACATAGGCAATCTTGGTCGACAATTTGAAGTTAAGCTTTTCTAAGCCCCCCCCCCACACACACAATATCCAAAAATCAGCTTTCTCGGTTCACATGCATTTCTAACCCGTTTTTTTTCGACGTAATGACTGGACTATGCATCCTCGTGCAAATTCGATAAAATAGGCAAGGGATGCTGTCAGCATTTTGAAGGATCTCAGGGAATGAAAATAGGAATGAAGGTGAAGGGACGTAGAAGCTCGAAAAATGTATACAATAAAAATAAAAGTAATAATGCTACATATTGTAAACAAATTAAAAATGAACGAATGAAGGAAATGGAGAGGGGTAAAAACCAATGATGCGTCGCAACACTGCAATTTTCAAAATCTTGTAGTTGGGAAGTCCCGTTTAATTACAGCCCTATGGTCTTGACATTCATTGACAATTTTCTTACACTAAGCATTTTACATGCACGGTATTTAATTAATTTTCTTCTTCTTTATTTCCTTATAATTTCGCGATGCAAAATGACTTGGTCTTTTGCGACAATAAAGGGTCAGACAGAGGGAGATGGGAATGGGATGGGGGCAGTAAACAAGACTTAAAAACAAGAATATATATGAGCTTTGATTTCTCTGTATAACAATAATAAGATTAAAAAAAAACGATATCGCCGATGTAAACAATTGATTTTACATTAGAACGATAGTCTTGACGTAAGAAGCCTTTTTTATTATCGTTAATGTATATACCGTAATAAATAAAGTATGAAATGTAAATAATGGGTATTTACAAATATGTAAATGGCAAAAAAAAAAAGCTATAACAGAGACAAAGTAATTCATATGTCGATCGATAATGTATATATAATATATATATATATTTTTTTTTTATCTATACGCCTGGCCTAGGGGCTTATGTATCATGTCCCGTTGGATCGTCATCGAGAAAAGAGCGAAAGAAAAAGAAAAAAATAGAAATAGACGTCCCGTTAAACTCGGTGTGTGTGTGTGTTAATCGTTGCCTAATACCTGTACACTTAGAATCTATAAGAACGCTCCCTCGTTTCACAAATTACGAGCCGAAGTCTCGAGACATCTTCGTTAAATTCTTGTCAATATTTCTCGCGAAACGATATCCACCCAAAGCCTCTTTCGCCAGTACGTATAATAATAGCATATTACCCAGCGTGAATGTTGTTGTTTTTTTTTCTCTTCTTTCATTATTTATTTTATTTTTATTTTATGCTCCTTCCGCGCTATATAATAATTCGTCTATAATATTCTCAGGGAGCGCCAGGATGACATTGTACAGACTCGGCATTAGAATTTCGAAAAAAAAAAAAAAAAAAAAATTATCGAATATCTCGGATCCTCTTAATATATCGCAGCACCAGAATTGAAAATACATTTTTTTCCTTCTACTCCCGTCCCCCCGTTCTCCGAGTGAAGATAACGAACAATATTGCATTTTTCTTTTAAACTAGTTCCCAGATTGCTGGCAACGAAGTTTTCGAAGTTTTTTTTAGAAAATTACCAATTGACCGATAATGAAGAGGAGGGAACAAAATTAAGATACGACAATACTATTTCCGAAATAGAAAACGCAAAGAAATATTGTAACATTAGCTTTGTTCGTTTTTTTTTTCTTTGTTCTCTTTGACGATTGAACGATTCGAGAGGATACCTCGCGAGACTATGACGAAATATCACAGTATTTGGATCATGAAGAACCGCCAATAGAGCATCGAAGCGCTCCCCATTTCGTTATCTACGTCCCAAGATAGTTATTAAATTGTAGGACATCCCTAGTTAACAACAATCCTACGTCTCTAATTTAAGATAATCTATTATTATTATTATTAATTCTTATTTTTTCATTTGTTTTTGTGTTTTTTGTATTTTCCTTGTTTTTTTTATGTTTTTTTTTTCTGTTTTTTTTTATTTTTTTAATAAGAAATCGCAACGTTTAGTAGTTAATACGTAGTCATATACAACTTGCTAAGGACGCTGTAAACTGTGTACTGGCTGCTAAATGTCTCGAGTGAATACTGTACGTATAATGCATGTAAAAAGTCGTTAACGCAATTAATTGCGAGGAGGGGCAAAATATAATTGTTAATCACGACGACACGTAACGCGTAAACACAGCTGATTGGTTCGTTTAGAAGAATAATTTTTCAATCGACCTTTCAGTACCAATAGGATACTCTTCTTTTTTTTTTTTCGTCGAGTTCCCATTATTCTCACTATTACACGAATCGCGTGTTCGAGATTCTCACTATTACACGAAAGAGTGTTCGAGATTCTCAGCTACTTTTTTTCTCCCGTCGTGCAAAATCATAGCGTTCGAAAACTTCCTTTCGCCCGATATTGCACAGTGCAAAGGGATACTTTACGAGCTAGCCGCAAATGCGACGATACAAAAGCCCGACCAAGTCTTTCGTTCCTGTTTCTTTGGATTTCTCGATCTCTTTTTTTTTCCTTCTCCGAAGCATTTTGAGCACAATTTAACGATAATGTTATATTCTTGAATATCTTATTTCGCTCTTTAACGTACGTATTACAATAACGCTATTTTTTTAAGCCATATGGGGCTTTGAAGGTTGAATAAAAAAAATAATTGAAGACAAAACGATGTATCATTGTTTAGAAAAGTCCGAATAAAGGCTTTGTAAAAAAATTAATTCTGAGGTATATCAATTGGAGCAAGATATATATATATATTTTAATTCATTTAAATTGTACACCAAAAAATACGTTTTCATGAGCTGAAAATTATTAGAAAAAACAGCAACAAACATGGAAAAATCGGAAAAGCTTCGTATCGTCGAATTCGGGCGTTCATCGGGCAAAATTCTCTCGCGATACTGCGCGAATAAATAATCGTCGATCGAGCGCGTTTCGAAATTCATTATCGCATTAAGCAACTTCTCACTTGTTAACTACCATAAACGTATAAAAAAAAACTGACGATTCGTGTCATGTACTTGTGCGGTATGCAAGTGTGAAAATTCTTATCGCGTGTTCCTTACACGTTTTTTTGTTTGTTTATAGTTATTTCCATGAAATTTCATATCAGGCCTTGAACTCATTTCTCATTTACTCCTTCGAACGAATCTCATTATACACCCGGAGTACCGGGGCTTGAAAATTTCGCGACCAAAACTCTCGATACGCGAAAGGAAGTAATCGGTTCGCGCTGAAATATCAATCATCCGTAAAACGGATAGACGAAACGAAATAGAGAGAGAGAGAGAGAGAGAGAGAGCGCAGAGACATGAGATGTCGCTTGAGAACATTGAATAATTTGCGCAAATATTTTTTTGCAATAAATTGCATCTCGTTATTTTTTTTTCGTTCTTTCTTTCTTTTTTAATAATAATAAATTGTATATAGTCAAGACGTAACGTACATTGAAACACCACGTTATCTGTCGCGTTAGCGTTTCTATCAAACATCTCGACACCATTGCACAGTTTGGGGATCGTCGTCGAGCTCGCTTTCTCCCCTTTTCTTATTATTATTTTTTTCATTTTTCTTTCTCTTTCGTTTGTATCACACGCCGGACCAGTCAAGCGTTCGCACAATCCCGTTACAAAGACAGCCCTCGTCGACGCGTCTTACATCCCTCCCCGAGCCCCACGTGACCTATTATAATCATTTACAATGGATGCGCCTCAAAATCAGTCTGTCCTATCGAGCATTCTATTCCTCTTCCCTTTCTTTCGATTTTCATGCCCGCGGCAAGAAAACATTTCTACGATTACCGCGTTCGCCGAACAACGGTATCATGATCCGATCCCATTCGACGATCAGTGATTTTTGTTGTTTTTCGTTCTTGTTGTTGTTTTTCGTCCTCGTTTCTTGCGATCCTAACGTGCGATTTACTGAGTCGGAGGCTGCGGCTCACCGGGCATATTTGGATTCGGATACGGCGGCAGGAAGGAGTAATTTGGATAGGGCGGTGGCGGAGGATGCGGAAATGCTGGATAATAATTTGTCGGATGAGTCGAGGGCGGCGCGTAACCTCGATGCATGTAGGGATCCGCCGCCGGTGGTGGACCGTGAAACGCCGAGTACATACGCGCGTAGTCCGTGTTGTAAGTTGGTCCGCCGTAAGCCCCGTAACCAGGCCCACCTGTTTACACACATTTCGTTCAATAAAACCGTCTCCAATGAAATGTACATTGGGGCACGGGTAGGGGGATGAGATTGTGACACAGTATTCTGTGGAAAGTATGAAGATCGTAAAATTGTCTTTTGTTTGTAACGAAAAAATAGAATTAAGGCCTTACATACGTCGAGAATTTTCAAAAAAACGATTTTTTTTTGTTTACAGATTATTATTCCTTATAGTCTTAGGCGTATTTCTGTGTAAGCTGATTGTAAAAATTCCCCATAGTTCAAAAGTTATTGTAGATAATGTGACTGCCTGATAATGTGAAACACGCTCGAATCAACGCTACCAAAGCAACAAAAGAGGCCAGAACAATTCGTTGATTAGAAAAAAATAAACAACAACAATTTTTTACTGACAAGGAAGGCGTACAATATGAAGCTGGAATGGGAGATTAGACGTAAGTTAACTAAATAAATTTAAAAAATTCATAAAGTTCTTGCTCCAGCCGCGCGCGACTTCGAGCGAAACGCGATTGAAACTTTAAACGCGTTTTTCTCAAAACTACTTTTTCTGACACGGTCGGCATGATAACTAGTACGGTTTTTAATATTTTTTGACGATTTTTTTTTTTTAATATTCGGAATTGTTTTTTCTATAGTCTGTCGAGCCGGATTTTTTAAATTATAATTAGAAAATTTTATAAAAACAATTAAAGTGTGACTTTTTTGACACGAACTTAACATTTTTTTTTAAATTACCGTAAATTGTTTAATTTTTCGAATTTCAAAAATCCGGCTCGACAGACTATAACTACTACCTTATTTTACAAGAATTTCTTTACATTTTGCAGATCCGTCAACATTTGAGGAAGAAATACTGCCGACCGTGGAGCAACTTTTTTTTTACAGTGCTTCAAAAAATGTGATTTTTCATGTTGTAATTTTTGAAAAAAAAAATTGAAATACATTTTTTCACAAACTTAACACAGTAATAAACAATGTGTAAGAATTTTTTTATCAATTTCTATTTCTATCCCTCTTAAAAACAGTTTTTCTTTTGGTACGTTTTCGGTACCGCTGGACGTATGTAAGGCCTTAATCCACGAGTAATTACAACAAAAATTTTAGCAAACAATGAATGTTCGATGCCCCAAATCCCCGCAAAGTTTCCGAGAAATCGGTCAAATCGTTCTCGAGGTATAACAAATTGAATTTTTGGAGCTTTACACACACACACACACACACACACACGGGCACAGGCACACGGACGGAAAAACTCAATTTTTTTTGTTCTCACGGAAAAAAAGCTTCAGCTAAGAGGACTCAAAACCACACAATACATCTGATTTTTCTCTGCGCGATTCGATAAATAAGGTGTTGAAGTACGTTGACGATTTTTTTTGAGAAAGGTTGAAGTTTAGTGACAAAACGGCATGCAAAAACGTTTGTTCAATTACCATAATTTCAGATATATTGATAATGGTTTTTATAAATATTGTACTTCATGAAAATGAAGTAGATTAGTGTTAAAGTGTTGATATCATAGTTTGCGTAGAATTTTTCCCATTTGTGAGATGTTGCACATTTTTTATTTAGACATAGCAACGTTAAATCATCCGTCATACGGCCGTACGTGTCGGAACTGTTCGAGTCGATATGTCCGTCGCTCGTACGCGAATGTAATTGATTAATTAAATTGTTCGTTCTCATTATCAAGAAAAATAACGAAACTCACCGCTCGGTGGATAAGCCGCGGATGAACCCGGTGCGGGTGGATAATGTTGCGCGTACGGATCGTAGGGTGTCGGTGGATAAGGTCCGGGATAACGACTACTGGTCGGATGACTAAATGCCGTTGGAACGTGAGTCTCGTCCCTGCTAGGATTTCCCGTACCGACAACCGACGACGTTGTGGTCTCCGTGTTTTTCGTGTCGTTCGCGTCAGTCGGTATTTTAACACCGGTGCTCAGAGACTGCGCGTAACCGGTAGTTCCGCCGGTCAATATCGTTCTCTCGTCATTGGTGGGTTTCGTCGTGAGCTCGGATTGCGACGTTTTCGCCGTGTCAACGGCGGCAATACGGGGATTTGTCGGATGCGGCGTGACACCAGGAAAATACGTTCCGTACGGACTTGGCATTGATCGTGATCGCGGATCGGCGTAATCGTAGTATCTCGGATATTGCGCGTAAGGATAGCCTTGCGGTAGAGCGTGTGGATCGCCGTGCGGCAAATCTTGAACGCGTGATTCGCGCTCTTTTGCGATTATAACGTTCGACGGGACGATCGGAGGTCCCACGCTCGGTGGATGCGATGGTTCGATTGTGTTTTTCGTCATGTCCGCGGTTCTATGAGCGTTTGGCGGTAACGGTTGTGGCTGATGCAATTGAGGTTGTTGCAATTGCAACTGTTGTTGTTGCTGTTGTTGTTGTTGCTGTTGTTGTTGTTGGTGTTGCTGTTGTTGTTGTTGTTGCTGCTGCTGCTGTTGCTGCTGCTGCTGCTGCTGTTGCTGGTGCTGGACCGTCGATGTGGGAGCCGGTAGAGATTGCAATTTCGTCGTTCTCGACGACGTACCATCCTCGATGACCATATCTTCCTTGCGACCATCACGCTTCTCCGTTTGTCCAACGAACCCATGACCGTAATTCGTCAACTGTTCGGCTTTGGTTGTGTCCTTGGTGTCCCTCGACGTGCCGCCGTTATCCTCGAGCTTCGACGAATTTTCCGCATTAGCCTCGTTCTCCTTCGACCCCTGCGCGTTGACGGCGCCAACATCGGCATTGTAGATCCGGGCTTTCTCGTCGTCGTGCTTCTGCAGCGAATTATCGATATCATTATTCGATTCAATATTAGAGTTTGTAGGACTGTACTCGTTATTGGAACTTGCCTCGGCAACAACGTCCTCGAGTCGCACCTCCTCGACCCGCTGATCCGTTCTCATTTGGCTGTCCGACGAATTTGAATTTTCGCCGACCGACGAATGATCGAGCTGATGCTCTTGCCTCGCTTTACAAACCCGCTGCAACGAGACCTGATTCGTGAGGGTCGTTATTTGACTTATGCGCGGTTTCGCTGAGCCCGTTGTCACCGTTTTCGTACTTTTCACCATTTCCTTTTCGGCAAATGGCTTGTAACCGGGAACACTGCCGGGTCTTGACAATGGTCTTGCCACACTACCCGGCGATGTTGCCGACGTTGCTTTTGGTATTATCGATATTGCGGAATTATTACGCAACGGAAAGCTCACCTCGGGCTTCGTTGTTCTCTGTGCTACCGCCGTAACGCCTGCAAAAATTTTATTTCACTCGTGTCAATCGATAGATATATTAATGAGCAAATTTGTAGAATCGACAATCAGTAAGCTTTTTGTACATATAGATACTATCGAGAATATGCACATTTTGTAATTGTTGGCCCGGTCGACATTGTTTTGTTTTTTGCATCTATGACTATGATACACTTGAAAATGTTGCAATGGATAAAGAAAAAAAATGATGCACATTTCAACCTGCATATTGGATTCATCATTTTTGCGTAATTACAAATTTTTCTCTATGAGCAAGAGGCTTTTTCTACCTTGCGCTTCCCCATAGAGGAGTTTTGTGTACGGGAAAAATTAATGAGAAAGCAATATGCAATTTTCAATTTGCATAATTTTTCTCGCAATTAACTTGACAGTGTGAGATTTGTTTGATTTTGAATGGATTTTTCGGAAAAAATGAAACTACCATCAATATAGCTTTGTACAGATTTTCTCTAAATTCAATACGAAATGTCCTTCCATGGTACCCAATTTATAGAGGAATTTTGTGACCCGATAGCGTCAACAAACAGCCATGAGCAATTTTTCGAAAAATTCAAAATTCCATAAATTTAGAAGACCTTGATAAATTATTTCCAAATTCAATAGCAAACAGTATTCGATGACAGTCAAATTAGATGTTTGTGTGGAAATTTGTAGGCTTTTTTATTTAATTCAATATCATGTAAAACCCGAACGAGTAGTTTAAACTTCGCGAAAATTATATCGGACACAGGGGGCTGGAAGCCCCCTTCGAAACTTGCGTTCGCCCGATCTATCAAGCCATTCAAGAGTTGTAGAACTTTGATTTTTTCTTCCACCCCACGCCACGCACACACGCACATCCCTGTTTAGAAACATTGTTTCTAAACAAATTTTCCGACATTTTGACGCACTTTGAACACATTGGCATTAGAAACTGGAAAAAAAAAAATGTTTGACGAAAACAAAGCTTCCTTTGTGAGGAATCAAGGTGAGTTCGTCGTGTCAAATTATGACAAATTTGATCGCTGTATATTGTACTTTGATTAGGCTAATAATTGGAAAATTGCTCACGATAAGCAATGTTAATCACCGTTGATACGAATATGGTTTCCACCGTTTTTTTCTTTTATTATTGATTTCTCGGCGTAAATTCGAATGATACTTTAAATCAATGAAACATCGACAAAGTTCCGTTACATGTTCGAACATCAGGTCCCACATAGACATAGAAATAACGTGTGTTTTATTCGAGAGATGGGCAAACTCAAGTTTTTCAATTACATCCTAACAACTGTTATGTCTTTTTTTAATGATCTACCATTCTTTTTACTGTCATTTCATGATATACTGCTTTATTTCTAGAAATGTTTAGCCGCCCAACGACGTCAAGTAATTAAGTAGAGTTTTTAATAATATACTTAACAATTCACCACGAACGGACATTTGAAACGGTAATTTTTCAAATATAAGTAAAAAAACAAATTCGATATTTGCGCATCTCTGTTTGATTACAAGCAGACCCTTGAAACGCTGATTTCTGGTAGATTTTACTCGTACTCTAATTAAAATAAACGGTAATTGAAGCTAAAATATCGAAAAATTGATAGACTGAAAATAGAAATTAACCTTTTTTTGGCTCCTCGTCGCGTTTCTGCTGATTCAACTTAAGCGCCGTTCGTATAGCTATAATTTTGCCGGACTCGAGTTGCATATATATTCCCTTTGGACTCTTCAGTACCATTACTCGTTGTCCGGCTTTCAGAACTATGCTACCCTTGTCCGGTGAATTCGTCGGTATAACAACGTCCAACGGCAGTGTCATTTCTTGAGCGCTCATTCCCTGTCTTTGCCATACTTCCGCCGGTATCCATCGACTTCCAACTATTCCCCGATTACCCAAATTCTCGGCACCCCGTTGCTGCATCGGTCTCACCGATGCTACTGGCTTTTGCGTCGTTCCCGTATCACCACCTCTTATCGCTCTGATCTGTAATCCACCTGCTGAAAAACCGTTAAAAGAATTACACGCGATGTCAATACGAAGTTAAAGAGGCAATGGAGGGAATTGACATGAAAAGAAAAAAAATGTATTCGAAAAATGTGTGACTGTATGAACGACGTTTGGTAATTCGTTCCAAAGGGTGATTTGTTGAGAAAATTTTCGTTCATTTATTAACGTTCTTCTATTATTAAAAAATTAACTTTCTTTCATTATTAAAAAATTAACGTTCCTTTATTATTATAAAATGAACGTTCTTTTATTATTAAAAAGCGTACTGTTATTGTCGTCTCTTTATTTGAGAGGATGTACCATTCGAAAATGCAAAATGTACTCTCTTCGAAATGACACAACCGATCGGGATGAAATAAGCTTAGTTACTGCAGTACGGTGGCAAAAAGTGTCTAAGCTTATTAAATTTCGATCGGTTGTGCCGTTTGGGAGAAAGTACCGATAAAAATGAACAGCCATCTCTTTCGCACCAATGTGTCTGCACAGTACATGTGCATCTTACTTTTAATACGACAGTTAGAGTGCCTTTTTTAATTCTTTTTATGAACATTCTATCTCCTTCGCACGCATTGTATTAAAAATAAATACGACGATGGAAAGCGACGAATAGATGAATTAAAGAACGCACCCACAGACATTTAACTCAACTGCTTTTGGTATGAATTGAAGAACGCTTGGGATACACATCTCCCACATAAAAAGCAACAACAAAAGAAACACTGTTTGCTAATAAATAAATAAAACGCGTCTATCACGACCATTTACATTTTGGGCGTAATCTCTCTTTCGATAAGAGAACGCGCATGGACACATCGTGGATGTATCTGCGAAAAGGATGAATTCATGAACGCACCGTCTGTATGTGACACAAGCTCGTCGTACAAGTCGCTCATCAATCGGCTCGTTGTTACTCGCGTGAAAAAAATTGTGGTGTGGGGTATTTCACACGAAGTGGAACGATTTTTGTCACAGCGGTCATTTAGAAACCTTTTTAATTACTGAACGATGACAAGAAAAATCTTTTTAACGTTCGAATTAGATACTTGTACAATGGGTGCCTCATTATTTTATCTACCTCACAAATTCCCCTGCATGAGCAAGTTATTTCTTCAATTCTCCCTGTCTCATACCGGAAGCTCTGTCGGCGAGATAAAGAAATGAGATAACAACGTGCGTGTATCTATTTTACGAGTTGTTTTTCTTCACCGAATTCGATCTCAACATTTCCGAGGTATCATAGGTAACAAAATTTTATGATTCTTCATTATCTTTCTGCAATATTTACCAAAGTTCGAACATCGAAATTTTTATACAATCTTGAAGCCCTTTACCAATTCTTTTTAAACTCAATACGCAACAAGGCTATTCTCTAACCGATTTTTACGGCAAATGCCAGCTTCTAGAGACGAAAATTTAAGAATTTTTGAGCATACGTGCAATTTCGCATGAAATATGAAAATTTCGGCTTGCGAAATGGCATTTCGTAAATACCTTTTAAATATAGCACTAAGAATTCAAAAGATTTTATTTTCCCGTAAACAAAGCTTCATCCGCGAGAAAACAAAATGCTCTTATTTCATTTATTTTTGTAGTCATGATCTACGAATGCAATGTCTCCGAAAAATATCTCGTATTCGCGTTTAAATATGTAAAATGCTTAAAAAATATATCTATACATCTCGCAAATATTTACGAAGATTCATATGTTTTTTTCCACTAAATATCGTTTTCTCTTTATAACGTGAAAAATATATCTATACATCTCGCAAATATTTACGAAGATTCATGTTTTTTTCCACTAAATATCGTTTTCCCTTTATAACGTGAAAATCTTTGTTTTTTTTTTGTACATGATATTTCAAAGGATATTTACCTCGCGTGGCTGTATTACCGGGAACATAACTGTAGCTGGGCCTCGAGCAATTAGCGGCCATTTTTTCAAGCTCGTAACCCCGTCTCGCGAGGCGTTTTTCCGCCTGACTGAGCTTCTTGTCTTTACGATCGACGAGAAGGCTCTCGTGATGAAATGGCTGTTTCGTGAGCAACGACGAATGCCGATCCAGCAGTAAATGCATAACTTCATCGGAGTAAGTGTCCTTCGTTTGTGAGAAATCTTGTACCTGACTATCCTCCTCCCAGTCCCACGACAATGTCGTCGCTTCTTTCAGCGACAGATGAGCATCGGGATTGCATTGATCAACAACACGATCGGCCATTCCCTGTTTACTTATCTGTCTGTCGTAGATCTTTCTCTCGAGACAATTGTCGGTAACGAGACGATAAACGAAACACGGTTTTTGCTGTCCGTATCTGTAGACCCGACATACCGCCTGTGTGTCATGGCACGGATTCCACGAGGCGTCGAAAACAATAGCGCGATTAGCACCAACGAGATTAATACCCAACGAACCGGCTCTCGTCGATACCAAAAACAGATGTATCTTTGGATTACAATTGAACTCGTTTATCAATTTTTCCCTCTCCAACGCGCTCGTACTACCGTCTAATCTATAATAATTTATGTTCTTCACCCAATCCTCGGTACGACCGTCCGGATACTTTAAATTGTTTCTAGCTAGAAAATCCTCGATGAGATTCAGCGTGAATAGGGATTGTGAGAATGCCAATACACGATCACCGAGACGCACAGCTTCCTCGAGGATGCAAAAGAATAGCGTCATTTTGGCCGACGCGTCGATCAGACCGGGAACATATCCCTTCATTAGTTCCGTTGCCTGTGAACGTTTCAATATTTATTTTATTTATTTGGCAGTTTGTTCGTTGTGCAATACAGAAAAAACTTTCACATCCGTTATTTATGGCTAGTTTAATTTTTTTACATCTCATCCGTTCCTTAAGGTAGTAGCCTGGCAACTTAAGCCGATTTTCATGTCTTATTTGGAGGGCGTTTTTTTGTAGGAAAATAAAAATGAATCGTTTTGGATATTTAGGATGTTTTTATTTACATATTAAAAATACAAAAAAAAATTTTTTTGAAAAAATTTTATAGTTTATCATTATGATTATTATTGATCGAAGTTGGCACCTCGAAGTTGGCAGCCCGGGTCCCAACTTTTTTTCTACCGAACCGATTGCTTTCGAATTTTAACAGGCTACTCTACACACTTATAGTTCTCGTCGGAACTACCGAGAAATTTTTTCACCCCTAACTTTTCATTTTACAACCCCTTCTTTGCTAAAATAAGAGGACTTGTTTCTCCAAAGTCCGCCATTTTGTTATTTAACCATGAAATTTAACTTCAGTAGTTCCGACCAGAATGACATGTCTATAGATTAAGAATTATCAAGAATTTTTGATTTCAGTTAATATCAAGAGCCAAAATCACCGGGGCCACCCACGCGCTTTTTTTTCGAGGTGCCAACGACGATCAATAATAATAATAAACTATTAAATGTTTTCAAAAAATTTTTTTTTTGTATCGTTAATGTGTAAATAAAAACATCCTAAATATCCCAAACGATTCATTTTTATTTTTCTACAAAAAAAACGCCCTCCAAAAAAGACATGAAAATCGGCTTAAGTTACCAGACTACTACCTTAACGGATTGGGCCACTCTAGACTATTGGAAAAATGGAAATTTTTTTTCCGGTTTTAAAGGTGCCTAAGGGTCTTAAAATTGATAGACCAAAATACAATAGGCGGTCAAAAGCTCCAAGTACCCCAATTTCGAATTCTTCCTCAGCCCCTCTCGGTCCGTTGCGAGCGGGACTGAAAACTTTAAACGCGTTTTTCTCGAAACCACGCTGTTCGAACTGGGCGGAAACATAACGCGAACAAACTTTCACCGCTCCATTTGAAAATCTAACTGTACATTCAAAACTACATTCTCTACCGAAGTACGTGGGATTTTTGTGTCATTTTACATAATTTTTTTGTTATAAACAATTATCTGACGATTTTTTTCGAAAATTTTTAACGTTTATAAAAGAAAACAAAAACAAATGTATACACACCCAATCGTACGGTATACCAGGTTCCTCCTTCGATCCCGGCGAACACTTGGAATCCTTCTCTTCGTCTTTGGCCATTATCTCATCGTCCGACTTGTCCTCCTTATCTTTCTCCATTGCGTCATCCTTCTCCTTATCCTCTTCCTTGGCATTGTCAATTTGTCCAATTCGTGAATTACCAATCTGACAAGAACCAACGGGTTGTTGGGGCCTTGGCATGTTGGTGCATTGTCCCTCGTTGCCGTTATAGCCCGGTGCCGTCGAGGCGTTATTCTGCGACAGCGATTGACTCTGTACGATCGTGCCGGTTGCCGTTTCTTTCGCGCTCTTCTCGTACGTTCCTTGCGTCTGTACTCTCGGCATTATTGCCCCTTGTGAATTCTTCGTGTCGTCGGTATTCCGCGGACCCGTGTAACCCTCGTACGACGTTGGATTGCCATAATTTTGTCCGGGATAATAATTATTCTGATAACGATTCGACGGAGGTTCGCGAAAGTATTGATCCTGATTGTTAGCGCACTGTTCCTGACGACCGGTTTGCGAATAATTACGCTGCCAGTACGGATCGTCCGAACTCTTGTTGTACTGTCCCGTTGAATTCTGATTCGTCCCGTCCGCCGAATAATTTCCCATTGAATTTTGCGACTGATTCCCCGAATGTTGATTCGCCATGTAATTAGCGTTTGAACTCGGCGTTGCTGCACCGCCAGCGGAATAATTCTGCATCTGTTCACTCGGATTTATTCCACCGCCCGTTGAATTCTGCGATCCCGCGTAATTCATCGTCTGATTCTGCGACATCACCGGCGTTTGTCCCTGCTGATTAGTTCCGTATCTGTGCGACTGCGTTTGCGTCGTTGATTGCTGACTCGTCGTGTAATTGTGACTCTGAGCGCCACCACCGGCGCCCGACGCTTGATTCGTCTGATTGGACGGATAAGCGGTCGTTTGATTCGACGATTGCGAGGCCGCTGCTCCAAGATGACCAGCGCTATAACCGTGAATTGTATTTTGCGTCGGTGGCGTTGGATCCTGTCGATCGGCCGTGTACACGTGATTCTGCGACTGTTGTGGCAATGTACCGGTCTGTTGATTACCGGTATAACCGCGTATTGAATTCTGTCCTATCGGTCCCTGTGACGATGCATTGGAAATGTAACCTTGCTGATTGTTCGGCGTCATCGTGCTCGTTCCTTGTTGATTACCTTGATAGCCGTGATTCGAGCTTTGCGACGATGAGTTTCCGGTAACTTGATTACCCGTATAACCGTGCGACTGTTGATTCGGCATACCGGAATTTTGTTGCGCCGGCGGATAGCCGTGATTCGCGGGATGCATCATCGCACCGGGATTCGATTGATTTGACGGAAAATCACGAGACTGATTGCCACCGGACGACGGAGGATTTTGCGATTGTGTCGTCATGTAATTGCTCGGCTGACTCTGACTGTTGGAGGTTGAATTTTGTTGCTGATTCGGCGGATAACCGAGATTCGGATTTGCCATCTGATGATTATCCGGACGCGCGTAAATCTGACTGTTTGCCTCACCGGTTGCCGGATAATTTTGCGTTTGACTCGCGCCGAACGTCGTGTAATCGTTCAACGGCACGTTCGTCGTTTGTTGGGACATGGGCGATTGAAAGTTTGCCGCTTGACCACCACCGCTCTGTGGATAATTCGTTGTTTGATTCAAATTCGCCGGATAAACGCGCGACTGTTCGGTAAAACCGTACGGTCGCGGAAACATTCCCGGTGTCTCGTAATTTCCGTTTGTACCGGTATCGGGACGAAAATCGGCCGATGGCGTTGGACCGGTGAATCTCGGATTACCGGTTTGCTCGTTGTTGCCGATGTAAGTCTGTTGATTCGGATAATTCGTCGTTGTCCCGTAGCCCGGTGTCGTTTGCGAATACGACGGAAACGATTGCGACGTATTACCGTATCTCGGTTGTCCCTGTTGATTGTTGTAAAATTCATTGTACTCACCGTGATTACCATCGTTACGATAATAATTATTTTGCTCGTTCGTCGCACGAAAATTCTGATAGCCCTGAGGATAATTTGGCTGCTGTCCGGCGTTTGGAAAAATTGCATTGTTCATTTGCGCCGGATAATTCGTGGGAAAGTGTCCCGTTTTGTTGACGCTACCGTGCGAATTTTCAGCCTCGTTGAGATTGTCGTTGCTCGAGGACGACGACGACGTCGGCGGTACACTCGCGGCCGGTTTATTCTTCAGACTCGTAGCGTTTACTTTCTTGCCCTTCTTCGGTTCACCCTTTGGCTGTCGTGGCTTGCCACGTTTACCACCGGGCGCCGGTTTCTCACCGATCGTCTCCTCGAGATCCAAATCGTCCTCCTCGTTCGCCTGTCTCTTGCGCAAAAAGTGATACAATATATCGGGATGATTCCAAATTTTGCAACATACCGCGAACGCCTTCAGTGGATTCGGTACAGCTCGAGTCTTTACAACTTGATTCATAAAAGTATCGTAGAGCTTACGTTGATGCGGTGTCATTCTAACCAGTAGTATGTACTCCTCTTTGCGCGGCAACGATATCTGCAGTACGGAGTGGGAGCGTCTCTGGACGAAACCCTCGAGAAGCGCGTGAAGAACGTGGGCCCGATAACGCATCAGTCTAATGTCCTGCGGCGTCGAATCTATACACTGTCCATTCTGTATTGGTCTCTCGAACATATTACAAAATTCGCTCTTCGTTCCCAAATAATTCGGTCTGACGAAATCGACCATGCACCAATATTCAAGGAGATTATTCTGCAGAGGATAGCCGGTAAGAACGATTCGACGTTTCGTCTTCATTTGTTTCAGCGCCATGCTTATACTGGCATGAGAATTTTTAATTCTATGACCCTCGTCGCAAATTACCAAATCGGGTCCCGGACTAACGAGAGCGCCGTGCATATCTTCCAACAGACCCTTGTTCTTATCCTCCTCCTCCACGTCAACGGTGTCCTTGAACGGTTGATTCCGCTTTCTCTTAGCCTTGTTGGGTTTCTTGAGGGACAATTGCCGGTATAACTCGTAACCGATCAGCAATACACCGCCGTTTTTCTGCCAATCGAGTATGACGCGGGCACGCGCGGGCATTGTTTTGTGCGAATCGTTCAGTATATGAAGACGAAAGTGTCGCGGTCTGAGCGTCATACCGATCGGTGAATCGACGCTATGAGGTGTCTCAATTTTTTCCATACACTTCTTGTCGACCGCGCCCTCTTCCTTCGTTGTCGCTGCATTATCCTCCTTCTTCGCGCCGTCCTCAGGTTCGATTTTAACATTAACATCGGTATTTTGCGCTTGTGGCGCGATCTCCTCCTTCTTGATCTCGTGCTCGATCTGTTGAATGGGCGCTGCTGCCGGATAATTCCCGTAAGTCTGTGCGGACGTAGGATTTTCATAACCGGGATACATATTGGTCGACGGGGATGCGTGATTGTTCATTCCCGCGTACATTTGTCCGGTATTGTTACGATTATCCATTTCCGGATATAACGACGCTTGAGAAGGTTGACGAGGTTCCATTCCCGGATACAAGCCCGTCGTTGATTGACTGTTCATACCGTAATTCGTACCCGGCGGCAGTGATCTAGCGGACATTGCGTGATGATGAATCTCCTGTTTCATTGGATCGTAAGACGGTAACGGACCACCTCCGTACATCGTATTTTGCGCTATTCCAGCGTGATAATTCGGATGCAGGTGAGACGACTGATCAACAGGCGTTTTATTGATCATACCATCCTGCGAGTATTGCGGAATTATACAATGATTATCGTATTGCTGATGACCGTACGAATTAGTCTCGTTCATCATTTGCGGCTGATGATTCTGTAACACAGGATCGTGTCCAAGACGATTAGCCGATTCCGTACTAATCGGTCTCGACATGTTCGAAATATCGCTCTGACTGCCAATCTCGTCCTTCATCTCGTGCTTACCGTCGATCATCGATTCGGTCTTGACGCTATTCGCGCTCGAGCTCTTGTTCTCGTTGATCGGTGCCGTTGGATCCTCGTACGGTAGCCACATGTTAAACTCGGCGAGCCAATTTTGCAACGTGTTTATCGGCATTATGCACAGTACCGTTCTCGCGGAAGTGCAACGAAAAAATATATCGCAAAAACTTGCGACCTGCAGTGTTTTACCGAGGCCCATACTGTGAGCGAGTATACAACCGAAACCCGAACTATTTTTATACCTCTCGATGCTCTCGACAATATTGTCAAAGAGAAATCTTATGCCGCCGATCTGATGGGGTTTTATTATACGTGCGACCTGCGGCGCTAAATAAACGTCGGGCTCGGTGTCCGGATGACCGACGTTAATCAGTACTCTACCGTGTTCGTCCGGCAAATTGTAACGATCATTCGTGTGCATACCGGAATTTGACGGATCATCGTCATTATCGGTCTCCTCGCCGCCGCTCGGATCGCTCAGCACTATGCAATCGTCGTCCGAACTCTCGCTCGAGCTCGATATCGTCACTACGTCTTTGCCCTTTGCCGGTTTTCCGGTTTTCGGCGCCCCCGATACCTTTCTCATTGCGTGCATTTGCTTCTCGTGGAGAGCCTCCTCGGCCTCGATATCCGACATATCCGAGTCCGAGTAATAATCGGCACGATCGATCGGCTCTTTTTTCGGTACGACCGGTGAGATACTGACGGACGGTGTCATCATACGAATTCTCTGCTGCAACATATTTTGTCCCGTATTACGATTCGGTACTCGCGATATCGATGTCTGTCCGGCCGATTGACAAGCCCCACCGCGTCCCTTTTGCCAGCGCATACCGTCCATCGGTCTTCTTGCCATTTGTCCACTCTGTATACCCGAGCTCGTTTGCGTTCCGGCTCCCGTTGTCGTATTATTCACTTTTAGCATAACGCTACTCGGTACTCGTAACTGCGACGCCGCCGTAGACGTACACGTCGTTTCGGATATCGTCGTGTCGCCCTGATTTTGTTTTCCCTGCAGTAGACTTATAACGCGTGTCTGCGTCTTGTTGTTCTGTCGATTAATCGCTATCTGACGCTGTACCTCGCGTATTATTCTTTGCTGTTCCTGTACACGACGCAGACGCTCCATCTCCTGTCTCTGCGCCGACAGCGTAGCCTCGTCCAATTGCGTCTCGTCCATAACTTCTCGTATGTTTCGTCTCATGTTCGCCAATTTTTTTTCCGCTTTGGTCTCACACTCGGACGCCGAGTCGTCATTCCCGTCCTCCTTCTTCTGCTTCTTCATCGTCGTCTCTGTACTATCCTGCTCGTGACGTCTCTTGTTACCATCGACGTCCTCCTCGCCGCCCGACATACTCTCCGATTTGTCATTGTCGATACTCTCGTTGTCGTCGTCCTTCAACGGTTGTCCAAGAAGATCCGCCTCTGTCACCTCCTGTCCCTCGATCGGTGCACCTTTATCGTGAACGGAAAATTATCAATCGTAATTGGGAAATTTATTGTTTGTATCCGGTTATCTTGTTACGTGAACGAGCGATTATAGAGCATTTTTTGTCTCTCTTTGGTACAAACACAAATGGCACTCGCACTCGGTATTATTTTTTTTTATTTTCCCGAAAATATGACTCTTTTGGGGGGTGCTTTTTTAAAAAACTATGTGAAATCGTTTGTGAATTCTTTACGAGCTTTCATCGAGAACGTGTTATTTTTTTGTAAAATCTCAGTTGGGTTGTAGAACGAAACATTTGTTGCTTTCTAGTTTTTGTTTTGTTTGTGAATACGAGACTTGTTTTATCATTTCCACATAGACTTGATGGACAATTTGTCATCATAGGGAAAATTGCATATTCCTTGTTTCGCAATAATCGTTAAAAAAAAATATCTCTATCGCATACTGACCTTCTAAGGGCAAAGTGTCCAAAATATTAACAGGTTCGGGATCATCCTCGGGCGAGGATGACTCCGAATGATGCCTCTCCGACTCCATTCTCACGCCAATTTGGGTGTCTATCGTCTCGTCAAGATCCATATCGTCGCCCGACCCCTCTGAGCGTACCTCTTCGATGTCATCCGTTTGGGCAGTGTCGTTTTTCTTCTCACGCTCGACGTCCCCCGATTCCACGCTCGACAAGTCCGAGCTATCATCGTTCGCTGTTTGTAATTCTAAATCGTTTATCGTCGTGTCGTTCGGTGTCTCGTTCGTTTCGGCACCTTGATCCGTTGATCCAGGACTACCGCGCGGTGTTACACGTTCAATGGTAACGTCGCCGATTCGTGTTAGAAAGCTATCTAAACTGTTTGACATGTTTTTCACGACCCGACCATTCAGCTTGCGCGGCAGTTTGCTACATCAATTCACAATCCATTACAGAACGAAATGTTTGTTCACGTAAAAACACTTGCTCGAATTTTACTATCCTTTTTTTACAAAATTCCGTAAAGTTCTATTGTTTTTTGTTTTTTTTGGAGTCGCCTCGTTCGCCAATATTCACATTGTCGTTTCGTTATCGGCACGATGTTCGTTCCATGCGAAAATTATATGCCTGTGGACAATAAATTCATTGTAATATGCGATATGAGGATTGATGAAACATTTCAATGGTTGAATTATACAAATTTGATAGCACTTATCAGTGAAAATTTCATTACCCATACAAATTCACTCGTTGTAATATCCGGTTCAATTGGTTTTTTGTGAATTTGGTCATGCTGCAACAAGCAAGTAGAGTCTAAAATGATAAACTGTTTGTGCGGCAAGAATTTTCTGCTACGTGTTATTCTTATCTTATATTTTTTTAATTGTTCTTTCGAGGCTACACATAATTATGTAACGTTTTTAAAACAATGATGGTTAATGTTACAAAACGCAGCAATAATTTTGTGTTTCAATTCCAAAATGCAAAATTATTTTTTCATTCTGCTATGAAACAATTGGGTGCAATATTTAAACAACGATCCATTTGTGAAGAGGAACAGAGGAAAAAAATGACAATAGGTACCTACATGGGAGAAGACCAGAATGTAAAAAAAAAACCTTGATAGCATAGCCCTACTAAATCCATGCTACTAGCATTGTGTAAACAAGAAGAGCATAATGTTTATACAAATTCTTTTTATAACACCCAAGGAATTCGTATATCTCGAAACATAGCCAAAAACTAACAAACAATAGGTGGAAAATGTTCATTTGTCGTTTGTTAGCGAGCAATAATTGTACCATTGTCTCGATTCTGATGAAAATTGACTCTCTTGTCCGGACGTGACAAATTTCAAGCAAACTATCACCGAATACTACACAAAAGTCAATATAACATTCTGCATTTCTTGCAATAATTTAAAAATAATTAAGCATTTGGTATTGCCAAACATTTTTGCACATTTTCATCGTACAAAGTTATTGGCATTACGGTAATGTTATTACAGGGAGTCCGAGCAAGCCTTGTATTAGCAGAGTTGACAACATTTTCATCAGTATTCTCGCAACGTCCGAACGATATTAAAAGACTGTTAAAATTGCCTCAGGCTTCATAAAAAAATATGCATAAAAACTTTGACGTTGTTATCATAGAACAGGTATTCCTTTACATACCACGAATATGCAAAAGCTTAAAAAAAAATCAATCTTAAGCATATTAATAATCATGTTTCTTAAAAGCACCAAGAGGAGAAGAAATTGCCCCAGTACTCAAAAAACAAAAACGTACAGCCGAAATATCAGAATTTCTACAAAAAAAAACATACTTTTATAAAGCCCATACTACTTGCGTCGTGTCTGTCTCAATCGCTCCGAGTCGCAATAACTTTTTAATAGTTTTCAAGACATTTTATTAGCTCGCAATAGTTATTACCTTGTCAATGCATGATACAAGCGAGGCTATAAGCGGCAAAAAAATGATTATAAAATTAAACAAGCTCAGGCCTTGTGACTGCTTTGCCTAACATTTCGGTTGTCCGAAGAAACACGTGCGCAAAGACGGTTTACGACAATCTCTATTACAGCTAGACAAATGGCAATGCGGCACGTCTAAACATTAACGCATGTGGGACGAATAAAAAAAAACTAAACTATGAAAATATAAAACAAGCGTTCCAATGTAATCGAGCAATTTCAATACTCATGCCAGGACTACAAACAAACAAATCAAACGTTTTTTTTTCATTAGAAATTGCATTGAAAAAATTTTGCAGATAAAAAATGATTGGAAAACGAGATAAACCACGAAACAAGAAAGTACATATGAAGAAAAAAAAACATTTATTAATTCTCCCATTTGTACAGTAGATATGGTGGATTATACAGGATGTCGAGAAAGAGTGCAACACGAGATTTACGAGAAATATGAGATGAGAAACAAAACGTTCTTTTCTCCTTCGTTTTTTCTTTTCTTTTTTTTTTTTCATTCGAAACTTCTCGAGGTTCTCGATATCGTCAGCAGCGAAGAGCAAATATCTCGGTTGTGAAGTTAAGAAATGTCGTAAAATATCGTGCTCGTTACAGGAGGAACTCTGGGTGGGAGCTGTCAAACGAGGGGGGAAAGGGCATATAAAGAGTACACGAATTCACACGAATGTTTGTGTTTACGGATAAACGATATATTTTTTTTTAATACACGCAGGATTCGTGTCAATTGACGACGTTACCTTTCGATCCAAAAAAAACGCGATCGTCTCGTTCGACCATAAAATATCTCTCTCGTCGAATATTACCAAATCTTTTTTCGAGTCGTCCTTAATTAGTCGGTTAATTGAGGGGGGGAATAAAAAATAATGACACACGCACACACACACTCGATGGACGCCATAGCGTCGTTGTTCCCTCTCGATCCGCGCGTATATATATTCCCGTGGTTACTATGTACCGAGGATTCCCACTGACGAATATCCGGCGACGAAAACAACGAGGAACAATAACGATTCCGTTCACTCGTGCCTCTAGCACGATATTTTTTTTTTTGTCACGAAACTCTGCGATTCTCGGAGGCAAATGTCTCTCTGGCCCCAACTTTTTGCACGCGTCGTGTTCCTCGCTTATCGCGGCATTTTTCTTTCTCTTTTTTTTTTTCCCCCTCTCTGTCTCTCACTCGCTCTTTCGTCTCACCGCCGAAACGGAACTTTTAACACCGAGTGTACCGACACTCGCAATGGACAAACGCCATTTTGTACACTAGCTTACAATGAGAGAGAAACGTGTATTTCCGTTGGTAATGCCGGAATTGTTTTTTTTTTTTAAGTTCTTTTTTCTTTGGGTTCACGACATTACGGAAAGCTAATTTCACGGAGATGACGAATTTTAATAATTAATAAAAAAAAAAAAATTGATTTACGTTACTCTTGGCGATTGAAGATAACGAGAAATCTTGGCAAATATTTTTTCGTTGGATTTAATTCTAGGAAAAGGCTGTGGATGTCGATGATAATGGCTTTTTTTAATTTAATTCCATGTCGATTGAATTTATGCAAAATATATTTATTTCCAAATATGTTGCTTTGGAGCTTCGATTATTTCGTCGAGGTAGCACATTAGTTGTGCAAATTTTTCATTGTCATTAAAATGAATTTCGTATGTGTAAGGACTACAAGCAAAATTACATATGCTGAAACTGCTTTGAATTTGTAGTAAAATAGTTGAACTTTGTTACAACAGATGGGTTTGTTACATGTAAAATAAACGAGTAAATACATCAGGCTAAATTTTTGTAAAGTATGAGCTTAATAAACCTTTTTCAATCAATTATTTCGATTATTTCTCGCAATCGATGGACAGCGAATGGAATAATTGAAATTTTCCGTTTAAATTGTACTTAATAATAAAGTAGATATTATGGTTTGGACAAAATATTTCCGTTTAAGCGAGCTTTTCGGATCTTTGCTCGTGCGAACAGGAACTATTGTCTTTACAAATATGTTGATTTTTAAAAAATCATAAATAATGCATTTATAATATTACCATAATTAAATACATGTAATTTGAAAAATGATATCTGAATTAATTATTACTGTAGATTAATCGTAGCTGATAGCGATAGTACGAATTATTTCGCTTCATTTTGTTTGGCTCAACGATGTATCAGTGACAATGCAAATCATGATCAACTTAATGGGTCCAAGTTCAATGAGATTTGCAACATTTTTTTATAGTCCGCAGCTGAATCAGCCATATTTTTGTCACTTAATCGATGAAATATTTGTAATTCTGCGAAATGACGCGTACACAGAGATTGCGGGTACTCGATAAATCAATTAATAATCGCAATGTAAGCCCATTCGTGATTCTTCATTATTTTCTCGGTAGATACGACTCGGTCGATGACACTGAATCTTAAAAAAGTAGCTTTCAGACTCTTTGCAGGCTTCGGGTTATTTGTCACTTTTTAATGAGAAATAGCCTTTATCAATTAGCAGTTTCGCACGCATCTATCCAATCGTTGTATACATCCAGAGGCTCTGACAATAAATTTATTGTCGTCTGAAAGTCTTCCATACAAACTCTGCATGTTATTCTCGCTGTATTTCGCGATTTATCCCTGAAAATTCATAAATAATAATTAAGTCGATGTCAGGTAACGGATTATCGCGAAATATATGTTGATTTTATGAGAGTAGTACCGGCACAATTAAGTTGATACATACATCTTAACCTCGCAGGACTTCTCATGATTACAGAATGGACAATTAAATTGCGTGTCTAACGGCTGTATAGCCTTTCTCTTGGTCGGTGGCTTTCGTTTACTCTTTCTGCGTCCCATTTCGTCAATAAAAACTTTCGAGTTCAAGTATTGTCGTTAAAAAATTACGGTAAACATCGCAAACACAGACTGTTTTTTTATTTCACGTAGTTTATAGTTTTCTGCTGTGTGCTGTGGTTCATTATTTTACCGCACTGACAGCAGCGCTAACGTGGAGTGTGCGATTTGGCGCGATATTCGAAAGGGTGATGTTGCCATATTGTTTTTTTCTTCATAGAATTATCGACTTTGTACTTTAATCAACTTTAATTTGCTTCCGACATTGGTGGGAGTAACTGTGCTTTTTATTCACTTTTTTCCATCGATCTGCATTTTGTTCGTGAATTGGTTTTCTAATGTGGATTTTCTTCTGTTTGAAAAATGAATATTGTATAATATAGAAAAAACAATAATAGCAAAAGCAATCACTGATTGTAACGTGTGACTAATTGTTTGATTCCCGCGGGTCACACAGCACACATTTTTTCCTTCATTTTGCGAGAAACATTAAACACTAATTTTTGTGTTGTTGTTGTTCCTTCCTTACCTTAGATCGGTAGGGTAGGTATGACGAAATGTCATATTTTCATCGCACATAAAAAATAAAAAAGTATTCGTATGATATATATGACAGCCTACCGAATGATTTCGTTTTAAGATTCGAAAAATACCAATTTCATTGTTTAATGAACATTGATTGTTGCAATGAGCGAGTTGAATGTGTATCCTTTTTTTTTTTTTCAAAACAAATATCGTCAAATGAGTTTAATTAAAATTATCACGACAAGACATAACCTTAACGATATTACAGAAACGTATCGGTTCCTTTTCCAACACCGCGGGAAGCAGAAGTAGCGTATCAAGTATTGAGAGTTGATAGTGAGCCTAAAAGAAGCGGCGTCACGAAAATCCTCTCGTTGGATGGAAATCTTCTGAAAGTGTAAGAAAAGAATATCTACGTGTATGATCATTCGTTCGGTAATTTTCTCATTTTCATTTCCAAGTCTTAACGCCAAATATTGAAGAAAAAAACAAAATGTTTACAGAAAATTCTCCGGTCAGGAAGCCCGCAAAGTTCGAGTTGGACTGACGTCTTTTTTCGAAAGTCTCATACTCGTCACAGAAACAATGGAAAAATTTGGCCCACCTGCATCTACCTACAGTCACTATTAAAAATTGTATCGAAAGAGCACGCAATTGAATTTTTGTCTGTGCGAAGATTCTATTGGCACCAAAATGTCAGAGCACACACCTGCACCGTATAGGCCACGATCGGTGTATGGTTACGCGTTGTACATAGGATCCAATATGCTTTTTATCATTTATTTAGTGTGGGCCGTTGTGCCGGAGGAATTTTTGCACAAAAAACTGGGACTCACCTATTGGCCTCTGAAATATTGGGCCGTCGCTATGCCCATATGGGCATTGACAGCGGCAGCAGTTTTTATATTCATAATTTATCCTGCTATAAATATGCTCATGACTCCTGACGTAGACGACATAAGGACCATCAGGGATCAATATTCTTTGGACAAAATTCAACGAGTACCTGGCGGTATTCCACCAGTTTCGGATATACCGATTACCGAAGTTTGTAAAAAATTGTATTTACCACCCAAGAAGGCAAATTAAATTTTGTTGACATCGCAAATAATATGATTATGAATCCATTAATCAATATGGTATATTAGGGCAATTTTTTTTCGACTATTTTTTTTTTCTCTGTCCCCACCTGAAATCTTGTTGGATATGTCGGGAAACGAATTCCCTGAAAGTTACAGCCCTTAATATTAATTCTAAGTACTTTCCCTTGGCGTGAAAAGATTTTCCATCTAAAATACATGTAAATCGATTTCTTTTTTTTTTGTTTTAATTCTATAACTCCGAGGCATTTTATGCCATCATATTGTTCTTGTTTTCGATTTACTCAGAATAAAACATTTTTTAATTTAATATTTCATATTTTATAAATATTATACTACTCATAAGTTAAAGTTGTCCCAAAAAGTATAATTATCGAATTTAATTCATTTAAGAATGAAAGTAATTCTTCACTATTTTCAAATATCTATGTGGGCCACAAATTTCCGCTTCGAAAGTAAAAATAAAAATGGGTGTAACCTACAGTGGGTAAATACCGACTGTGTTCTTTGTTGGGTTGGGTTTAGTTATTATACCGCGTTTCTTTAGCGCAGATGCTAGAGTTGAATTACTGCGTTGTCAAAGGATTCCTTGTACACTGAAAATTAATTCGTTAAACTCGACAACCAATAGAAATTCAGTTTTAACCGTCGTTCTTAGCAGGATACGATTTCTGATTGGCTGCTTAGATTGATATCCTGCAACCTTTTTTTCGGTGTGCAAAAGCTTTTTACAAGTTTGTGTTTTTATAACCTTAACAAAATTACAGAATGGCAAATATTTACTTGTTAAACTGAGCCACGAAAGGTAAAATTTACTTTGACGAAACTGTATTTTATTACATCAGTTAAACACTTAGTTTGCATTTTTTAACATTGCCAGAAAAGTAAACAAAAGTTTAACTTTCACTTATCTTTTATAACTAAATTTAATCACAGTCATAAAGTGTTAACATCTCGAGTGTTTTACAGGTAGATTGAAATAAAAGAGCATAGAGAAGTTATGCTCAGGAAATCGAGATGAGTTCACGAAAAATGGGCTCGGCGAGCTTGAAAGATTCTGACTCTAAGGATAACGATGGAAGAATGTCGATAAAAGTGGCAGAAAGACCAACTTTTATATTGAAAACTAGAGAAGGTGAAAGCCGTGCTGTATCACCGAGTCAGCGTAATGGAACTAAGTACCGTACTTTTCTATCTTTCTGTATAGTACATACGTTCAATCATAGATCATAGACCGATTAATATTAGAAAGATTCTCAATTTTTCAGAAAGGAATCGGAAACCCAAGCAAACACATCGTCCAAAGTTCTAGAACGTATGTATCCATAAGAATCTCACGATATTTCATCGATTTATTTTTTGATTTTTTCATGCATGCGAAAATCCTTTTACAATACAATTGATACATTTCAGATATTTAAACTTATACCGTAGGTAACACGAAATGAACATTACTGTCCCGGTATGATAACAAAATATCAAACGTGTGCCAAATACCACCGATAACTCTTTTGAAACCCATCGTAACATACTTCACTGTATAACGCACATTTATTGTATAACGCAAATATGTAATTCTTTACACAGCATTGGTGTAAATTAGTCGAAAAAATGAAGAATTAACTAAAGCACAGAGAATTAATTTGTTAGAATTTGTAAGATAAGATGAAAATAAGATTTTGCTAATTTTGATAATACGTTTGAATAAATGATAGCACGGAAATTGGTGACGACTTGTGTAGAGATGTCAAACTGCATTAAATTCATGGATGAAAGTATGCAACTTTGTGAAAATCCATTGGATTATCTGTACGATCAGCAAGACTTTCTGGTCGTCGGATGTTTGGGTCCACAGGGTGTAGGAAAGTCGACGATCCTATCTCTTCTAACTTCGAATTACGCGTTAGTATCTTTCTAGTTTGACAACTTCTCTACAAGATTTCTTTTTTTTTTTTTTTTTCCTCTCAAATTTAAATATTTCCAACGTTACGAAAATTATGTCTCAGGGCCAATATTTTCGCGGCTCAGGGACTTTCGCATCACGAGAGCGGCGCCAATTGCACAAGTGGAATAGATTTTTATGTAACTAAGAACAGAGTTATATATCTGGATACGCAACCGATACTCTCCGCGTCTGTTATCGATCACTCGGTATCGTACGAGCAGAAAAAAAATACGACCGATTTTGCAAATAACGAGAGCAACTTGGAACTTCAGTCGTTGCAATTTGTTGCATTTTTGTTCTCCGTCTGTCACGTTATTATATTCGTTCAGGATTGGTTCGTTGATCCGAATTTAGTGAGGTAATCGAAATTTTGTTTGTTCCTCTCATTAACGCACTACCGATTAATAAAATTAATGATATATATGTATGTTATTGCCATAACTGTAGATTTCTCCAAACCGCCGAAATGTTGAAACCCTCATCGACAACCAATATGGACCAAGATTACGTTGAATATTATCCGCACATTTTGTTTCTTCACAATAAAGCAGAACTACACGATTTTGTACCGAGTACATTGGAAATGATGAAGGTAAAATGCATTATATTATTTTCGGATATTCTGATCGTGAATGGGACCTTTGATAGGAGTTTTTGGTGGTAGTTGTAAATTAAAGATCCTATGATCATGAAATTGAGTTAATGGAAAGTAACGGATGAGTACGAAAAATGCACATTTTGCTCTAGCAGCTTGAGCAACCGCCACGAGTAACTAGAGAGGAACCAATTGCTTCTCCTAACAAAAAAAATAATCCCATCGAGCAACCAAACCGACAACCGAAAGACGTCCAACGATAACGATCTAAAAACTAAAATTGAACTGGCCGGTTTCCGAAAGTAATTTAAAAGCAAACAACTCAGTATTTATAAACTTTGGGTTTTTGATTGTGTCTGTTGGTCTCTTTTTCGAGAAAAACAACGGTTGCTATCCGGTTAAAAGACGATAAACAAACCAAAAAGCAACCGTTTACCCAAGTTGTTAGGGTGGTATCTTACTGGGTTCCTTTGTGGAATTTTTAAAACACAATGGTACATGTTTCATTCTTTATACGAAACAAAAATCCCATTGAATTCTGTAAGCATTGAGCGCATGATCGCGAAACCTCAATCTTTAAGGGATAACACCACTGTGACCCCCTGTTTTTTTCACATTTTTCAAAAATTTTTTTTTGTGGGAAAAAAAAGAGATATTTGAAAAATTTTGTTGGGTTTTGTTCCTTGTTTATTAATGTATCAAAAAACATTTTTTTCACATTTTTTCACGCCTCATGGTGGCGCTGGGAAAGCTCTCGCCTCAGGTGCTGTCATCTCCGCGGCACGCAGCAGAACTCTCTTCAACGTCGATCTGAAAAAAAATACCGAGTGTTTTCGTTAATGATATGATATTTTGAAGAGAAGTACATAGGGATTTGGAAAAATATTGTTTAAAAAAAAATAGGCACGCCTTTGAAATTAAAGTTAATTTCAAAGGCGTGCCTATTTTTTTTTAAACAATATTTTTCCAAATCGCTATGTACTTCTCTTCAAAATATCATATTATTAACGAAAACACTCGGTATTTTTTTTCAGATCGACGTTGAAGAGAGTTCTGCTGCGTGCCGCGGAGATGACAGCACCTGACGCGAGAGCTTCCCCAGCGCCACCATGCGGCGTGAAAAATGTGAACAAAATGTTTTTTGATACATTAATAAACAAGGAACAAAACCCAAAAATTTTTTTCGAATATCCCTTTTTTTTCCCACAAAAAAAAATTCTTAAAAAATGTGAAAAAAAAACAAGGGGTCACAGTGGTGTTATCCCTTAATAGACGTATTTGTCGATACTGATATATTGACATATTTTCAGAATTTTTATAGCAAAGCATTTGCCAGTTCGAGATTACAAACGCAAAGTGGTTTGCAAATGAGTTCAAGCTCCGTCGATCTCCAGTTCAATTTGTTTCTGATACCTGTTATCAAATCCGACGGTAACGCACGACAAAACATTTCCTTTCATTTTCCCATTTTTATTACATCTTTCACGTTTCATATTTCTTTTTTACTTTGTACAGACGAATTGGCTGCATGGGCGGATGATAAATTAAAATTCAACGACAGAGCGAGAAGCGAATTGATCGAAGAGTTGCGAAAAAAGATTCACGGTGTTTCACGAAATCACATGACCCCGTCGACGCTCACGGAAAAGAATTGGTTAGCAGTACAAAAGAAAAATGATGTATTCACGAAACGTCGACAATTATTATAATTTTTTTCGTTTTAAATTGCCTCAATGTTCGTCGCATTGTCCTCTCTGCTCTCCAGGTACCACTATGTCTCGAAAGTAATGGAGGCCATAAAGAAAAGTCACCTTTCTCTGGAATACGGAAGGCTCATGCCATGAAACGGCACCACCCGATTGTTATCATACAATGATGCAATTGGAATTTTGTCACCGTTCAAGTGTCCCTCAATTCAGGTGATATTCCATTAATATCGAGATTAATGCCTTCACGAATAATCTCTTTAACATTAAACCTACCACTACCGGTCAAATTGACCGTTTACGAACGGCAGGAACAGGTATACAAAAAGTGTCGGTAGATTTAGTGTTAAATTTATCGTAATTCATCTGAAAAACGTAAAAACATTCAATATGCTCCGAATTAGGCGTTGTACAACATACTATCACCAAGTACTCTGTGTTTGTCTTCAATTGTCTCTTTTTTTCATTATGCTTGGTTTGATTTTTACGTTTTGCAAATGAAAGTGTGCCTTGTGCGATATCCTTTTGAGGAATGTTTACACACGAGCAGCCTATACATGACTAAAACGACCATTCAAAGTCGTCGATGAGATTCGTTGGCTCAGAAGTCTAGAATTTGTTTTTTTTTTTTTCCTTTTCCTCAAAAAGAATCTAAGAATAATCCTCCTGTTCGCTGTCGACTTGTTGCATAGAGGCCATTTGGGCGACAGCCTGTAGTTGTTGCCACTGTTGTTGCTCCGCTACGGCCTGTTCCTCTCTGGCTTTGGCAAAGAGTTCTTGCTGCTGTCGCAATAATTCCTCTTCCGGTATACCCAAATTTTCCAATCTAGTGCTCTGACGTCTGCGCTTTGCCGCTACAGCCTTGCAATCTCTGAGGACAGCCTCCGCTTCAGCGCTATAATCGCCAAAGCCCAATTTCTCAAGCGCTTGGAGTATGTGCTCTGCGTTTATTGTCTTTTTTTGTTGTTGATTGCAGATCTCATTGGCTTCGGACGACAGTAGATGAATGAACTCTGTGCAACAATTGAGAATGAGCTCGCGCGACTCGTTGGCAACTCTCATGTGAGGCAATATTTCTTTGATCATTTTGTTGATCGAAGCGCGAGGGAGAGTCAACTCGTCATCTTCCGTGGGTGACATAGCAGCCGAGGCCATTTGTTTCCTGAAACGATATTGTGTACATGTTATTTTTCTGCATTAAAAACTGGCGGTCTAACGATCCCAAATGATAATTTCATCGGGGTACAGAGAAAAAAAGAAGAAAACAAACAAAATGCTCACTCTTTGTTAATGTTATGAGGATTGGAATTACTTGAGATGAAAAGATAATATTTCTAAATGTATAGTTGACGAAAGTTTTAGAGGTTAAACGCGGCAGCGACTTTGAGACTCTACGGACTTTTGGAGGACGAAATTGTTACGAAGTTTTTTTTTATTTTTGATTGTTATCAGGTGTCACGTATTTTTATCCTTATTACTCGTTGATAATTCGTTCGAACGCGCAGCCTATTGCAGCGAACCGCGTGGTGATTTTTGATTCCTACATACGAGATGGAAGTTTCATGATGGCCATTTTTTTTATGGCTGAGTCGCGTCAGCTGGCGGTTCTTTCTCGCGTGTGCTTTATATCTATATTTGGTGGGTTCTTGGCGCTTGAACTTTTTAAAACTCAAAGATATCGCACGATTTTCGATTTACGATAAATTTTTTAAGTACAGGCAATGGAAAGTAAACTATTAGGGTTGTTACTAAGATAAGGGACACGATATCGATATACTAGAAAAAAAAGTGTAAATTAAAACTTGCACATCGCTTCCTCTGAGTTTTCGAAGATTTACAAATTTTCATCTATGAACAAGTGGCTTTCTCACAGAGGAAGTTATGTGAACGTTTGAAAATGAGGAGGAACCATGCTCAAATTTATATTTATACCTTTGTGTTTTATATAATGTGTTTTGAATTTGGAGATCGGAATTATATTCCGAAAAATTTTAAATTTTGAATTTTTCCAAATGTGGTACGAAACATTCTGTAGCATCAATTTATTTGTGAATCATAATGACACATAACGAATTAAATCGTTCATGGACTTTATTCCAAAAATGTTAAATTTCATAAAATTTGAACCCCTTTGTCGATTGGTCGCCACATCCAATAGCAAACATTCTTGACCTTTTACCTACTTGTATAGAAAGTTTTGGCGCAATTTTACCAAACATAAAATCAAATCCACAATCTACAGGCATAAGTACACGTGAAATTGAGAATGAATCGCCTCACGGATACTTTAGAGTTTAACCCGTCGTGGTCACACATTCTAGAAATAACACGTTGGTCACAGGGAGTCGCAATGACCCCAGCCATGTTTAAACAATCGCCGCGTTGCCAGTATCGTTCCGAACGACTCATAAAAATTCAGGATACTTGTTTGAACCTTTCAGAATAAGAATATCATGTCAAAAAATTTTTATCAAATTTTCAAAATGGCGAAAAAAAATCAGCAAGGAGGCAATGCTAAAAAAAAGCCATTTTTTACTGAAAAAATCATAACTCTGGCAATTTTTAATATTTTTTCATAAAATTTTAGGGTGATACTCTTGAGATATCATAGTTTACGGAAAAAAATAGCTCCATAGTGGGCGTTTCAAAAAAGGTATTTATTTTGATATCTAAAGAGGATTCATTTCGGAGTGAAATAAAGTACGATAATAATGAAAAATGAGCGATTTATTATAAAAACTGGTTCGAAAAATGTATAAATAATTGTTTACATATACACAATTTATTGTTCTCCACCACAGTCGATGCACATAAACATTCTGTGCTCGTCACACATAGGGCGACTGCACGAGGAGCACAGCTGTTAAGTTTTGTGATCCTCATGTCGTTTACACAATCCGCAGCGGATCCTCTTGTGCGAATACCGCTTTGCCGCTCTCGGGACTGTTGTAAAGGCGTTTCGGAGTCAAGAATTCCTGCGATTCCTTGTTTGAGGTCGTTTCGGAGGTCTCCTACGTTGGAATTTCGGAGTAAACACACATATCAACTTCATAAAAACAAATTTAACGATTCACATAGTCATACTTACATTACGGGAAGTAATCCCACGCAGAAAAAAAAAAAAATCACTTTTACCAAATAATTACGCGATGGTCACACAATGGGTCAAATTGACCGCAGCTCGCGCACGGTCTCCTAAGATCGACTGCCACCAAGGAACTGCTGTCGCGATCCGGCCGACCCTAATCTCTCCTTACAAAGGGAACCCAAAAGCACCTTTGGTGAGAAGGCCAATCGTCTCGGGCGCCAATAACTTATAGTAATTTTAGCTTGAAGTTGCGCGTGGGGTCATTTTGACCCCGCGTGAACATGAAGGGTTAAAGGAATATGAACAGGTATAAGATAAATTTTTTACAAAAAAAAAAAGTCGTGTTTATTAATGCTAATACGTCGTTGTTTTATACACGTGGATGTCGATATAAAAAATCGCGTTGATTGATAAAATCATTGTCTATCTAGAATTTTCGTCTCTTGATAATGTCCGGTTTCCAATTGACCGGATGACTCTCTTCGGTAGCGTTATCGTCCTCCTTGTAGAGTTTGATGGTTTTATCAGCTTCCGTGGTGATCATACGAGTTCCGGAAATGTCATAAGTGATACTGAATACACCGGCTTCGCTGTCCATTGAGCCAGGTTGTACGGGAGCTTGAAGACGTTGAAAATTGTAACCGGTTCTCCAGTCCCAGAGATGCATAGTTCCGTTATCAGCGCCGGACACCAAAACACCGTCGGCATTAACGGCCAAACAATTGACAATTGCATTGTGACCCGATAAATTTTGTATGAATTTACCTTCGGGACATCGCCATTGTTTAATATTGTCGGGTGACGCGGAGGCAAACATGTATTGTACAGGATTAAATACAACAGCTCTGACGCTTTTTTTGTGATTGGTGAGAGTGCCGCGCGATTTACCAGCAGCCAAGTCCCACAAACGTATCGTACAGTCGTGACTGCCCGTGATTATTTGAGGCTCGCCGTCCTGACAAATAACGCTCGCAACTGTATTCGTGTGACCGACGAGAGTGTGAATATTTGCTTTTGTTCGCATGTCCCAAACTCTCGCCGTTGAATCGCGTCCCGCCGTTACGAGTACGTCGATGCTTGGATGCAGAGCCATTGAATAAACGGCGGACAAATGCCCGTGATAATGTCTTATTACTTTGTTATACTCGAGATCCCAACATTTCACCTGTCTATCCTCGCCGCACGAAAACAGATACGGATGTCTGTGAGAGAACGCCAATCCACGAACGGTGCTTATGTGACCCGTTAGAGAAACTTTGAGCTTACCACTGGCCAAATCCCATATCTTTATTACTCTGTCCGCCGAACCTGTGGCGAACCATTCGTTACCTGGCTCAACTGCGCAACAACGTACCCAACCCAAATGGCCGCTTATAACTCTATAGAGTTTCCAGGGAGCGTGCCACTTTGGTTTGGCAATTGAATTAGACTTTTTCTGCGCCATTATCATGGAATTCGTGGTGGTTGCATTGGTCGCTGGTATCGACGATGGTATTATGCCGTTGGTACTGGCGTTGTTGTAAAGTACCATGGATGTACTGTTCTCAGCGGCAAAAGCCTCTTCGTCCTGAGGCTGAGGCTCGGGGTTGTCATTTTTATTTCTCATTCTTAAGTTATTGTTGCGTTTAACGAGATCGAGAACGGGACCGTAGTAGTCCTTTGATTTGAGTGATTTTTTAATTTTCTCCAAGGAATTATCGATAGGCGGAAGATTACTCTGATCCATGAGAAACATATCGTGAGTTCGTTTGAGCGAACGAAACACCAATGTGTGTACCGAATGACGTTGAACTTCCATGGTGAATTATTTATTTCTCTTCTTTCTAGGAATACTCGTTTCCTTCTCACCTTCTCACGTTTATATCAACAAAACTGTTGACTGTCAATTCAACGAGATAATCTCGTCGTCGAACATAATTTTGAGGTTACGAAATATTCGGTACCGATGATTTCTACGACTCTCTTTACAATTACTAATACATTTTATAGATGTTTTTTGTTGTAATTTTACTTTTTGTCAAAGATCCAAAGTGTCCGTTCTTGTGGTATCACGATCGTGATAATGTGAAGCAAAATTCGCTATGCCAACAAATTGAATTCACAGCTCTCGTGGATGAAGCCTGCTGTGACTTTAGTCACAACGATCTCGTCGCCACTTGTCGCGCTTATCGTCTGTGGTCGTCTGTCGCGGCAAGGGAAAATTGGGGAAAACAGGGTAACGCGGTTAGCAAAAACTGCGGGCGATGGTGACGACATCAATTTTTTTTAAATATAACATATATATGGGGCATTCCACGACAAATCGACCTGACTGTGACCATCCTCACCCTCTGGGATTTGGTCCAAAATTGTATATATATGTATTTTTTTTTCGACTATTTTTTTTTTCTCAGTCCCCACTTGTAATTTTGTTGGATATCTCGAAAAACAAATTCCCTGAAAGTTACAGCCCTTAATATTAATTCTAAGTACTTTCCCTTAGCGTGAAAAGATTTTCCATCTAAAATACACGTAAATCGAATTTTTTTTTTTACAAAATTCTATAATTCAGCCGCATTTTATGCTATCATATTGTTCTTCGTTTCGATTTACTCAGAATAAAACAATCTAGAAAAGTGCCTATTGCGGTGAAAGTGTAAATTGTACTGGTAAGTTGGTACGGGTCACTCGAGTTGATTTTTACTCAAAAAAAATGTAAACGAAAAATTTGATGGAAATTTAATTTCCTACAAAAAAGGTTCTATCGACCCAATTGCTTAGATTGATATTTGCTTGAAATATTGAACTTTAACTTATGAGTAGTATAAAATTTATACAATATGAAACATTAAATAATAAAAAAATAAAAACTTCAATATCTCAAGAAATATTAATCTAAGCAATTGGGTCGATAGGGCCTTTTTTGTAGGAAATTAAATTTCCAACAAATTTTTCATTTACATTTTTTTCGTAAAGTTAATTGTTTCGGAGATAACAGCAAAAAAACGAGAATTTTGAGTAAAAATCAACTACGGTAATATAAACCGTAAAAATTGTATACTACTCATAAGTTAAAGTTCAATATCTCAAGAAATATCAATCTAAGTAATTGGGTCGATAGGACCTTTTTTGTAGGAAATTAAATTTCCAACAAATTTTTCATTTTCATTTTTTCCGTAAAGTTGATTGTTTCGGAGATAACAGCAAAAAAACGAGAATTTTGAGTAAAAATCAACTACGGTAAAATAAACCGTAAAAATTGTATACTACTCATAAGTTAAAGTTCAATATCTCAAGAAATATCAATCTAAGTAATTGGGTCGATAGAACCTTTTTTGTAGGAAATTAAATTTCCAACAAATTTTTCATTTACATTTTTTTCGTAAAGTTAATTGTTTCGGAGATAACAGCAAAAAAACGATAATTTTGAGTACAAATCAACTACGGTAATATAAACCGTAAAAATTGTATACTACTCATAAGTTAAAGTTCAATATTTCAAGAAATATTAATCTAAGCAATTGGGTCGATAGGACCTTTTTTGTAGGAAATTAAATTTCCAACAAATTTTTCATTTACATTTTTTTCGTAAAGTTAATTGTTTCGGAGATAACAGCAAAAAAACGAGAATTTTGAGTAAAAATCAACTTCAGTGACCCGTACCAACTCACCAGTACAATTTACACTTTCGCCGCAAAAGGCACTTTTCTAGATTGTTTTATTCTGAGTAAATCGAAACCAAGAACAATATGATAGCATAAAATGCGGCTGAGTTATGGGATTTTGAAAAAAAAAAAAAAAATTCGATTCACGTGTATTTTAGATGGAAAATCTTTTCACGCTGAGGGAAAGTACTTAGAATTAATATTGAAGGCTGTAACTTTCAGAGAATTTGTTTTTCGACATATCCAACAAAATTTCAGATGGGGTCTGAAAAAAAAAAATAGTCGAGAAAAAAAATCGTCATAATGTATATAGTCCTTTTCATAGCCTATTGGTTAAACATTATAGGCATATATTTGTTCAGATGTTGGTACAAAAAATGGTTATATTACAGCAAGAAATACTTTCGATAACAAATCACACACCGTACAGATTGACGCTGATTTAAATGAAGAAAAAAAAATCGTTTTTCGACATATGTTTGTTATAAGCGCAATGATAATAATTATACAATATGCATGTTGCTTTCGATCATAGAGTTTACCATTTTTTCGTACGTGTTTCGTTCCCGCGGGCGTTAATGAGAATGAAACCGCAACGTGTTTTGATAATCGCCATCTTGGTGCGCGAAGAATTTAAATATGGTGGAGACTCGTGACGATTGATGATCAATTGATCAAATATCAACGTATATTTCTGTAATTCAATGTGTTTCATGTTTGTTGTACTTACGCATGTGTATTTTATAACCGATCAAGGCCGTTATAGCGATCTTGGTGTATATAGATATATATAAACACCCTATGAAGAGATGCCCACACAAGATTAATATTTCACTGATACGCGTTTACGATATATTTATGAAAAAAAAATGTAATCCTTATCAATGCCTTATCGTACGAGCATGGATCTTTTATCGTATACGCTTCGCGGCAATCTTAGAAGCAGAGATATTAGGGTTACTATAAGTTGTGAATCGCTCCGAGTACGAATAAGTTACACCAATAATGGCACGGTCATAAACACAGTAATAACAAATCACAGAAACTCTGATTGGGAGCTACGCACACAAACAAAAACTGACAATACGTAACTGTAGTGCATTAAAACAGTGTTTATTATTAGTAAATTAAAGAAAAAAGGAAAAACACATGAATTCTACGCGATTCAACGGAAGACAACGCTTGTGCGATGATTATTCTTTTGTAAAGCATAAAAGTGTAAAAATCGATGAATGTTAATTAATTTTCAATACACACTAGAATGAAATGTCCGCTGAAAGACGAATTAATTATTGCAGAATATGTGTAATTTTTTTTATTGCTCTGTTCGTCGAACGTTTCGAGTTTGTGTGTTCGAAAGCTTCAAATTCCTCCTACGTGATTAACAATTTGGCTGTAACGGTTTTCGAGGATACGAATTATGTGAAGAACAGCGAGGGGCATGGTCCACTCAAACTGAATATCACTTGGAAAGTTTCGTTGAGTAGTCGCAAACCTTCGTCCTACAGGTATGAAAAAGTTTTTCCTTTGAATTTCGGTATCGTAAGATTAAGGAGATACGACGAACTTTTCAAATAGATTAATCGTCCTGCTGTTGAGATGTGCACGGTACAAATAACGCAAATTTTACGATATAGCTATACTTGCAATGTTAATTCGATGTGCCATATATTTCAGTTTCTGTACGATAAGAATAAATGAAATTTTCATGAGATGATGTCTTTGACTTCGAAAAATCGTGATACAGTTTGTGGATTTAAAGAGGTTTCGATTTAAGGCCTTATCTACGCGATTTCGCCGATTTTCGAAGGTACCTTTCTAGACGCGGTTAAAAAAAAATGTCACGCATATATTGACAACATTTTTTTTACAGATCATTTATGCACATGGTTAAGTATATGTAAAAAAAATCAGAAATATTAACAAATGGCGGAGATATAACATAATAAAGTATAGGGATAGTATATCCCTTCGTTGATCCTTTTTAAAGGGAAAAGCGGAATAACTAGGAAGACACATTTATTAGGCAGTAATAACTCTTTATTCCATTGCTCAAGTCTCGCATCAAGAGAACAGAATGAAAAAATCTTCCCCAAACATCAATAATTGCATAGCAACGGCTTCTTTCCTTTTTTTAACAAAAGAGTATGCAGTTGATAATTTATCGGAGTACCGTCTTAGATATATATATATATATATATATATATTAGTGCGACTTTTTTTTTTTTTGACTATTTTTTTTCAGTCCCCACCCGAAATTTCATTGGATATGTCGAAAAAGAAATTCCCTGAAAGTTACAGCCCTTAATATTAATTCTAAGTACTTTCCCTTAGCGTGAGAAGATTTTCCATCTAAAATACACGTATATCAAATTTTTTTTTTTTCAAATTTCTGCAACTCAGCCGAATTTTATGCTATCATATTGTTCTTGGTTTCGATTTACTCAGAATGAAACAATATAAAAAAGTGCCTTTTGCGGCGAAAGTGTAAATTGTACTGGTGAGTTGGTACGGGTCATTGAAGCTGATTTTTACCTAAAATCCGCGTTTTTTGCTGTTATCTCAGAAACAATTAACTTTACGAAAAAAATGTAAACGAAAAATTTGTTGGAAATTTAATTTCCTACAAAAAAGGTCCTATCGACCCAATTGCTTAGATTAATATTTCTTGAGATATTGAACTTTAACTTATGAGTAGTATAAAATTTATAAAATATGAAACATTAAATAATAAAAAAAATAAAAAATAAAAAGTTCAATATCTCAAGAAATATTAATCTAAACAATTGAGTCGATAGGACCTTTTTTGTAGGGAAATTAAATTTCCAACAAATTTTTGATTGATATTTTTTTCGTGAAGTTAATTGTTTCGGAGATAACAGCAAAAAAACGAGAATTTTAGGTAAAAATCAACTTCAGTGACCCGTACCAACTCACCAGTACAAGTTACACTTTCACCGCAATAGGCACTTTTCTAGATTGTTTCCTTCTGAGTAAATCGAAACTAAGAACAATATGATAGCATAAAATACGGCTGAGTTATAGAATTAAAAAAAAAAATCGTTTTACGTGTTATTTAGATAATAGATAATATGTCTTTTAGATAATAGATAATAGATGATAGATAATAGATGATAGATAATAGATGATAGATAATAGATGATAGATAATAGATGATAGATAATAGATGATAGATAATAGATGATAGATAATAGATGATAGATAATAGATGATAGATAATAGATGATAGATAATAGATGATAGATAATAGATGATAGATAATAGATGATAGATAATAGATGATAGATAATAGATGATAGATAATAGATGATAGATAATAGATGATAGATAATAGATGATAGGTAATAGATGATAGATAATAGATGATAGATAATAGGTGATAGATAATAGATGATAGATAATAGATGATAGATAATAGATGATAGATAATTGATGATAGATAATAGATGATAGATAATAGATGATAGATAATAAATGATAGATAATAGATGATAGATAATAGATGATAGATAATAGATGATAGATAATAGATGATTGATAATAGATGATAGATAATAGATGATAGATAATAGATGATAGATGATAGATGATAGATAATAGATGATAGATGATAGATGATAGATGACAGATGACAGATGACAGATGACAGATGACAGATGACAGATAACAGATAACAGAGAACAGATAACAGATAACAGATAACAGATAACAGATAACAGATAATAGATAATAGATAATAGTTATCTGTTATCTATAGATTATATATACAGAGATATCGCCGCCGCCGCCGCCGCCGCCACCGCCGCCGCCGCCGCCGCCGCCGCCGTGTACAAGAGTTGAGTAGGGGGTATCCAAAATTGAGATCAGGGGTGTCCAAAATCGCGGTCAGGGATGTCCAAAATTCTAGGGGGGGGGGGGGGGGGGGTTGGCGCGCAGGGGGGCCGAGCCCCCCTAGTATATAAATATATTAGGGCGATTTTTTTTTCGACTATTTTTTTTTCTCAGTCCCCACTTGAAATTTTGTTGGATATGTCGAAAAACAAATTCCCTGAAAGTTACAGCCCTTAATATTAATTCTAAGTACTTTCCCTTAGCGTGAAAAGATTTTCCATCTAAAATACACGTACATCGAATTTTTTTTTTCAAAATTCTACAACTCAGCCGCATTTTATGCTATCATATTGTTCTTTGTTTCGAATTTCTCAGAATCTATTATCTATTTTTCGCGTATATAGAATATAAGCGAAATCAAGAATGCCCGTATAAATTATGTTCATCTCTAATTTGAGAATGCAAAAAACAAGCACAGAAGAAATGGTATCTCTCAATGCAGGTAGCAAACTCAATGATTACAGATTATAAGACTATTATACTATGAATTATTTTACGTCTTACGTCAATAATCAATGAGTTAGGATAGAAATACCATTCATGGTCAGTTTTTGTCTGATTTTCGCCAATACGTTCTAAAAGACGATAATCTAAAATTAATCGAATTCACGATACATCGAGTAGATAACTTTCTTGATTTATATGACTATTATCGAAGCAACATTATGAGAATGTGAAGAAAGAACGATAGAAATATAATAGTGAAAATGGCCACAAATAATGCAGTGGCCAAAAACGGCACGTCTCACGCTAGTTACCTGCGAAATTTAAAGTTAACAAGTTAAACCATTAACAGGAGCTAACGGGCCAATAACAGATGGACGGACGGATAACCACGTCTTACCATAAGGGTTCCGTTTTTTTTTTGGTACCTATGTGTACTTAGTTCTTAGATTTTTGTTCTAATATTTTTCATATCCAGGAATAAAACTGTTTCCATCATTCGAAACATAAAATTTGTTGGTTTCTATCCATTGAATGATAATTTCGCAGTAGTGTCCCCAATAACTGATTACATTGCACATGATATATTGATGCAAAGAGTGTCAGCAAGATAGATCGTTGTTCGAAACAAAGGGGGTTTTTCAATTGTCCTTACGTTTGCGATAAACGTTCATTGATTCGATTACTTTGTGTTCAATCTTTGGCATATACGTGTTCAGTCGTTGGTACTTTTTCAACATTCAACAATAAACATATGTTTTTTTTTTTACGTTAAGTGCTCACATACCGCGCGCGCTGAAAACCGAGTACATTTGAAAAATTATTATAAAGATTATATGGTGAAAAAAAAATTAAATTGTTAATTTCACATTTTTTATTAACGTTTCAACTATCAGAAAATTTTCTTTTTTCACTTAAAAAAAAATATTTACATTATTATTTTGTACTGGTATAAATGGATTACTGATGAAAACCATGGAGCCTCCTTGTCGACATCATAACTTCACCAAAAATTATCCAATCTGCAAAAATAAAAAAGAATCTAGTAAAATAATGAGGTAGTAACAGTCTGACGGATGGAATTTTATTGATTTATTTCATAAATAAAGAAATTACAGTATTAAAAATTTTAGTATGCAATTTAAAAAAAAATTAATGTATAATAATTTATAAAAAATTGTCCAACCGAAAAATCAAAAAAGCCTCTCATCAGTCTATAGAGAAAATAATCATCAGGATTTTTAAAGAACAAAGTTAAAAAATATTAAAAATTGACTGAGTTCTCGTGCTGAAACTGTCTGAAAACATAGTTTCGAGAAAAACGCATTTAAAGTTTTCACACTTATTGCTGTAACTTTGTAACGGAGTGGAATTTTCTTAAAAGTTTTCTCTTCATTCGTAAAAATACAGAGAATAAAAATTTGTACAAAAAAATCGATTTTTCGAAAATTTCAGTGGTACGTGAACCCTTAATCGTAGATGAGTTATGGATTTTTTTAATCGATTTAAAATGATCCGAAACACTCGGAAAAAACACGATATTGATATTAAGTAAATCGTGTAAAAATCACGAACTTAGCGAGAGCTTGGGAAACTTGAGTTTTCATTCGTTGGGTGGGTAATCGAATAGGCAAGAAAAATTCGTACCTTCTTCGTACTCTTATCATACCATATGATTCTCAAAAGTTTGGAATGTGTCCCTGGCATATCAATACACAATGCATTCACTCTTATGCCAGCATTCTGATAACATCGTTGAACAAACACGAGGCAGCGATCGACAACTTATTGTGCCCCGACGAGACACTCTTTTACACAACGCGCGATGGTGATCGTTGCCAAGCTGTATTGCCGGAAAATATATTTTTATCCGAAGCACCGGAACTCAGTATACGACCGACTTGTATCTATGGCATTCAAGTTTTCGCGAATCCACGAAATAATCCGAAGCTCAAAGTACCAGAGGTGAGTCAAATTGGTTTAGCAAATTTTTGTTTTTCTTCCTATTTTATGTTCAAGCTTAACGGGGGGGTAAGATTAATTCGGTGAGAAAAAGCATATTTTCAAGAATTTTTTTAGACGACACAGGTAATGCTGGCTTATTTATTTACTTTCCATATAATAATACAACATCTGAACTATATTTTCCTAAATATTCATTGCACAATATTGATAAATAAGCCGTTGGCAGCCAATCTCCGCAGGCGCCTCGAAAAAAAGTTGTTTTGCGGTGTACGCTATAACTCGTCACTGGATCATCCCAAACAAAAAAATTACAATGCGTTTATTAGGTGAGATGTTTCTCGAGGTAACGCCGTCGAGTTTTTTTTTATCCATTTTTTAATTTTTGGTAGCATCTGGAAGTCAAAAACGCGATTTTCGCTAAAAAAATCGGCAAATTTGTTATTGTATAATAAAAAATAATTATAAGAAAAAAAAACTCGGCCGCGTTACCTGGTGATTTATGTGTAGAAATAGGCTGCAAAATTTCATACGAATCGGTGCATCAGATTTTGAGTTACAGCGTACACCGAATTCAAAAATGACACGTTTCAGAAAATCGCTTTAAAGGTTTGACAAGTTTCAGAAAAACGCTTTAAACCGGTCTGGAGCATCGGACGCTCAAATGCTCATAACTCTGTTAATTTTGCTCCGATCGACTTGAAATTTTGACACAATATTTTTGAGATATAAATTCATTTTTTAAAATAAAAAAAAATGCAAAATAAAAGTATAAATACCTTACCCCGCCCCTAAACCATCGGTTAAATCACATTCGGGTGTTATAGAACTTTCATTTCTGCATCCTCATCACAAAGGTACATGCATAGTAATGTGCGGATTCTTTGTAAATGTGTTTTCTCCGTCGTGTTGACACATTTTGGAAATGGGGAAATTGAAAAAACAAAATGTTTTCTAAAAACAAAACTTCCTCCACGAGGGAGCAAAATTATAAATGCTTCTCGAGTTATACCTCATGCAACGATTGTTTATTGCCAAGTCTTTTCTTTTCATTCTTTATTGAATAAACATTTGAACGCTCGGAATTTAAGTTCTCGATTAAATTTTAACAGATAATAGTGACTGTACCGGAATGTGTTGGGAGATGGTGCAGCTGTGAAAAAGCACAAGAATATTTGCCTGTACCGGAAGTTGATATTAGATCTCAAAGCACGGAGGATATTGAGATAGGATGGAACTCGAGATCGTCAGATCCTCGCGTACATTCGTACGTCATAAGGTTTGTGTTAAAATTGATAAGCGATAAATCTAACGGTAAACATTTTCGTACATTTGTTATTATTAACGAGTTAATAAAGAGATTTTGAGGAGTCATAAAGCAATTCTGTAAGAATTTTTCCTGGAAAGACATTTTAATTCATTAACGTACAAATTTATATACATATTGTGGTACCTTTTAACTTTATTTTCAAATTTTTTTTTTGTAAGAATAATGATTGTTAAAGTTGCTATAGCCGATCTCCGGGAGCTCGTCTAAAATAAGGCGTCTAGCGGTGAGCACGATATTTCTGGATTGGATCGTTTAAAATGAAATAAACAAAAAAGATTTCTTTAATATAAGATATTATCTAGAATTTAATCGAAGGAATAAGCAAAATATTAATTTTTAACAATGTGGCGGCTTCTCAAAAAAAAATGTCGCTTTTCGATAAAAATGTTGGCCTTAAATTTTTTATCAAATGGAAAATATTTGTCGGCGAAAAAAAAACCTTCGATTAATTACTGTATAATATATTTATAAAGATTGTGTAAAAATTTGAGACTGATCGGTTCAGCCGTTTCCGAAGAATCTTGCTCACCGACTGTTTTGAGAAAAACGCCTTCAAACTTACGACGCTACTTTAAGGAAGGAAATAGGGTTAGACGGTTAAAAAGTCGATTTTTTTTATTTCATAAATTGTTAGTAAAACTATTGAAAAATATGTTCCCAAAATTTTAAATGAAAGTTCCGACTCGTTCTATTGTTATAAGCCATTAAGGGGGGAAAATAGGGTTGAGACAGCGTTTTCTCAATGATTTTCATGAATTTTTTTATAGAATAAAAAATGAATATAATTTATCGAAACTTTGAGAATATTTTATACATATATTTAAGTATATACTATAAAATGTTTATACATATATTTAAGTATATACTATAAAATATCAGCGACCCCATATTGCTTGTTTTTCTTGGTACTATTTTTTCAAACGCGTTTTTCTGAAAACGACTTTTTTTGAACTTGCGTACACGCTAGTTTGAAAAGTTCTCAACCAATCGTTTTGAAAATTGGCAGTTACTTTCTTCATAGTATTGCGCTCTATATGAACCTAAAATCGGAATATTATCATTATTTAAAATAATTTTTTTTTTGCAAATAAAGTTGTAAAAAATGGCAAAAAATTATGCTTTATTGTTTTGACCCCTGTAAAAAATTCAATTTTCTATTTTTTTGATAGCATTTAGGTTCATATAGAAGAGAGACATAATAAAAGTAAATTCCAACCTCGTTTGATTTCAGATGAAAATTGCGGCTTCCAGAATGTACGCAAAATGCTGAGTCTGATTGTGACCTGCAATATGGCGTCGCTAATATTTTATAGTATATACTTAAATATATGTATAAAATATTCTCAAACTTTCAATAAATTATATTCATTTTTTATACTATAAAAAAATTCATGAAAATCATTGAAAAAACGCTGTCCTTACCCTATTTCCCCCCTTAAAACGCTCCGAGACGTCTTTACAAATATGCGTATAACTTCGAGAATATTTGTCGGATTGATATGAAATTTTCTGTGTATATACTTAAATATATGTCCATTACGAAAATGAAATTAAACATTTTTTTTTAAATCCTGACTGCATAATAAAACTGACCCCTCCTAACTTCTCAAATAAAGTTAATTGATATTATAAAACTTTGCATTTATAAACGATGTTTCTGTTAGTCCGGTCAATAAAGGGTTGCATTTACCTGGAACAAAATCGGAGGTTGTTTTAAACACATTTTTTTGTCACAATAGGACCGCAACCTACGTGTTATATAACGAACAATGGCCGGGTGATATTTGAATCGGACGATTTTCGCTCGCTGCCACTCCAATAAGTGTTGTTACTAAATCGTTGAAACTGAAGGACAATTAGTCATTCGAAATGTCGATATTTTAAGGGGTTTTGTTAAGGGGTATGGCAAGGGTAACGGGTATAGAATCATGTGCACATTTAACAATTTTTTTTTGGTATGAAAAACTGATTTATTTATAAAACTAATTACACATCTATTTCGTATAAATATCAAGCTAATAAAAATTTTTTTTTTGTTATACAAAATGGCCGACTACTACTATTTGCTTTTGGTATCTTTTTTTTTGTGGCGCTCCGCGGCGTGACATTCGGCATCCACAATTTTTGACTTACAACAAAAACAAGAATTCTCGTTAATCTACATAAGAATACCTAAAGAAGTATGCACGGAATTTCTGACTAAACACTTTCCATTTTATGAATAGTTTTATACGAAATTTTTCACTGGAAATTCACCTTTTAAGTTCAAATGCCTACAATATTCGGGTAAAACAATATTTTTCAAATACCGTGTGTACTGCTCTAGGTATTCTAGGTAAAAAAAAGATGCCAAAAGCAAATAGCAGTAGTCGACCGATTTGTACAACAAAAAAAAAACAAAAAAAAATATTTTTTATTAGCTTGATATTTATACTAAATAGATGTGTAATTAGTTTTATAAATAAATTACTTTTTCATAGAAAAAAAAATTGTTAAATGTGCACATGATTTTATATATAGACGGAAGCAAGCGATTTTTTTTTATTTTCACTACGTTTTGTCTGTATATAAAATATTAAACAAAAAATCAATGTGAAAACGTAAGAAGTCCATAAAGCACCCCTTTTTCTTTTGCGTCCCAAAACAAATCGGAGGATGTGAGGAATGGCAACGAGCTACAATAATTCTTTAGTATTACTATAAATAAATGATTTTTTATTATTTTTACTAATGGGACATCATTGTTAAAGCTTTGGAGTACCCATTTTGATATCGAACAATCGACTTCCGGTTTACAACATTTCCAAAATAGCCAATGTACCTTCGACAGTGTCATCGTACAGTTGGCCGTTGAATAGTACCGATTTGGACGTTACCACAAGGGGTAAGGTATACGTCGCTGCTGAAAATTCTGTTGGCTGTGTCGGAAAACCTGGGACAGTATTAATGAATTACCCGATCGAAGCATTAGCTTCTGTTCAAAGAACTGATCGCGTAAGTTTGTCAAAAAATGTTCGATTTTTCAAAGTAGCATAAAAACCGTCTATCTACGAGGTTTGTTAAAAAAGTATCGCGAATTTTGAATTTCCGCGGGCTACGTATATTCGAGTTTCGATTTTTTTTGTCGCGTTAGGTTGGTACCCATGTCCCTCACTTATGCTGAAAAAATCGGCCATTTTGAATGTTTAGTTAATTGTTGACAGCTGTTTTGGTTAGACGTGTTTTGGCTTGTCTTCGATTTTTGCCTATTCCAAAAAAGCAGCTTCCATTGCGATGATTGAGCTTTGGTTTCCACGTCATAACCATAAACCCATGATTCGTCGCCAGTTATGACCGTCTGGAGCAAATTTGGGTCGTCGCGGACCGAGTCCAACAGCTCCTTAGCAATGTTAACGCGACACTGTTTTTGTTCGAAATTGAGCAATGCTGGCACGAATTTCGCGGCGACCCGTCTCATGCCCAAATCATTGGTAAAAATCGAATAGCACGAGCCAATCGATATGTTTAGTTCCTCAGCAACTTCTCTAACGGTGATTCGACGATTGGCCAATATTATTTTCTTCATTTCATCAATGTTTTCGTCTGTTGTTGATGTGCTCGGGCGTCCGGAACGCATTTCGTTGTTCGCATCTTCTCGGCCCTGTGAGAACATTTTGTACCACCGATAAACGTTGTTTTGGTCGAAGGTAGCTTCACCATATGCCACAGTCAACATTCGAAATGCGTCCGCGCACTTAATTTTGTTTTTCACACAAAATTTGATACAGATTCTTTGATCCATTTTTTGGAATAGGCAAAAATCGAAGACAAGCCAAAACACGTCTAGCTAAAACAGCTGTCAACAATTAACTAAACATTCAAAATGGCCGATTTTTTCAGCCTAAGTGAGGGACATGAGTGCCAACCTAACGCCACACAAAAATCGAAAATCGAATATACGTAGCCCGCGGAAATTCAAAATTCGCGATACTTTTTGAACAGACCTCGTATATATACGACGAAAATATAAGTCTGAGAAATGGAATTCTTATGAAAGTTTCAGTGGCTCGTATGGGTCTCTCTAATCGGTATGTTGATAATGATTGGCGGAGGTGCGGTCAGTTTTCTTTACATCCGAAGCCGTAACAAGTACGAGCTCACATGGGGTAATCATGCAACGTCACGGTAAAAAAAATCAATATTTATCTTCTAATGATCAATTTTTATTATACGCGATGAAATTACATTTTCAGTCATTCTTTTAACAGCGCCCAAAAAACGAAAGAAGGGAAAAAAAAAGAATGAGAAAAAGATGAAAATTATAAAACTTCACGTTGCTTCCTCATTATTTTATCTTGCTCATAAATCTCCCTACATGAACAAGTTAGTTTTTCAATTTTGGCTTCCTCACAGACGAAGCTTCGTGAGCAAGATAAAATAACGAGGAGGTAATGTGGAAGTTTCTGATATCACATTTTTTTTTATAATGAGTTTGATCTAAACAACTCTAAGGTAGCACCGGTTGCAAAGTTTTGTGATTCTTTATTATCATTCTGAAAAATTTACTAAAGTCAGAGCAATTCACTAATCATGCAAAGAATACAAAAGTTCTGACATAGACATTTTTTTGACAATTTTGAAACACTTAATCAATTCATTTGAAACACAAACCCAATGTAGTTATCCCTTATCCTATTTTTATGGCAAACATCGCATCTGCAGTTGAAAATTCAAGAAAATTTAATCTTAACCCTTTTACCGTTTCATGACAAAATTCAGTACCAATTGTTCTTCAATTGTACTCTATTCGTGAAAGGGAAATTAACCCGAGACCACGAAACTTTTGAAATTTAAATGAATCTGAAATTTTTTTCGAAAAGTTCAACATTTTATAAAATTTGAACCTTTCAAGTGACTCTTGCTAAATTCAATACCAAACATCCTTGTCCTGTGTTATGTAAAAAGTTTAACGTTTGATAGTTGAACATTTACGAAAGTGAGAGCGATCAAACACATTTTTGAAATCTTCAAAACGGCGTAAAATCTGTAACACTCAAGCAATTGCAACGATAATGGCAACAAACAATCGATGTTCGATGCCCCAAATCAGTGCATAGTTTGCAAGAAATCGGTCCAGTCGTTCTCGAGATATAAGAAGTTGAATTTTTCGAACTTACCACACAATCACACGAGCATTTTTGGTTGATGTGATTTTCCGATCTTTCGGCATATTTTAAACACATTGCCATCAAAACCTCAACCTTTTTTTTTACGAAAACAAAACGCTCCTCTATCAGGAAGCAAAAAGAGTTACGATGATAAAAATTTCTGTACCCTTTTGGTAAAAATGTCTGGAACCAAAAAGTTCTTTGTTCCCTATATTAATTCACGTGTTACAATCCTTCTGTTTCCAAAAATGACAATTTTTGTTTTACAGAGAAAAAAAAACAATTTTCTTTGGTATATATTTTCCATGATGAATGATACTTGTAGGATTCAGAGTCTTGTCGGTCTAACCAGTCTTAGATCTCAATGGGCACGTTCAACGCTGCGTGAGCGTAATGTTCTCTACGTGGAGCAAGAAATTCAGGTGCGAAATATACCATATATTTACACATCAGGCGAAAGTATCTCGTTAAATATGTGCATAACAGACAAAATATACAAAATACATTGTGCGTTACATTTTAATGTTGGTTATTTGCTGAATCAGGACAAGGCCGATGAGTTCGAGATCTCGTACGAAAGATTAAAATTTATTCGTGAATTGGGCAAAGGTCAATTTGGCAATGTTTATCTCGGTAAAATCGAGGATCATTGCGAATCGATCGTGGCGATCAAGATGTCAAATTGTACGGAACCAAGTACCGAGCCTCAAGCCCGACAACAATTGCTCGCCGAGATTGAAACAATGAAGATTGCCGGTTCACATCCACATCTTGTACGATTATTGGCGACTTGTACATTGCCGGATAAGCCTATATGCGTTATACTCGAGTATCTCGAGGGTGGTGATTTGCTAGCGCATCTTCATCGTCTCAGAGATTCAATTAGCCATTCCTATCCAATTTACGATTCAGGTGTTATTGAGTCGTCGCGGATTCAACGACCGAGTTTAACGGAAAGTAGGATACAATCATCATTTAATAATTATTTTAATATTCAATTGGCGCAATGAGGGTCGACTTGAGATTGACATAAATCGATATTTTAAGAAACACCAAACGCTTTGTCGCTCAGTTTTCATTAAGGGCTCACATATCGCTGTGCGGGCTGAAAATCGAGTAAATTTGAAAAAATTATTATAGAGGTTATATGGTGAAAAAAAAATTAAACTGTTGATTTCACATTTTTTATTAACGTTTCAACTATAAGATAAAAATTTTGTTTTTAATATTTTCCAATATTAAGGGTGAACACCACTGTGACCCCCTGTTTTTTTTCACATTTTTCAAGAATTTTTTTTTGTGGAAAAAAAAGATATTCGAAAAATTTTTTTGGGTTTTGTTCCTTGTTTATTAATGTATCAAAAAACATTTTTTTCACATTTTTCACGCCGCATGGTGGCGCTGGGGAAGCTCTCGCATTAGGTGCTGTCATCTCCGCGGCACGCAGCAGAACTCTCTTCAACGTCGATCCGAAAAAAAATACCGAGTGTTTTCGTTAATAATATAATATTTTGAAGAGAAGTACATAGGAATTTGGAAAAATATTGTTTTAAAACAAAATAGGCACGCCTTTGAAATTAACTTTAATTTCAAAGGCGTGCCTATTTTTTTTAAAATAATATTTTTCCAAATCCCTATGTACTTCTCTTCAAAATATCATATTATTAACGGAAACACTCGGTATTTTTTTTCAGATCGACGTTGAAGAGAGTTCTGCTGCGTGCCGCGGAGATGACAGCACCTGACGCGAGAGCTTCCCCAGCGCCACCATGCGGCGCGAAAAATGTGAAAAAAATGTTTTTTGATACATTAATAAACAAGGGACAAAACCCAAAAAAATTTTTCGAATATCTCTTTTTTTTCCCACAAAAAAAAATTCTTGAAAAATGTGAAAAAAAACAGGGGGTCATAGTGGTGTTCACCCTTAACATTATTTTTTGTGGATATAAATGAACTACTGATGAAAACCATGGCGCCTCCTTGTCGACATCATAACTTCATAAAAAATTATCCAATCTGCAAAAATAAAAAAGAATCTAGTAAAATAATGTGGTAGTAATACTCTGACGGAGGTTTTTTTTTTTTTTTTTTTTTTTTCAAAAATAAAGAAATTACAGTATTTCAAACATTATTATCCAATGTAAAAAAAAATTACTGTTTAATAATTTATACAAAATTGTCCAACCAAAAAATTGAAAAAACCTCTCGTCAGACCATAGAGACAATAATAATCAAGATTTAGATAAAAACGGTTAACAACCTTAAAAATTGACTCGAGTTATCGTGCTGACACCGTCCTAAAAATATACTTTCTAGAAAAAAACGTTTAAAGTTTCTGGTATGTACAACATGAACTTACGGCTAGTCTCCCATTCCAGCTTTAACTTTGTAACGGAGTGGAATTTTTTTAAGGTAGTAGTCTGGTAACTTAAGCCGATTTTCATGTCTTTTTTGGAGGGCGTTTTTTTGTAGGAAAATAAAAATGAATCGTTTTGGATATTTAGGATGTTTTTATTTACATATTAAAGTTACAAAAAAACATTTTTTTGAAAAAATTTAATAGTTTATTATTATTATTATTATTGATCGAAGTTGGCACCTAGAACTTCTAGGTGCCAACTTCGATCAATAATAAAAAAGTTAAGACCCGGGCTGCCAACTTGGCAGCCCGGGTCTTAACTTTTTTTCTACCGAACCGATCCCTTTCAAATTTTAACAGGCTACTCTACACACTTATAGTTCTCGTCAGAACCACCGAGATATTTTTTACCCCTAACTTTTTATTTTACAACCCCTTCTTTCCTAAAATAAAAGGACTTTAGCAAAGAAGGGGTTGTAAAATAAAAAGTTAGGGGTGAAAAAATTTCTCGGTGGTTCCGACGAGAACTATAAGTGTGTCGAGTAGCCTGTTAAAATTTGAAAGCAATCGGTTCGGTAGAAAAAAAGTTAGGACCCGGGCTCCCAACTTCGAGGTGCCAACTTCGATCAATAATAATAATAATAATAATAAACTATTAAATTTTTTCAAACAAATTTTTTTTTGTATCTTTAATATGTAAATAAATACATCCTAAATATCCAAAACGATTCATTTTTATTTTCTTACAAAAAAACGCCCTCCAAAAAAGACATGATAATCGGCTTAAGTTACCAGACTACTACCTCAAAAGTCTTTTTTCTTAATTCTCAAAAGTATACAGAATAAAAATGTGTAAAGAAAATCGGTTTTTTGAAAATTTCAGGGGTATGTTAGCCCTTAGGGGATTAATTTCTGACCTTTCATGGCAGTCTTTTAAAGAATGAGAAGTAATCAAAATATTTCTACTAATTTCAATCCTTCTTTGTAATCCATGAACAATTCAGACGAATGTTTTGACAAATATCTAAAGGACATCTCAAAGATTTCGTGCATGTCAGTTTTTGATGAATTTTTGCAAATATAGTTCTACGTCACAGAGAACTCTCAAACATGTTGCAATTTGAAAAAGACAACTTTAAATGACCTTGTCAAAACAGAATTTTTACATCTTTTGCGAAATATTTCGGAAGAAGGAAATATAGGAGCAGTTTTTTAAAAAAGTCTCATTCTCAAAGAAATTTTCATGGAAGTTTGCATTTTTCAAGTTTTAGACTCAACTCAAAAACAAGTAACGAAGATCAACTAATTAGATCATCATTTTTAATGAGTGAATCAAAATGACCGACAAAAAAAACGGAGAATGATTGAACTTTCATGATAATTGACACCCACAGTCGCGGATTTTGAGTTTAATGTCCCAATTTTGAATGATAAACGGCGGAATTAATAGGTGTGAACAAAGATGTATAATTTAGATTTTCGATGATGTTGAAGTTTGCATCGTTGGAACGCAACGAAAATAGGTTTTAAAATATTTATTTTCAGTATTGCTCTGGCTTCTCTTGTCCATTTAGGCCCAGCACCTTAAAAGAGACTCCAAGAAAACGTTTTAACCATTTTTGTGATCGATAATCCAACCTTAAGGCTGATTAATGGTATTAAAAAATCTATTTTCGTTGCATTCCAACGATGCAAAATTCAACATCATGATTTTTGTACGATCACCGGCCTGGAATTCGATGTCAAAATTCTGCAATTCGAAATAATCAAACTAGCTGATATCCAATGTTCATAGAACTATAAGTTGATTCTCATTTGACATCTTTTCCATATTGACTACTAATAATGAGAATAATAATAATTTTCTTTCACACTTACGATAACTCTTATTCGATCGTTTGCAATCTATAATTCGAATAATCGTTTTTGTTTTCTCGTATTGCGTTCAGCCGTGTACACGACGTTGGACGATCAATCATCGATCACAAAAGCGTTTCCGAAATATCCAACGAATAATTCATCTACCGGTAGCGCCAACGAAAACGAAGAAAAATACGTTAACGTCACCGAGGACGATTCCACCGATTTTTCGGACGCATGCAACGATCTTGACGTATACCAATTCACCTCTTTTGCATTGGATATCGCGCGTGGAATGGAGCATCTCGAAACTAGAGGAATTATTCACAGGGATCTTGCTGCCAGAAATATTTTGCTCACTAAATATATGAAATTGAAGGTAAATTAACAAATACTTATTTATTGTGTAAAGTAGCTAATCGCTTGGAGTCTTGAATTTATACATTTAAAAAAATGGTTATTATTGCCAAGTATAAAAAAATATATATAAACAAAAAAACTCTCACAAAGATCTTGAACGAAAAATGTCCATATAACAGGCAATTTAAGGGGGGAAATAGGGTTAGGACAGCGTTTTCTCAATGATTTTCATGAATTTTTTTATCGTATAAAAAATGAATATAATTTATTGAAACTTTGAGAATATTTTATACATATATTTAAGTATATACTATAACATTTTTGAAGAATTTCCATGAAAAACACCGAAGATATTAGCGACCCCATATTGCAGGTCACAATCAGACGCGTACATTCTGGAAGCCGCAATTTTCGTCTGAAATCAAACGAGGTTGGAATTTACTTTTATTATATGTCTCTCTTCTATATGAACCTAAATGCTATTAAAAAAATAGAAAATTGAATTTTTTACAGGGGTCAAAACAAAAAATGCATGATTTTTTGCCATTTTTTACAACTTTATTTGCAAAAACAAAATTATTTTAAATAATAATAATATTCCGATTTTAGGTTCATATAGAGCGCAATACTATGAAGAAAGTAACTGCCAATTTTCAAAACGATTGGTTGAAAACTTTTCAAACTAGCGTGTACGCAAGTTAAAAAAAAGTATTTTTCAGAAAAACGCTCGGTTATACACGTGGCGTGCTCGGGGCCTGAAGGAGAGCTACTCAATTTAATGGCTTATAACAATAGAACGAGTCGGAATTTTCATTTAAAATTTTGGGAACATATTTTTCAGTAGTTTCACTAACAATTTATGAAATAAAAAAAAATCGATTTTTTGAACCGTCTAACCCTATTTCCCCCCTTAAGGTAGTAGTCTGGTAACTTAAGCCGATTTTCATGTTTTTTTTGGAGGGCGTTTTTTTGTAGGAAAATTAAAATGAATCGTTTTGGATATTTAGGATGTTTTTATTTACATATCAAAGATACAAAAAAAAATTTTTTTGAAAAAATTTAATTGTTTATTATTATTACTATTATTGATCGACGTTGGCACCGCGAAAAAAAAGCGTGTGGGTGGCCCCGGTGATTTTGGCTCTTGATGTTATCTGAAATAAAAAATTCTTGATAATTTTTAATCTATAGACATGTCATTATGGTCGGAACTACCGAAGTTAAATTTCATGGATAAATAACAAAATGGCGGACTTTGGAAAGAAAAGTGTTTTTTTTCCAAAGTCCGCCATCGGCTTAAGTTATCAGACTACTACCTTAAATCAGCAATTTGTACGATTTATTCTACGCAATGCGAAGATACAATTTTTACCAAGTAACTGTCTACTAGAATTTTGCAATTGCGTGTCTAAACGAAAAAAAATAACAATTAAAGAAAAAAATATTATTTATAATTTAGGTTGTTTACGTTTCTCCTTACAAACGCACAGATATCGGACTTTGGTCTTTCGCGTAACGACAGTGTCTATGTAATTGGGAACGGTGGAGGGTGTGTACGACGACTTCCGGTACGTTGGATGGCACCGGAAGCACTTCGCGATCGTGCATTCACGTCGAAGAGCGACGTCTGGTCGTTTGCCGTTGTACTATGGGAAATTGGTACCCTCGGAGCTTTTCCCTATTCCGACATCCAGGATCATCAATTGTTACGTCACGTTTTACGAGACGTTGGTCGTCTCGATAAACCGGAAAACGTTACTCCCGAACTTTATGACATAATGCAATATTGCTGGTCATCGAGACCGGAAAATCGTCCGAGTTTTCGTCAACTTGTACAACGACTTTCAGCTCTCGGTGAACCGTCACATTTTTTCAGAGCTACGAGCAATCCTTGCTATTCGTTACTACCGACGGTGATGCCGATGATTAACGAATCAATAAATCGATAGAATATTATTGAATCGAGGAATAAATTCTTTTTTCATATTCTTTACTAGTTACAAGATTTAAAGGTAGTCACTGCCCCACGAAAAATTTTCGAAGTTTCTGCTGCCTATATTTTTTATATGTCGCGCATGTGCCTTATTTCCATTGCGGGATTATTGAAACCGAAGTGAATGAAGGTACCATTTAACTTGCAGCAAACAGCAGCAGTTTTTTTTTAGTAGTAACGAGTACTGGTAGTAGCAGTTTGTTTTAGTAAATTACTAATTAACTGCTGCTGTTTACTGCACACTAAATGGCTCATAAAAATCGGAGTGACGGAAGGTGCCATTTCATTGGCAGTGCGCGACGGCAGTTTTTTTTTCGTAACGTACTGTGAAGTTGCTAAATAAAATTGCTGCTGCTCACTGCTCATGAAATGGCACATAAAAACCGCAGTGATTGAAGGTGCCATTCCATAGGCCCATAAACATCGGAGTGACGGAAGATGCCATTTCATTGGCAGTGCCCAACGACAGTTTTTTTTTCGTAACATACTATGAAGTTGCGAAATAAAACTGCTGATGCTCACTGCTCATGAAATGGTACACAAAAACCGCAGTGAATGAAGATATCGTTCCATAGGCCCATAAAGATAGGAGTGACGGAAAGTGCCATTTCATTGGCTGTGCGCAACGGCAGTTTGTTTTTTCGTAATATACTATGAAGTTGCTAAATAAAACTGCTGCTGCTTATTGCTCATAAAATGCCTCACTAAAACCGCAGTGAATTAAGGTACCATTCCATAGGCCCATAAAGATTGGAGTGACGGAAGGTGCCATTTAATTTGCAGTGCGCAACGGCAGTTTGTTTTTTCGTAATATACTATGAAGTTGCCAATTAAAACTGCTCACTGCTTATGAAATTGCACACAACAACCGCAGTGAATGAAGGTATCGTTCCATAGGCACATAAAGATAGGAGTGACGGAAAGTGCCATTTCATGGGCTGTGCGCAACGGCAGTTTGTTTTTTCGTAATATACTATGAAGTTGCCAATTAAAACTGCTCACTGCTCATGAAGTGGCACACAACAACCGCAGTGAATGAAGGTACCATTTCATAGGTAGTTAGCAGCAGCAGTCTTTTTAGTGCACTATTAAAAAAAACTGCTGCTGCCAGAAATTCACTGATATATTGCTAAAGCGGTGAGCAGCAGTTTTTTTTTTAGTATTCTACTAACAAGGAAAGTACCCGAGGTGTCCCCCTCCGATTTTGTTGAAACTCATGGATGTTATAGAGCATTAAAAACTAAGCGACACGTATTTCTTTTTATCTACGTAGAAACGGTTTCAAGGGGTGAAACCACCCCCTAAAGTTGCACAGGTCAACGGCCGATTTTGCAGTTTCACATACGAGCAGTGCATCGATTTTGATGAAACAAAAATTAAAATGTTTCTTATGCAAAGGAATGAAGAGCCCACCAGAAAATGAAAAAACATATATTTTTTAAGGGGTTGAAACACCCTTGAACTTCTACTTCTCGAACCCTACATTGAAAACTTGCGAATCGATTGGAATAAAAATTATGCTATTTTATAGCAGGAATAAAATAAAAGTTCACGTATTTTTGTATTTGTGCAAGAAAACAGTTTTAACGGGGCAGACTACCCCTATTTGAATTTTTACATTCCAGTTGTCTTCTTGTCATTCCAAATGTGTTTGTCGATAATAACTCTTCTCATTAAGCTAAAATTAATAATTCACCGTTTTTTTTTTAATTTAAGGGATTGAAACACCCTTGACCATCTACTTCTTGCACCTTACATTAAAAACTTGCGAAACGATTGGAATGAAAATTATGCTTTTTTATAGGTGAAATAAAATTAGAGTTCGAAACGGCACGAAATGGCACCCTTACAATTTTCAGCAACCAGCAACATTTTCTTAGTAACTTAATACAAGTTTGTATCCTCACAAGCTGTTGCTGCTCATTGCCCACGAAATGGCGCCTTTACAGTTTTCAGCGAGCAGCATCATTTTCTTAGTAACCCACTACAAGTTTGTATCCTAACAAGCTGTTGCTGCTCATTGCCCACGAAATGGCAACTTCACAGTTTTATCGCCACCCACGCTAGGTCCGAAAATAGCGGGACAGTTCTGTCATTACTTTTTTTTTTCAAGAACTCTTAAGGATTGCAAAACAAAGGAAAATCTTATGTACTTCAACATTGAATGTCGCGCAAGTTAATAATTTACTTCGTTTATCAATCTGAAAGCAGCCACGAGCAAAAATCTAATTAAATTTCGCGTGTAATTGCGAATCGGAGTATTTCTCATACTCTCTAACTAAACGCCTTGATACTCTGTCAATAAAAAGTATATGGCTACACCATTCAATGTATGGTGAAAAATGATCTCGGCAAACCACCAATTCGTTGCTCCGAAAAACAAAAAGATAATCAATGTAGCCAGCTCACGAAAATAGTGTAGAAGCATTAAAAAAAAACACGCGAAACGTATACAATTTCAACATGACCGTCCAGAAACGCGCTCAAGAGATTATGGCTTTCCGGGGCGGAGTAGATCAGACATGCGCGGGTAGAGCCCCCGTGAGATGCACCAAGGATTGGTACGATTCGGGGCGAGGGGTAAAAAAAGCCCTCAGGCGCAAACTCCGTTTTCCGCCGGGCGATGGCGCTCTTCGCGGTCATCCGGCGAACCCCCGAAAATTTACCCGAGTTCCCGTCTCTCTCTGTCACACACGAAAATTCTCCCTCTACGGTTGCAAGAGGGGGATGTTTCCGCGCGAAGGTATCGCGCGCTCGCGAGGTACGGAGACGATCGAAAAGCCCCAGTTGTAGCGCCGACCACGGCACGAAGTTGCGTAGTTTACTGGCACACACTGTATAAAATAGACGCACGTTTGTATTAAATTTACGTAGTAAAAAAATTTAAAAAACTAAAAAAAAAACAAAAACAAAAAAATAAATATAAGAAGATAATAACGTTAAACGAACATAGCACTCCTGATAAATAAATCCACGATAAGCAGATAAATCGAAGAAAAAGAGAAGAAAAAAAAAAACGTAAAAAGAAAACACACAACAGACAAAAAAAAGAAACAAGACAAAAATGCCGCGCCAACAAGCCGACTGGAGAAAGATCGTATTCGTATATATTTTACAATTATTTTCATGTAAGTTGCAATTCAATTATTATCGGTGTATATATTTAACGTGTACGTTCTTTAGAATATTTTCGACGATAAAATTTGACTGTCCTTTGGAAATACCGCTCGTGGTAGCGAATAGTACATAGAGTATTGTAGTTTTTTTTTTAATACGTTTATGAGTCTCGAATTATTGGAAAATTTGGATTAGCCCGGAACCTCCCATTCACGAGTACGAGGACCGAGCCCCTTCACACACGCACAAAGTATATGTGTACATAAGTAGAACCCAATTTATATACGAGTATATTTAATAAAATATATCTATATATGGACAACTCCATAAGCACGTCCGTAGCGCATTTGTCGGTAAGTTTAGGGCTCGTCATTTTATGCATATTCCAGAAATCGTTAAACGCGTCCGATGATACCGCCGTTACGCAGTACAAGAAGAAAATAAAGAAAAAAAAAAAAAAAAAAAAGATTCAAGGGCCTCCCTAATGGCCCACGATGAAATACCGAGGCAGAGAGTATCGGAAAATGGAACTGTAATGCATTCTCACAAATGCCCCAGAAACATATTGACACATTTTTTTTTCTTTCTTTCTTAAGGCCGTAGTCTGGTCTAGAGCGAGATTTTTGACGTCATTTCTAATGTGCAATAACGTTTAAACCGTTGAAGTTGTCTTGATGAAAATTTACACGTGCATTTATTGATCCTTAGAGAATACTTGTACATTAAAAGAAAAAAAGTATTTTAAATATTTTCAGGTAGTTTTTTGCCCTGTTGCAACATGGTGCACCGAAATCGGCGCCCACTCTGGACGATGTTGTATGCATCTGAAAAAAAAATAAATATATATTCTCAATCTGTATGAGTATTCTGAGCACTGGTAGTAGAATTGGTACTTAAAAAAATTTGTTGACAAAATGGCGGCCTGTTGAACTTTCATTAATGATATTTCATACATTTTCGGGTATTCGACGAGTTATAAAATGTCGGTAAAATTATTTTTCGACTTAATAAAATTTTTTTTTAAGTACCAATTCTACTACCAGTGCTCAGAATACTCATACAGATTGAGAATATATATATACTTTTTTTTCAGATGCATACAACATCGTCCAGACTGGGCGCCGATTTCGGCGCACCATGTTGCAACAAGGCAAAAAGATACATGAAAATATTTAAAATAATTTTTTTTTGTAATGTACAAGTATTCTCTAAGGATCAATAAATGCACGTGTAAATTTTCATCAAGACAACTTCAACGGTTTAAACGTTATTGCAAATTAGAAATGACGTCAAAAATCTCGCTCTAGACCAGACTACGGTCTTAAGGCACCAGACCACGGTGCGCGCGTCTTTTTTGGAGGGCGTTTTTTTGTGGGAAAATAAAAATGAATCGTTTTGGATATTTAGGATGTTTTTATTTACATATTGAAGATACAAAAAAAAAATTTTTTGAAAAAATTTAATAGTTTATTATTATTATTATTATTGATCGAAGTTGGCACCTCGAAAAAAAAGCGCGTGGGTGGCCCCGGTGATCTTGGCTCTTGATGTTATCGGAAATCGAAAATTCTTGATAATTCTTAATCTATAGACATGTCATTCTGGTCGGAACTACTGAAGTTAAATTTCATGGATAAATAACAAAATGGCGGACTTTGGAGAAAAAAGCTTTTTTTTCCAAAGTCCGCCAGTTCCGACCAGAATGACATGTCTATAGATCAAGAATTATCAAGAATTTTTGATTGCAGATAACGTCAAGAGCCAAAATCCCCGGGGCCACCCACGCGCTTTTGTTTCGAGGTGCCAACTTCGATCAATAATAATAATAATAATAAACTATTAAATTTTTTCAAAATTTTTTTTTTTAATCTTTAATATGTAAATAAAAACATCCTAAATATCCAAAACGATTCATTTTTATTTTCCTACGAAAAAACGCCCTCCAAAAAAGACATGAAAATCGGCTTAAGTTACCAGACTATTACCTTAAGCCATACGGTTCATCAGAAAAATACAAAAAAAATATATAAACTAGACATATAGATTTATAGCATGACGTAGGGGAATTTCGATAACTAAAAAAAAGAATGGTCACAGAAAATTTTCCTCGTTTATGAAAAAAAAATAGACAGTAGCCCTTTATTAACAAAATTCCTACGTGGTGCCATAAGACTTGATTTTCCAACATTTTAAGACTTGGTACATGCAAATCGGATGAATAGTTTTTTAAATATTTTGTCAACCAGGTTGACAAACGTAGTTTCGAGAAAAACGCGTTCAAAGTTTTGCTGAAGGATAATTCGACATACAAATTAAATTTTCAAAATGCTGTATCTCCGTCAATTTTATGAGTTTCTTTACCAAATTTGGTGAGAACATTCTCAACAAATGCATCTTTCAGAAAAAAAATGAAAAAAATAAATAAATTTTACCGTGGTCTGGTGCCTTAATAACTCATATACATTTTTCTGGATTATTATCATAATTATTGTTATTTTTATATGATACTTCAATTTAACCTTACAGATTTTTTTTCCTTCCTTGTTGTTATTGTCGTTTATATGCATATTTATAAATTATTATTTTCCGTCGATTTTACTGTTTTTTTTTCACTATTATTATTATAAAGGCTCTAATGCTCGTACCGCGACGTTCCGATTAATTTCTTAAGAATTCAGGTCATTCGTCGTCCTTTAAATTATTCCTTTTTTGTTCTTTGTTTTGTGGACATCGTTGTGCAAAAAATTCCTCGCGTTTGCAGCTATAAGAGAGTCATTTAAAGGGTTGGGAAATTTTTTATATATTTTTTTTTAACACCAAAGATCATGAGGACAATTTGAGTTTAAATTATCGATAATATTTCTGTTCCATCGTGCGAAAGGACACGCGCTACGTCTGATCGATACAGTTACGCCTCCCAGCAACAGGGTATACCGCGCAAGAGGTTTATATTATAGATATATAGATGCAGGACGCTTGTGTATATGTCTATATATGGGACATTTTACGCTCACTGTGAACCTCGCACATATTTTTTTTTTTTTTCCTCGAGTGTGTTGTAGAGTGATAGAAAAAAAAATCAACCCCCACCAATTTGCCGATTTTTTCGTCGATTATTTTGGTCGTAATAAACTAAATTGTTAAATTGACGATCGGGACTGTTATCGATTTTGTTCAAAGCTAAACAGTAAATTCCTCGATAGAAAATAACGTTTTTTTTTCAAATTTTTTAGATTATGGTCTTAGCTTTATTTTAGGCAGCACTGTCAAATAAAAATTCAATGTTTTTCCACAAATGCTAAAATGGTATTCTTTTATTATTTATATTGAACAAATATTTCTATGTGACAAGAAAAAAGACTGAATAGAAGAAAAATTAGTTTTCAAATCAGTACGGGTTGCTTGTCTTCGAGTATTATTTTTAATGGCATTTTTCACTATAATTTTTATGTCATTAAAATAATATATTATAACTCGTACTGCAATTTTCTTTTATTCGAGCTTTTTCATTGTCACATAGAAAACATTTTTTTTCGCATGTAAAATAAATAATCTTTTATATATTCTTTAAATATAAAATAAACAATATGCAAGTTTCAATTTGCACGATTTTTTTGCTCTCCTCTAATTTCATCGTGCAAAGTTCGCTGGACTTTAAATTCATTTTGCGAAAAATTGAAATTACCATAAATTTTGAGAGTTTATATCGATTTTCTCGAAATTCAATTCCAAGTATTGTTCGATGTCAAATTGTTATGGAGTATCATAATTTACAAAAGATTGATGCAAATGCTGGGCAAAGACGTTTCAATGTTTTTACAACACTTTTTTCTTTCGAAAATTCTTTCGTTTTCAATGAGCAAGAACACTCAAGATGAAGGATCATAGAGACACAAAATTTAAAAGATGATGCACATTGAAACTCGCATATTGTTTCCTCATTATTTTTGCGCATTCAAAAATGTCGCTCTATGACCGAGAGGCTTTTTCAATTTGACTCGCGTTAAACTGTCGAGGAAGCAATATGCAAAATTCAATTTGTATAATTGTTCTCTCCCCTAAGTTGATCGTGTTAGGTTTGCTTCATTTTTAACGGTTTTTTCGAAAAATTGAAAATACCATAAACATAGAATGGTTTTATTGATTTTTGGTCGACATTCAATACCAAAATGTTCTTCCACGGTACCTAATTCACGAACTTTTGACCCGATAGTCCAAAAATTACACGAGCTAACGGCTTAAGAAAAACATATAGCGATTGTTCAAAATTCAAACTTCCATACATTTATTCAAACTTACAATGTTTAGCCTGATAGTTCGAAAATTGCTCGTCTTATGTTTTCAACAGATATTTTTGGAAAAAAAAATCTAAAGCGTGTATAATCTGAACGAGTAGTTCAAACTGCACGAAAATTATATCAGAGAAAGGGGGCTGGCAGCTTCACTTGCAAAATTTTGATCCGATGCTGGGCAAAGACGTCTCAATGTTTTTGCAACAATTTTTTATTTCGAAGAATTTTTCGTTTTCAATGAGCAAGAACACTCAAGATGGAGGATCACAGAGACACAAAATCAAAGAAATGATACACATTGAAACTTGCATATTGTTTCCTCATCATTTTTGCGCATTCACAAATTTTTCTCTATGACCGAGAAATTTTTTCAATTTTTACTTGCGTAAAACTGTTGAGGAAGCAATATGCAAATTTCAATTCGCATAATTATACAAAGAAAACAATTATGCAAATTTAAATTTGCATAATTGTTCTCTCTCCTAAGTTGATAGCGTGAGGTTTTCTTGATTTTGACAAATTGAAAATACCATAAATATAGAATGCTTTTATTGATTTTTGCTCGACATTCAATATCAAATATCGTTTCACGGTACCTAATTCACGAACTTCTGACTCAATAGTCCAAAAATTGGACGATCTAACGGCTTAAGAAAAAAAAAACATAAAGCGATTGTTCAAAATTCAAACTTCCATACGTTTAAAACGCCTCGATCGATATTCGACAAATTCAATAGCATTTCATGATAGGTCAATCTATGTAAAAAGTTTTAGCCTGATAGTTTGAAAATTGCTCGTCTTATGTTTTCAACAGATATTTTTGATAAAAAAAATCTAAAGCGTGTATAATCTGAACGAGTAGTTCAAACTACATGAAAATTATATCAGAGAAAGGGGGCTGGCAGCTCCACTTGCAAAATTTCGATCCGGTCGTTAAGCCATTTTAGAGTCATAGAACTTTGATTTTTTCCAATCTCATCGCACACACAAACTTTTGATCGAAGAATTGGTTGTCTAAATTTCATTAAAATCGCAATAACAACCGTCATGGTCAAATTAACAGTTTAAATTATTACGACCGTAGCAGTTTTCGAGAAAATCTGAGAATTGGTGTGAGTTATTCTTTTTTGTCACTCTATAGCATACTTTAAGGGAGGAAATAGGGTTAGGACAGCGTTTTCTCAATGATTTTCATGAATTTTTTTATAGTATAAAAAATGAATATAATTTATTGAAACTTTGAGAATATTTTATACATATATTTAAGTATATACTATAAAATTTTTGAAGAATTTCCTTGAAAAACACCGACGATATTAGCGACCCCATATTGCAGGTCACAATCAGACTCAGCATTTTGCGTACATTTTGGAAGCCGCAATTTTCATCGAAATCAAACGAGGTTGGAATTTACTTTTATTATATGTCTCTCTTCTATATGAACCTAAATCCTATCAAAAAAATAGAAAATTGAATTTTTTACAGGGGTCAAAACAAAAGAGTATGATTTTTTGCCATTTTTTACAACTTTATTTGCAAAAAAAAATTATTTTAAATAATGATATTATTCCGATTTTAGGTTCATATAGAGCGCAATGCTATGAAGAAAGTAAATGCCAATTTTCAAAACGATTGGTTGAAACTTTTCAAACTAACGTGTACGCAAGTTCGAAAAAAGTCGTTTTCAGAAAAACGCGTTTGAAAAAATAGTACGAAGAAAAACAAAGTCAAGGCAGTCATAAATTTTCTTCGGTGTTTTTCAAGGAAATTCTTCAAAAATTTTATAATATATACTTAAATATATGAATAAAATATTCTCAAAGTTTCAATAAATTATATTCATTTTTTATGCGAGTTATTCTTTTTTGTTACTCTATAGCATACTTTAAGGGGATAATAGGGTTAGGACAGCGTTTTCTCAATGATTTTCATGAATTTTTTTATAGTATAAAAAATGAATATAATTTATTGAAACTTTGAGAATATTTTCTACATATATTTAAGTGTATACTATAAAATTTTTGAAGAATTTCTTTGAAAAACACCGACGATATTAGCGACCCCATATTGCAGGTCACAATCAGACTCAGCATTTTGCGTACATTTTGGAAGCCGCAATTTTCATCGAAATCAAACGAGGTTGGAATTTACTTTTATTATATGTCTCTCTTCTATATGAACCTAAATGCTATAAAAAAAATAGAAAATTGAATTTTTTACAGGGGTCAAAACAAAAGAGTATGATTTTTTGCCATTTTTTACAACTTTATTTGCAAAAAAAAATTATTTTAAATAATGATATTATTCCGATTTTAGGTTCATATAGAGCGCAATGCTATGAAGAAAGTAAATGCCAATTTTCAAAACGATTGGTTGAAACTTTTCAAACTAACGTGTACGCAAGTTCCAAAAAAGTCGTTTTCAGAAAAACGCGTTTGAAAAAATAGTACCAAGAAAAACAAAGTCAAGGCAGTCATAAATTTTCTTCGGTGTTTTTCAAGGAAATTCTTCAAAAATTTTATAGTATACACTTAAATATATGTATAAAATATTCTCAAAGTTTCAATAAATTATATTCATTTTTTATACTTAAAAAAAATCCATGAAAATCATTGAGAAAACGCTGTCCTAACTCTATTTCCACCCTTAATGGCTTATAACAATAGAACGAGTCGGAATTTTCATTTAAAATTTTGGGAACATATTTTTCAATAATTTTACTAACAATTTATTAGATTTAAAAAAAATCGATTTTTTGAACCGTCTGACCCTATTTCCCCCCTTAATGTGGGAAAATTTCGTTTTAAATCGTAAGGGTGACTGCGAGATCGATTTGGCGTGGAATTTCCCATATGTATATACACGCACGTACACACAGACAACTATAAGTTTATCCCCCACAGCAGATGTATCGAAGATTCGGGATATTCCTACGTCGGACCAGAATTCATTTATTATCGATCGTAAGACTCCTCCTATGTAATCTAATTTATTAACAGTTCGTCCAAGACACGCTATTTTTTTTGCCATTGGCATACTTCTTTTTTAGGACTCTCCCTCGAAAAACATACACGCTATTATAAAGTTGCTGTGAAATCGTATCGAATGAATTTCCTTGTTATATGTCAAAAATCTCCAAACGAAAATAGTTTGTGAAGTGCTTGAAAATTAATGCGATACTACGTTCTCGTATGTTCGATCCTCGTGATGTTGAAGTTTCCATCGTTGGAATGCAACGAAAATAGATGTTTTTTTACAATTGATCCCCCTTATGGTTGGATTATCGAAGGCCAAAATCGTTAAAATATTGTTTGTGATCTCCTTTAAGGACCCGGGCCTAAATGGGCAAGAGAAGCGAGAGCAAAACTGAAAATGAATATTTTAAAAACCTACTTTCGTTGCGTTCCAACGATGCAGACTTCTACATTGTCGATCCTCTGTTTGCTCGATAACGAAGTTTCATTTATTTTTTTTTTTACAAATTTCTTGGAAATATTTACTCCGAATAATTGTTTCCGAACGGCTCGGAACTGTGTGTGACACCATTATAAAAATAACTCTCTCGTTCGCTTCAGAGCCATGAAACGATTATCGGAAAATTGCACAATGTTGCATCAGGGGAAAATGCCCTTTAGATAATGATTTTCTTTTTTCGCGCCAGAATATCTGGAACCGTTGACCTTAATGAGAATTCTTGTCTTGCGCGATGAAACGAAGATAAAAACGTAATTACCTTTCGAATTTTTTGTTTTTAATAACAGAAGCAAAGTTTACGAATGAAAGTTTCAAAATAATTTTCAATGAAACATTAGTTTATTCGTAAAAGTGATTTGAAGTTCTATCCTCATTGATGATCTTCGGAAGTTTAATTGTCATCCAATTCCAATTCATAGTATTACTACTGAATTTCATTTTCATTTAATTTTTATATTTTGAAAAAAAAACAAAACTAATGAATTTTTTGTACGATCTCCAAAAATAAATTTCGAAGGATTCACCGTTTAACAATTGAATAATCCATAATTAATTAATATTCTAATCTTCGAAGTAACTTTTCTCTTTCTTTCTATGTCTCCGGATCAGTTTTATTCTCATTTTTTAACCTTGATTAACAGATGCGACTAACGCGGAACACGTGGTGCAGCTAATTGCACCGAATTACGTGAAATATAACGACTCAGCGAAACTAATTTGCAACCACAATGTGGCACCTGATAATCTTCACAAGATCGAATTTTTGAAGGACGATAAGAAGATTCTTCAATATATAAAGGGACGGAACGATCCGTTGCAGAAAACGCCCCTTCCCGGGGTGGACTTTGAGGTATATCAAAATCTTATTGCTTTCCCATTCTGTGCATTTAATATAGATATAGATATATACGCGCGCATTATCGATTCCGCACAGTGAAACTGAATGGCTTACTGTAGTCCCTGCTGAACTGACCTGCTTGAGGCACGGGATAAAATAAAACGTAAAAAAATAATAAAAACCAACTATTGCATGGATATGAAAATGCACTACAGCGAAGGAAATATATATCAAATCGTTATTGTTATGACATTTTAAGATTGAACGGGAAATTTTATGCAAACTGTAAAGATCTTAGTATGCACGACATAGAAAATATATTTTGGTTCGTCACTGCAATTTTTTCAAACACAATTTTTTAAATTTCTTCTCGAGAAATTAAATAAACGTGCAAATAAAAAATTTGCATTATTGTATCCGGCTCGCAAATGCCTCTCCACATGGGCAGATCATTTTTTCAATTTTGCCATAAGAAAGCCATGTGAAAATTTATAATTTGTGCGCTCTTTTCCTGACTTCCATTTCAACAATCACGGAAATTTTTTTTGACTATAGTAGAATTCAAAGTTTCATGAAATCCCCTTTCGCCGGTTTGCCCTAAATTCAATGACAAATATTATTTGATGATACTCCATTCATGTAAACAAAATTTAGTCCGTTATGACGAATATTGCGGAATTTAGAATGATCACAGACTTTAAAATTCTCTTTAAATCTGAAATTTCATAAAATTTTAACGTTTCAACCGATTGTTACAAAATTTTAAACATCCTTTAATGATACTGTATTAATGCAAACAAAAATTAAGAATCGGATATTTTGAAATTTGCAAAAGTTGTCACAGTAACGTTACGAATAATTTATAACGATCTAACGCTTCGCCCGAATTTGACAAAATTCACCAGCAATCGTACTTTAATAGTTTTCCATTTGTGAAAAAAAAAATTTAGCTCAATATCTGAAAATTTGCAAAAGTTAGAGCACCTTTTTGGAGAAGTAAAAATCGGAGAAGGCAAACATTTATGGAGAAGGCAAAAATGAATGAATTAATATATCGTATATTGAAAAATAAGTCCTTAAACAACAACGTATCATTTTTGCATGTCAGAATTGTACTGTACAGCTGTCGATAACTGGAAGATGGGGGGGAGGGACATTCATACAAGTGTATTGTACATAAAAACATGAGTTTGAATAGGTGTCATCCTCGGATATCGAATGTTTCATATTTTCCTTTTTTTTTTTTTCCCGTAGCCTTCACCGGATGGCAAGACAATCACACTGAACTCGGTACGTTTCGCAGCGACTGGTTTGTATCAGTGCGTTGTCGTTACGGCGGCTCCATCGATATTTACTAAAACTTCCAACACGACGAAATTACAGGTGATCGGTAAGTTAATATAATCATTTTTTTATTGTACGTAAAAAAAATAAAAAAATGGTATCTTACGGAAGTTCGACTACTTCCTGTATTATATTGCATATAGTCATTCTTTTTACGAGTAAACAATATATAGGCAAGTCTTATTATAAAATATTTAACAACACAAAATTGAGCAATTTTTTAAATTTCGCTTCCTCATGGTAGGAGCTGTCTTTTCATGAAAAAAAATCATGTTTTTAATGTCAATGTAATTTAAAGTGTTTTAAAATATCGAAAAATCACATTTAGAAAAAAATGTCTGAATGGATGTGTGTCTGTGTTGGTTTGAGCTTTCGGGCTGAAATTTGCCACACAAGTAAATCAGTATTGGCCCTTTGTTCAGTATGATTATTGTGATAATTGACGATTTATTTTTGATTTTATAAGATTTTGAAAGTTTTCAACAAAGTGTGTTAAGAACTTTCATTCTACTCATGTAGTTTTCGAGCTATTTACGCAAATAGTCTATCATAAAATATAGTTCGCTATTGAATTTGGAGAAAACCGATGGAAGCGTTCACAAAATAATGGAATTTCGAATTTTTCGTAAAATCGTTATAGGCATTTGTTAAGGTTCTAGGTCGTGTAATTTTTAGGCTATCGAGTCGAAACTTCATATATCGATTGGGTACTATTAAAGTATAGTTTCTATCAAATTTGAACGAAATCGATTCAGGCGTTTCGGATATATGTAACTTTGAATTTTTTTCACAAAGTCGATATTGGTGTTTATTAAGATACCTCGTGTGATTTTTTGGCAACCGACTCAAAATTCTTTAAATCGATTCGGTACTATCAAAGACTACTCCATAATGAATTTAGAAAAAAAATCAATCGAGGCGATTTATGGAATGTTGAATTTTAAAACATAGAGATTTATTTATTAAGACACTGGTTCGTGCAACATGTACCGAACTTTTTAAATTTTCAGGTATAATGTTGTGTACGAGGTCTGTTAAAAAAGTATCGCGAATTTTGAATTTCCGCGGGCTACGTATATTCGATTTTCGATTGTTTCGTGGCGTTAGGTTGGTACTCATGTCCCTCACTTGTGCTGAAAAAAGCGGCCATTTTGAATGTTTAGTTAATTGTTGACAGCTGTTTTGGTTAGACGTGTTTTGGCTTGTATTCGATTTTTGCCTATTCCAAAAAATGGATCAAACAATCTGTATCAAATTTTGTGTGAAAAACAAAATTAGGTGCGCGGACGCATTCCGAATGTTGACAGTGGCATATGGTAAAGCTACCTTGAACGAAAGCAACGTTTATCGGTGGTACAAAATGTTCTCAGAGGGCCGAGAAGATGCGAACAACGAAATGCGTTCCGGACGCCCGAGCACATCAACAACAGACGAAAACATTGATGAAGCGAAGAAAATAATATTGGCCAATCGTCGAATCACCGTTAGAGAAGTTGCTGAGGAACTAAACATATCGATTGGCTCGTGCTATTCGATTTTTACCAATGATTTGGGCATGAGACGGGTCGCCGCGAAATTCGCGCGAAAATTGCTCAATTTCGAAGAAAAACAATGGCGCGTTAACATTGCTAAGGAGCTGTTGGACTCGGTCCGCGACGACCCAAATTTGCTCCAGAGGGTCATAACTGGTGACGAATCATGGGTTTATGGTTATGACGTGGAAACCAAAGCTCAATCTTCGCAATGGAAGCTGCTTTTTTGAAATAGGCAAAAATCGAAGACAAGCCAAAAGACGTCCAACCAAAACAGCTGTCAACAATTAACTAAACATTCAAAATGGCCGATTTTTTCAGTATAAGTGAGGGACATGAGTACCAACCTAACGCCACAAAAAAATCGAAAATCGAATATATGTAGCCCGCGGAAATTCAAAATTCGCGATACTTTTTTAACAGACCTCGTAAATAATGTTGTATAAAAAAATGAAAAAAAATCAATCTCATTACTTAATTTACACACCTCGTAGATATAATGTAATTGAAGAATGCTTGAGGTCGAACATAGCAAGAATTCATGGGACGGTTGTGCATATATAAAATTTACATTAATTCCAAAAATGTACGCTTTTCAAAACATGTATGGACAGAAGCTGCAAGTTGAATCTTGCAAGTTGCTTCATCAAAATTTCACACAACGCTTAATGCTTCCTCTACGAGGAAGCCAAAATTGAGATACATATACTTCATCATAAAGGATGCATTAAGTGTTGTATGAAATTTCGAGGAAGCAACTTGCAAGTTTTAACTTGCAGCTTGTTTCCATACATGTTTTAAAAAGCGTACATTTTCCGAGGAAGCCAAAATTGAGATAGATAAACTTCTTCATAGAGGACGCATTAAGGGTTGAATGAAATTTCGAGGAAGCCATTTGCTAGTTTTAACTTGCAGCTTGTTTCCATACATATTTGAAAAGTGTAAGTTTTTCAACGAAGCCAAAATTATGACAGATATACTTTTTCATAGAGGACGTATTAAGGGTTGAATGAAATGTCGAGGAAGCGATTTGCAAGTTTTAACTTGAAGCTTGTTGCCATACATATTTGAAAAGTGTACATTTTTCGAGGAAGCCAAAACTGTGATAGATATACTTCTTCATAGAGGGAGCATTAAGCGTTGTGTAAAATTTTAAGGAAGCAACTTTCAAGTTTCAACTTGTAGCTTGTTTAATCTCCTTTGATTTTCATTAACGGTGGCTTTGATGTATTGAGAAAAAATATTTCATCGTTTTAATTAAAAAACTGGTAGTAATTTTTTATTACAAAGAAGTGTTTCATAAAAAAATTCATAATTTTTAACCCTTCTGGAATTTTGATTATCTTCATCCTCGTATCTCTCGGTAACGTCAATTTCTTTCCATTAACTTTTAGCAGGTACGAAAATCATCTGCCGATAAGATAAAAGACAAAAATTCATATTTCTAAGTCGAATTAGCCCGTTGGTGGTCGTACCGACGAAAGTTTTGTGAACAAAATAAAAGCACTTAAAATTATTTTTCTATTTTAGTACCTCAGTCGGAAAATCCTCATATAACTTTCAAGAAGCGTATTTACGTGGCGGGTGAGCTACTCGAGGCAAATTGTACCTCGGCTCCCGCTCATCCAGTTCCTCATCTTACTTGGTTTATCAATGGGAACGAGGTAACAAAAAAACAATCCCCCCTGGCCCCCAACTCAAATTTTAATTAATATCATTTTTTTCTTATATCTAACAAATAAAATAAACTGTACAGGTGGACATTGGACTGACTACATCATTTCCACATCGTTATCACGACGGTCAACTTATGTCAGCCACCGCTAAATTATTGATCGCGGTGTCTAAGCTACACGCTGGTGATAATGGACGTCTCGAGATTCGATGTCAATCAACCATTCCGGGCTTTGTGACTCATCATGAACATTATGCTGATATAAGAACAAAGACCGTGGAAGGTAATTTTTCATTTGGCAAATGTCAGTTTTCTCTTCCGGCCAGATGCCAAATTTTACATTTGTCAATTTTACATTTCTTCGAAAGTTATAATATATGAACATGAACATTCATTCATTTCTTAAAGAAACGATCAAAATTTATGCTCGTATTCAAATTTTTATTTTGAAAAGCACTTATACCTAAATTGAGGGAAAAAATGTTTGTTCTGTTTTTCAATGAATATCGTAGTCCTATTAAATGTATTGGAAAATTTAGTACTATTTTGTTTAACACCAAACAACCTACAGATTTATTAATTCATTGAAGAAAAGATCAAAATTCTCTAGCCATAATCAAATTTTTATAAAAAAAAATAAACGATTTATTCCTCCCTTTCAGTGGAAATTGCAATTGTGCCGACTTCAGCATCCGCTGTAGTCGAAGGTTTCGCAACACTGCTGACTATGGGATGCATATTACACGCTATGCATCCAATCATTCCTTAATAAAAAGTCAATTGTTATAGAATAAATAATGTGTACTATACTGTCGTGCTGTAAGACCGCAGAAGAATAAAAGACCAAACAATCACGTTGACGATTCATTAGTTAAAAAATAAAAAATAAAAGACTTCGAGTACGCGCCGTTACGTTGGCGTATAATCGAAAATTTGCACGTAATCTGCAACAATGTTTCAATGTGCAAAATTGAGAAATTGTACATACACTTGCGTTATCATTATTATTTAATAACAATGTTTTTGCACTTCCAATCCTTTATTTTCCAGTTTCAATTAGTACCAAACTATTAATTAATTTAAACGCAAAAATTTTAGCCTTCTTTTCTAATAATTTTACGAACAGAATCGTTAAGGGAGGAAATAGGGTTAGGACAGCGTTGTCTCAATGATTTTCATGAATTTTTTTATAGTATAAAAAATGTATAAAATTTATTGAAACTTTGAGAATATTTTATACATATATTAAGTATATTAAGTATATACATATATTAAGTATATACTATAAAATTTTTGAAGAATTTCCTTGAAAAACACCGAAGATATTGGCGACCCCATATTGCAGGTCACAATCAGACTCAGCATTTTGCGTACATTCTGGAAGCCGCAATTTTCATCTGAAATCAAGCGAGGTTGGAATTTACTTTTATTATATGTCTCTCTTCTATATGAACCTAAATGCTATCAAAAAAATAGAAAATTGAATTTTTTACAGGGGTCAAAACAAAAAAGCCTGATTTTTTGCCATTTTTTACAACTTTATTTGCAAAAAAAAAATTATTTCAAATAATGATAATATTCCGATTTTAGGTTCATATAGAGCGCAATACTATGAAGAAAGTAACTGCCAATTTTCAAAACGATTGGTTGAAAACTTTTCAAACTAGCGTGTACGCAAGTTAAAAAAAAGTCGTTTTCAGAAAAACGCCTTTGAAAAAATAGCAAAATGCTGAGTCTGATTGTGACCTGCAATATGGAGTCGCTAATATCTTCGGTGTTTTTCAAGGAAATTCTTCAAAAATGTTATAGTATATACTTAAATATATGTATAAAATATTCTCAAAGTTTCAATAAATTATATTCATTTTTTATACTATAGAAAAATTCATGAAAATGATTGAGAAAACACTGTCCTAACCCTATTTCCCCCCTTAATGGCTTATAACAATAGAACGAGTCGAAATTTTCATTTAAAATTTTGGGAACATATTTTTCAATAGTTTTACTAACAATTTATGAAATCTAAAAAAAATCGATTTTTTGAACCGTCTAACCCTATTTCCCCTCTTAAAAAGTATTAAAAGATAAATTACGTTGATCGGGGTAAGTCATCCCGATAAATTTAAATAAAGTTTTATTGATAGTTGATGTATTCGTGGAGAAAAAATGGAAACTAGTAAAATGGGATGTTTGTATGGATCATTAATAATATCGAAATTCTACAGCTTATAAACAAATTGAAACTTGTACATCGCTTCATCATTATTGCACAATTCAAACATTATTATCGAAGTATTATTCAATTAATTAATTAATCAATTTAAACGCAACAATTGTATCCATGTTTTTTAATGATTTTACCAAAAGAATTTTTAAATAGGATTAAAAGATAAATTACGTTGGTCGGGGTAAGTCATCCCGATAAATGTAAATAAAGTTTTATTGAATAGTCGACGTATCCAGAAATTTTTTATTTGTACTATTCTTTCTCTCCTTTAATTTGATGATATGAGGTTTTCCTTGATTTATAATGCATTTTTGGAAAAATTAAAAACACCATAAATATTTAGAATACTTTTTTCGATTTCTTCAAATTCAATACCTAATATCCTAAGTCCTAAGGTCCTTTCTATGGCACCTAATTAATATAGGAAGTTTTCACCCAATATCCCAAAAATAGCACGAGCCCGAAATTCCCGAAATTTTCCCGAAATTCAATAGCTAACAGCATTTGATAACAATGGTCGATTTGTATAAAAATTTTTAGCCTGATGGTTCAAAAATTTCTCGTGTTATGTTTTTAACAGACACTTTTGACGTAAAATTCAAAATCGTGTAAAATCTGAACGATCTGTTCAATTTTAATGAAAATTATATCAGACAAAGAGCTTCACTTGCATGCGAAATATTAATCCAATCGGTTGAACGTCCGCATGAACATTTTTTTGTAAAACTGTGCGTTTCCGGAGTTTTTATAAATTTTGAGAAAAAAAAAACCGTCATTGAAGGATGTAGAAGAACGGTTTGTTTTTTTTTTTCCACAAAAAGAAAGCTTCTCTCTAGGAGAAACGAAACATTGCTGAACAATCGAACGAAGCTAATCGTTTGTGATTATGATGACTGAACGGCTGACACAACTCGATTCGACTGATTTGCAACGAAGAACAAAAAAAAGATGGCCAGAATGATGATTATCAATATCCTGTTGATCTGTCAAATATTCGTAATTATCGACAGTGCGGATAATAAAACGAGCCTTTCGGAGCCGGTGGTGATCGACATCAGCGAAAGGATATTTGAAGCTGAAACGCGTATAATCGGTGGAAAGCCGGTTCAAATTAAAACCTATCCCTTTGTGGTGAGTTAATATTCGAGGTTAAATGAAAATTCTCGAAATCGGATTTTTCGGACATTATTCATTCAATCAATTTCCCATAGGTATCTGTACAATGGCGTCTCGGCAGCAGACATCACTGCGGAGGATCTTACATCATGCCAAACTTCATTCTTTCCGCAGCTCACTGCATGATCAGGTAAACCGCAAGATTTAAATGAAAAAATAAAGGTTCAATCTGATTTTGACAATTGGACAAACGCGTCGTCAGATACAACGGATACAGATGGGTAGCCGAAAATCCAAGATTCTATCTGATTCTCGCCGGAACTTCGAATCTCTATTACTCACCAACTTGGCAAATGGCGGTAACGGACGCTGTAATACCACATCCGGGTTTCAACTATGGTACCATGGCACACGACATTGGATTCTTCAGGGTCTCCCGAGATTATGAATTGATAATAAAAGGGCTCAAGGTGTCTGGGATGGAAAATGAAATACTACGATGGTTAATTTTTTTTTTTTCAAGTAAAATTCCAATGTTCAAATTTCTTTCCAGTCACAATGTGCCCTTTTTCGTTCCAATTTACGAGCTATAAAAGTTTTTTGATATAGTTTCAATTTTGTTATTCATTTTTATTTACAGATCACCAAACCCTTCCGCATTACGCCATATGTGAATTTTGTCCCGACACCACCTGGTCAAGATAACCATTTGTTTCTTAAGAAAAATCAAACGTGCATGGTGATTGGATGGGGCAAAACCTCCGAAACAAGTACCGTACGCATGTTTGTCTCAAAAAAATTATTATCGTTGTAATCCGATTTAAGGAGAAGTTTAAAATAGAGGATTTTTTGTGGTTGAAGTTACAAAGGTTCTTGCAAAAAAAAAATTGAATGTGGTTAATTAAGGTAGTAGTCCGGTAACTTAAGCCGATTTTCATGTCTTTTTTGGAGGGCGTTTTTTTGTAGGGAAATAAAAATGAAACGTTTTGGATATTTAGGATGTTTTTATTTACATATTAAAGATACAAGAACAAATTTTTTTGAAAAAATTTAATAGTTTATTATTATTATTATTATTGATCGAAGTTGGCATCTTGAAGTTGGCAGCCCGGGTCCTAACTTTTTTTCTACCGAACCGATTGCGTTCAAATTTTAACAGGCTAGTCTACACACTTATAGTTCTCGTCGGAACCACCGAGAAATCTTTTCACCCCTAACTTTTTATTTTACAACCCCTTCTTTGCTAAAATAAAAGGACTTTAGCAAAGAAGGGGTTGTAAAATAAAAAGTTAGGGGTGAAAAAATTTCTCGGTCGTTCCGAAGAGAACTATAAGTGTGTAGAGTAGCCTGTTAAAATTTGAAAGCAATCGGTTCGGTAGAAAAAAGTTAGGACCCGGGCTGCCAACTTCGATCAATAATAATAATAATAATAAACTATTAAATTTAAAAAACAAATTTTTTTTTTTTGTATCTTTAATATGTAAATAAAAACATCCTAAATATCCAAAACGATTCATTTTTATTTTCCTACAATAAAACGCCCTCGAAAAAAGACATGAAAATCGGCTTAAGTTACCAGAAAGCCTTAAAGAAAAGTTAGTCCGTAAATGAACGGGAGCATATTAGTCGTGCAAAAATCTCATGATTTACTCTGTTAATAGGCTTAAGAGGCGATAAAATGAAGCTCTCGCTCGGTGTTGTTAAAAAAAATTCTTTCTCGGATTTCAAGCTCGTGTCCTGTTCTTTTCGATTTTTCGAGGACACCGGTAGGACTCTCTGTTATGTTAAAAAAATGTAAACCAAAATATGTCGAAAAGGAACCATGATGAACGCCCCAACGGAATATCATCGTTCTGATCGGCGTTGATCAAGGTTCCTTTCCTAAATATTTAGCTTCATATTTTTTACATACTAGAGAGTACCCTATCAGTCTCCTCGAGCAATCAAATAACAGGACACGAGCTTGGAATGCGAGCAATAATTTTTTTTTTCAACAAAACCGATCCGCTGCTTCATTTTATCGTCTCTTAAGGTAGCAGTCTGGTAACTTAAGCCAATTTTCATGTCTTTTTTGGAGGGCGTTTTTTTGTAGGAAAATAAAAATGCATCGTTTTGGATATTTAGGATGTTTTTATTTACCTATTAAAGATACAAAAAAAAAATTTAATAGTTTATTATTATTATTATTATTATTGATCGATGTTGGCACCTCGAAAAAAAAGCGCGTGGGTGGCCCCGGTGATTTTGGTTTCCGATGTTATCTGAAATAAAAAATTCTTGATAATTCTTAATCTATAGACATGTCATTCTGGTCGGAATTACTGAAGTTAAATTTCTTTTTATTCTACAACCCCTTCTTTGCTAAAATAAAAGGACTTTTTTTTCTAAAGTCCGCCATTTTGTTATTTATCCATGAAATTCAACTTCAGTAGTTCCGACCAGAATGACATGTCTATAGATTAAGAATTATCAAGAATTTTTTATTTCACATAACATCAAGAGCCAAAATCACCGGGGCCACCCACGCGCTTTTTTTTCGAGCTGCCAATTTCGATCAATAATAATAATAATAATAAACTATTAAATTTTTTCGAAATTTTTTTTTTTTGTATCTTTAATATGTAAATAAAAACATCCTAAATATCCAAAACGATTCATTTTTATTTTCCTACAAAAAAACGCCCGCCAAAAAAGACATGAAAATCGGCTTAAGTTTCCAGACTACTACCTTAAGCCTATTAACAGGCTAAATTATGTGGTTTTTGTGCAAATATATACTCCCGTACAATTGAGCAGTATGTTTTCTCTAGTTAAGCACATTCAATATTTTCTTGCCAGAACATTCGTAACATCAACAACATAGAGTTTTCATTGGTTTTTCTGTTTTTGAACTTTGAAAAATATTTTCAATATTTTCAATATTTTTCACAAAGTTTATGAAAAAATGAAAAATCAACTTCCGAAGAGATATTGAAGAAACTAAGAATGATATTTCATTTGAATAATTTGCACTTCAATTGTCCGTTCCTTTTTTGAATACTGAAGAAAGCTCGTTTTTCAACGTTCGCTCAGTTTGCTCAGAATAGTCAAACGGATAAGTATTCGAGGAAGTATTGAATAAATTGTTGCATCAAAAAGTGCCGGTGTACAGCAAAAAAAATTAAGTAATTCTTAATGGTGTTCGAATGGTTTAACAAAGTTTGAAATTCAAAATAGACATAAATTTTCACCTTTAAACCAAGAGGTCTAAAACGAAAATGGATATAATTATTATTGTATAACGTAATTCCGAAAAAATTGGTATTCACTGAAAGGACGAATAAAAACCCTAACAAACGAGCAATCGTTTGTTACTGTATCTGCGAAATTGACAACATGGTATTTGGTCGAAAAATACACAGTAATCGTGGAAAAGTGTTTTGAGTTAGTTTATTTAAATTCCACTGGCGCTACTTGCAAACCCGAATACAACATTTTCCTGACTCACTTTTCAATTTACAGACAATTTTCGAGAATTTTTGTGGTCTTACCTAGCAAATTAGAAGTTACAATACGAAAATATATAAGTAAATCGCTTCTGGTTCGGTTAATTTCCGTATTTAGTACATTTCCCTTGAATATTACACAGATTTTGAAGGTCTCTACTATACCGACGCTATTGGAGATTCTCATCGTCTTTCACGTCGTCCGCGTCGTCAATTTTGTACATACAGCGACAAACGAAGGCTTGGTAGTTATGGGTTTTATCCGTCCTTATAGTGAACACCAAATTCTCCGAAACTACGCTATACAATAATAATTATATACATTTTTCTTTGAGATCTCTTCGTTTTCAGCTGAAAATTCACATTTCTATTTTTAATTTCAAAATGTTATGTTGTTCGTGAAAGGGATAAAGGTGTCAAGAATAACTTGATTAAATTTCAAATCACGCGGCTTGATAGTTTAGGAGTGGTCTTTGTCCGCAAATTAACATGCATCCGGTCGGTAATACAGGTTCGGTTAAAGCAATCTGCTCTTAAAGCAATGTTTTCGAAAAGATTTGCTGCACAATTCTGCAAATTTTGCTATGCAAAAAGTTTATATGTTTATTGTATACTGTAAGTCTACTTGGGTGTAAATTTGAAGAAAAAAAAACATAATTGCAATTTAGACCGCGAGTGACATCTTGCAACACGTTCAAGTACCATTGCTATCGAACCCCCAATGTAACCGTTATTTCACTAAGCCTCTTCACTACGCGCAACTGTGCGCCGGAAAAAAGGAGGGTGGAGCTGACGCGTGTCAGGTAAAGTTTGCTTTACAATAAAAATATTCCTCCGGTACACAGAGATACAGTTTTTTTATTGGTCCAATTTTGTTTTTTCTCTAAAAGGGTGACAGCGGTGGCCCATTGGTATGCGACGGTGTTCAAGTTGGAATAGTTTCTTGGGGACACGGCTGCGCCAGGCCGAATTCCCCGGGTGTTTATTGCCGCGTCGACCAATACATACCCTGGATGAAACGAGTAGTGCTGAAGAGCGGAGCTCGTTCCAACAAGATGGACGGTTTTTTGTTGATTGGCCTCGTTCTTTTTTCCGTAATGTTTTTTTATACATGATTAATTACGGAGAAAAAACTCTCGACAAAGCTAATTGTTTTTATAACATGTGCCATTTTCAGCGACATGCGAATTGTTAAAACAATCGATAGGAAACATGACTTTCTCATATTTTTGTTTGTTGTACTTTATTTCTGGGCTATAAGCAAGATCAAAATACTGTAGACAATAATTTGAAAGTTTTTTTTAATACTATAATATTTAACATTTTCCTCAAAACTGAAGACAGCTTTAAGAAGGAAATATTTTAATTAGTTTTTTTTACCGTCAGTCGGTATTGTACGCGAGCCAATCCAAACAAGGAATACGGCAGAAAAGTATACACCGTGTCGAACTGTGCCCTAGCTGGAAAACGCCTATTAACTTTGTCTCTGCATAATTTTTTATTTACATATAAATTAAATTAACAAAAAACTATAGAACAGAAAATGAATCTAATTTAGCAGAAGTAAAGCCCATTAAATATGTTTTCCGGTAAGGTAAAGAGAAAAGTCCAACTTTACCTGACGAACTTCACGGAGGTGCCGATGTCTCGAAAAGCAGCAAAACAAACTATGTGCAAACTCATTGTGGATGCTTTACAACTTTACACAGTGGGCAGAGCGGCTAGTCGTCAAACAATAAAAATTAAGTCGATCGGTGACCGGATAACGTAATCGTCAATAGACGCTTTTCACTGCTGACGACTACTTGGCCATGGGGCGACAAGTGCAGAAGAGGCTCAATTTCGAAGACCCATAATGCAATGGGCATTATATCAGGATCGGTTTTCACTGGTCGGTTTGGTCACAGGGATGTGATTCTGTACTTGACGCAATATCATAGCGTCTGACGCAAAGCCGAAAAAGCCAATTGCAAGGAAGATTCCAGCGGAAAGGCGCGACTCTCATAGGCTATTTCTGTTTTGCGTCAGACGCTATGATATTGCGTCTGGTTCAGAATCGTTCCTCAGAGGTGCGATTCTGTACCAGACGCAATATCATAGCGTCTGACGCAAAACCGAAATAGCCTATGAGAACCGCGCCTTTCCGCTGGAATCTTCCTTGCAATTGGCCGTCGAGGTTTTGCGTCAGGCGCTATGACATCTATTGCGTCCGAGCTGGGGCTGAATTCCGTACTTGTGTACCGACAACTATCGGTGTCGTTAGTGAGCGACAGCCATTGCTAGGAACATTCCAGCGGAAAGGCGCAACTCTGATAGGCTATCGCTCGCTAACGACACCGATAGTTGTTGGTAGACATGTACAGAATCTCAGCACTGGTACAGAATCGCACCTCAGGGGTGCGATTCTTTACTTGACGCAACGAAGCGACGCAACTCGACAGTCAATTGCAAGGAAGATTCCAGCGGAAAGGCGCGACTCTCATAGGCCATTTCGGTTTTACATCAGACGCTATGATATTGCGCCTGGTACAGAATCGCCCCTCAGCACTGAAATTCTGTACTTGTCTACCGACAACTATCGGTGTCGTTAACGAGCGACAGCCAATTGCAAGCAAGAATCCAGCGGAAAGGTGCGACTCTCATAGGCTATCGCTCGCTAACGACACCGATAGCCTGTGAGAGTCGCGTCATGCCGCTGGAATCTTTCTTGCAATTGGCTGTCGCTCGCTAACGACACCGATAGTTGTCCGTAGACAAGTTAATTTTTTGGTGTTTAGACGGCAAGCCGGCAGAGGGATTGGAGAGCCGGTAGAGCACAATCAACACACCAGCTAACCGGCTTGTGTTGTCATATGCGGTATGCGCAAGTATCAGCAGGTGTGCGGTTGATATAGGTTGATAGTGGTAGGTCCGCGACTGTGTTAAAACAATTGTTGTATTGTGTCACTGCCACGAGCGTCAAGTATTGTCCATGACAATACAAAACCAGTAACTAATCGTCTATGTCATCTAAAACAGTTGGTAACTTCAAAATGATTGAATTCTCAGCTCGGCGACTCTTCGTTATTATCGTTACCATCATCAACAAGATCGCGATACCGTTCTGATGCTTAGTATAGAAAAACAGCACCCGAGCATGGGATACCGTGTGTCACGCACGGATATCACGGTAGCACAAAGTCAAAACGTAACGGAAAAAAAAAACTAAACCAAATGGCAAAACGCAAATGTACTCGTCCAGCCATTGTCGAGCTTTCGGATTCGGAGGACGACGAAGGAGCAGACGACTGTGTTATCGTTAATACCGATCGCGTGACTGCGAGAAACAAAGAGACTTCATGTACCGCAGCCATAACATCAAATTTGGCTAACCTCGAAGGTCGGCGCTCCACGCAGAAACGAACGACTCGAACAGGGGAATCCCACGAAACGTTTGTTAATAAAAAGGGGAAATCTCGTAAGTTTGAGACAAATAATGTGACGAAAGCCGTTAAAAAAGAGGCAGTTGTTATTCGTGATCGTAGGAGAAAGCGTTCGGAATTGACGGAGAAGAAAATGGGTTCGAATAATTCGACAACAAGGGAAAGTGAGGCGAGAAGATTACGCGAAGATGTGAGATTACACAGAGCAAGGGCCGAACGGGCGGAAGACGAATTGCGAAGAGCAAAAATAGAAGAACATCATCGCCAGCAAAAATTGTTGGAAGACGCGAAGTTGAAAGAAGCGCGGGATGCATGGCAACGTCAACAGCAATTGCAACAACAGCAATTGCAACAACAGCAATTGCAACAACAGCAATTGCATCAACAACAATTGCAACAGCAATTCCATCAACAATGGCCGCAAGTTCCCGCGGCTCAGCCCTTTATCCGACCAGCGGCATCCGCACCAGCCAAGGCAGCGGTCAATTTAAAACCGCAAGCCGTCGAAACAAAAACTGTATTGCCAGGGTCAAAACCAAAAGTCACCGACACACCCGCCAGTAACGTCACTCGACTCGCAGATTCCAAAGTTCAGTGCATCGAATGGACGGACATTGAATATGTTCAAGAGAAGCACAAAATAAGTAGATACGTAGCGGAGAACATAATCAGGCTCTTCAAGGAGGATAATACCATACCGTTTATAGCACGTTATCGTAAGAACATGACGCTGGGTATGGAAGCGGACGAATTGAGAAACGTCAAGGCGAGTTACGACCGAGCCGCGCTTATAAAGCAAAAAGCCAACGTTATAATCAAGGAAATTGACAAACAGGGCAAATGGACGGCGGAACTTCACGCTTTTGTACAGGGCACGAAATCTCTGAACGATCTCGAACAAATACACTCAATGTTCAAAGTGACAAAAGCGACACTGGCTGAGAGAGCTCGAGAGATTGGTCTTGGTGTACCGGCGCAAGTTATAATGAACGCAGGGAGAATGGATTCCGTGAATTATCTTATAAAACCAACGATCGAAGGTCTCAAGACCGACGGACAGGTGAGAGACGGTATAGTCTGTATACTGTCGGACATGATAAACAAGGACGAGAGTACGTTCCAGACCATAAAGAAGCTCAGAAGCGAACATTCTAGTTTTATTCAAACTACGAAAGTCAAGGCTAAGGAGGATAACAAGGAGAAGAAAGATCAGAAGACTAATAAACAAAAGAACGACGAGAACAAGTACGATCTTTATCACAATTTTTCCTCCGCCGAGAATAATCTCAAGCCTCATCAAATACTGGCCATTAATCGCGGCGAAGCCCGAAAAATTCTCACCGTCAAGGTGGACATTCCGGCCCAATTTGAAAATGCGTTTAAGGCTTATTGCGCAAAACAGTACGGGCGTGCTTGCAACGCTTCGTCGCTTCACAGAACACTGCTGACCGCTGCGTTCGATCAGGTCTGGAATAAATCGATAAAATCATCAGTCGCCAGACGAACGAGACACGAGTTGAACGAGAGAGCGGAAATCGCTTCGATGGACGTATTTGCGGAGAACGTTAAGCAACTTTTGTTGACACCGCCGGTCAGGGGTAAAGTGGTCGTTGGCGTTGATCCGGGTTTTCATCATGGTTGCAAATTAGCAGTTGTATCGGAACAGGGTGATGTCCTCGAGACGGCAACGATCTATCCTCACGACAATAATAATCCCATTAGGAGAAATGAAGCGGCGCGTACCCTCGCCGGTCTCGTTCTCGTTCACAAATGTACGATTTTTGCCCTTGGCAATGGCACCGCTTGTCGCGAGACCGAAGTTTTTCTCGTTGATCTCATCAAGAAAGGTACCTTCGATCCTATCAACGTTGTATACACGATCGTCGATGAGACCGGAGCTTCTATATATAGCTGTAGTCGCGAAGCTACCGTAGAATTTCCCAATCTCGATGTTAACGTTATTTCCGCTGTCTCTATTGCCAGAAGATTGCAGGATCCAATGGCTGAATTGGTTAAGATCGAACCCAAACATCTTGGTGTTGGAATGTATCAGCATGATCTTCCGGCGAAACAATTGGCAACAAAGTTGAACGAAGTACGTATTCACAGGTTTCTTTTGGAATATTTAACGAGCAAGATCGCTATTGTACGAATAGAACAAACGACAAATACTTTCGAAATTTTTATCTACAACGTTGTCGAAAAATTTACGTTCCCAAATCTGCAACTTTAACTTAGATTCAAACCTCTTCGCAGAAGTTTTAGCTTCACTATTCTCAAGGAGAAAATTATTCGTTGTTCCAAGTAGTTAAGGTAGTAGTCTGGTAACTTAAGCCGATTTTCATGTCTTTTTTGGAGGTCGTTTTTTTGTAGGAAAATAAAAATTAATCGTTTTGGATATTTAGGATGTTTTTATTTACATATTAAAGATACAAAAAAAATTTTTTTTTTTAAATTTAATAGTTTATTATTATTATTATTATTGATCGAAGTTGGCACCTCGAAAAAAAAGCGCGTGGGTGGCCCTGGTGATTTTGGCTCTTGATGTTATCTGAAATCAAAAATTCTTGATAATTCTTAATTTATAGACATGTCATTCTGGTCGCAACTACTGAAATTAAATTTCATGGATAAATAATAAAATGGCGGACTTTGGAAAAAAAAGTTTTTTTCCAAAGTCCGTCATTTTGTTAGTTCCGACCAGAATGACATGTCTATAGATTAAGAATTATCAAGAATTTTTTATTTCAGATAAGTTCAAGAGCCAAAATCACCGGGGCCACCCACGCGCTTTTTTTTCGAGGCGCTAACTTCGATCAATAATAATAATAATAATAATAAACTAATACATTTTTTCAAAAAAATTTTTTTTTGTATCTTTAATATGTCAATAAAAACATCCTAAATATCCAAAACGATTCATTTTTATTTTCCTACAAAAAAACGCCCTCGAAAAAAGACATGAAAATCGGCTTGAGTTACCAGACTACTACCTTAAAAATAGGTGTAAATCAAAATGTGCACATCGCTTACTCTTCTTTTTCGAACATTGACAAATCTCCCTTTACGACTAAATGGCTTACTTCATTTTGGGTTCGTCACAGAGTAAGTTAAGTGAATCTTCAAAAACGCGGAGGAAGTGATGTCCAAGTTTCATTTTTCTGCCCTCTTCAGTATCTGGGATAATGTGCTTTTCACTTCAGTTTGAAGGTCGAAATCATTTTTTGAACAATTAAAAATTTCATAAAATCTTAACGGTTTTGGCGATTCACACAATATTTGGTATCAAACATTCTGTAACGTCAATTTATTTGTGACAAAAATAATACACTGATGGGTCGGGGATATTTACTCCAGTTAAATCGTTAACGGATTTTTTTCGAAACATTTTCAATTTCATATAATCATTTATTGATTCTCGCCAAATTCAGTATCAAACAACTTTGTCTCCTAGCGCACTTGAGAAGAAAGTATTGCCTCGATATTTGAATATTCAAAATCCTGTACAAATTGAAAACCCTTAAGTAATTTCACCGAAAATTGTAGCAAATAAAGTCTGACTATATGTATGGCAAATTTCAGCGCGTTTGCTGAAGTAATTTTCGATATGTATCCGATTGAATTTTGGAAGCCCGTGAAATACACAGTCGAACATTTTTTCTAAATGTGAGTTGACGTTTTGGCACATTTTGTACATATTCACAGTAAAAATTCGAATGATAACAAAATTTCATGAAAACCCACCTTCCTACCCGAGGAAGCAAGTTAAATAAATGTTGACGCCCATTACCCCCTCGACGATATGATAGTTATAAAAAGTTGAAAGGAATTTCATGACAGCTGAAAACAGATTGTTTCGTGATACTGTTTATGATCACTATGCATTTTACAATTTAAATAGAAAAAACGTCGTGCACCTTTGCATTCTATCCCTTTTATCCTCTAAAGCCTAGCCTTTAACGGGTTGGGCCACTCGGGACCTTAACGGGTTGGGCCACTCTAGAGGCCGAAAAAATAGGCTTTTTTGGGGATTTTTTTTCAAAAAAACTATAAAATATATCGAGATTACAAAATCGAGTGTTTATCATACATATCAGTGACTGTATACAATAATTTGTTTGAAGCGATTAATTTAAAAATGGCGGCTGTGCAGCGTTTTTGCGATGACTTCTCCGTTTTTGTTGGCCAGAAATATAACTCAGACAATTTTCAACCGATTCACTTGAAATTTTGAATATATCTTTAAAAATACATTATGTATGGAAGTGCGTAGGATTTTTTTTATATTGCATAGTTCATTTGTTATTAACAATTTTCTGACGATTTTTTTAAGCAAATTTTTCACTTTTCACCCTAGAAGTGCGCCATTTGCCCAAAAATCAATATATCGAAAAAATCCTATGCACTTCCATAGACAATGTATTTTTAAAGATATATTCAGAATATCAAGTGAATCGGTTGAAAATTGTCTGAGTTACGTTTTCGGCCAACAAAAACGGAGATGTCATCGCAAAATGCTGCACAGCCGCCATTTTGAAATTGATCGCTTCAAAAAAATTATTGTATATAGTCATTGATATGTATGATAAACACCCTATTTTGTAATCTCGATTTATTTTGTAGTTTTTCTGAAAAAAAAAATCCCGAAAAAAGCCTATTTTTTCGGCCTCTAGAGTGGCCTGGCCCCTTAAGGTGATGTGAAGTATCGACAGCCGGTTAAAAAAAACAGGAATTTATGTTTTGTTCCACAATTACGTTTATATTTTGGAAAAAAAAAACTCTTATGAACGGGTGCGGTTCAAAATAGTGAAACACGAATAACGCCGAACGATCGGAGTAGCGAAAATCGAAAAAATCGTACGACCGAAATAGGAACGACCAAAAAGTTGAACACCAATGGTCGCATTCAAACGACCATTGGTATTCGACTCTTTGCTCTTTCGCTATTTCGACCGTTCGATTTTTTGGATCATCGCCTTACGAACTTTGTCTATTAATCCTGCTGTTTGTAAGATTTCCGTTTCCAAAATCTAAGTAGATTCTTAAAAGAAAAATGTTTTTAGAAATGTAGGTGTGAAAGAGAATGTCTAGGTGATAGTTCCCATTGACTTAAGCTATAATATCATTGTATTAAATGGAATCCGCGACGGTTATAATGATGAATTTTTAATTGTCCATCAGGTGATCATGGAAGCTGTGAGTTTCGTCGGTGTGGACGTGAACACAGCGTCGGTGTCGCTCCTTATTAGGGTCGCCGGTTTGGGTGAAACGCGAGCGAAAAACATAATCGAATGGAGAAAAGAATCGGGTCCGTTCAGAACGAGAAAGGATCTCACGAAGGTACCGCGTATCGGCCCTAAGACGTTCGAACAGTGCGCCGGTTTTATCCGGATAATGCCAGAAACGGCCGTTGCCAATGATCGTCATAAAGATCAGGCGCCTCACGATTATCTCGATCAAACGTGGATACATCCGGAATCGTACGACGTCGCGAGGGCCTTCGTTAAAGCCACCAATTGTAATCCCGCTGATCTCGGCACAAAGTCTTTCATATTCGGCGTGCAACTTTTCGCGAGAACGTCGCACGATCAGTTGGCGAAAAAATTTAGTACAACCGTCGACACGATTGCGATAATAGTGAAAGGCTTGTCGATGGAGAAGGGCCAGGATATTCGTGCTAGAGCCGATGTATCGATGTTTCGCAAGAGTCTCAAGACTTTGGACGATTTGAAAATCGGCACGGTACTAACCGGTGTCGTTCGCAACGTGACGCATTTCGGTGCGTTCGTCGACGTTGGCGTCGAAGAAACTGGTTTAATACACAAGAGTAAGATGAGCGGAACAACGCTGAGCGTCGGTCAGAGGGTCGAGACGAGCGTCAATAATATTCAGAAAGAACGTCGTCGTCTCGGTCTCACGCTAATCAAGTGTGTCTAATGTTCATCGTGATCGCAAATTTTCGCGGCGCGTTTAACGTAAATACAACAATATGCGGGGTTGAGTCGAAAATCAGTGATTAATTTGTAGAATCATTTTTACAAACTGTCGCCATTTTTGTTGTCCGATACGCATAAACGAATGCTTGTTAAACTGATCAAAACTAAAAAAAAAACAAAACTGCGCGGTGAATTGACATGACCAAAAATTCACATAAGCTACTTGTTTTTTTGTTACGAATTCATAAATGCAAATATTTCGTTTCGTGTTACTGATAAATTTTTGCCATTGATCTACTATTGTCGTCTATTGAGGCAGCCGAGTCGTTAAAATATCGAAAAATTAGAACCGCTGTAATTTGTGTTGCCACGAAGTTTGAAGTATGTTGTTCGCGATTGAAAAATAATGTTCGTCCTTCTGACAGCATCCGCTGCCTCCTACATTTAAGTTGTGAGGGTATTTTGAATTTTTTTTGGCTTCCTTTTTAAGTTCAAAGTCTGTAAACTGTTACAATCGTTCGCTATGGGGTAAGCGGTCGCAGATTATTTTATTTTCTTCTGATTGCCCGAAAAATTGATCAATTTTATAAAACAGTACATTTCCTTTCTCAGTACGTTGTTTTTAGCAATGTATATCTTACAATGGGTGGGGGTCGAAATAGCATAAGTCGAACGGTCGAAATGGCGATAATCCAAAAAATCGTACGGTCGAAATAGCGAAGGACCAAAAAGTCGAAATAGCGAAAATCGAAAAAATGGTCGAAATAGTGAAAGACAAAAAGTTTAACACCAATGGGCGCGTACCCATGAATTGTTCGAATGCGCCCATTGGTATTCGACTTTTTGGTCTTTCGCTATTTCGACCGTTGAACTTTTTGATCTTTCCTATTTCGACCGTACGATTTTTTTGGATTTTCACTATTTCGACCGTTTGACCCTTCGGTGATTCGTTATTTTAACCCCGACCTCCCTTAAAATTTCGGTTTTATTGGAAATCCGTTGCGCTTACTCCATCTGTTAGGTTGTAACAAAGAGTTTACGACTTCATAGATATCGAATTGTCCAACAGTTTATCCCCAATCGTGTGCAGAATTAGCAGAAAATCGAAAAATTCAAACTGCACTTACAACGCAAGTGTAGGAGTTACGGAATTCTGGAAGGAAGCAAAAACGCCCTTTTTCTTTACCACAATCGATATTACTGATCCTTGATTTAAACTTTGTGACAATAAAATCATAGAGGTTTCAATTTTTCACATATTTTAATGACCCCTTTAATGCGTAACAATTTACGATGACTACAAATTAAACACCGATTTGACTCGAGCGGGATCGTAGTAGTTACCTTAAGGAGGTTCACTAGGTAGGGCGAAAATGGACAGAAATTTTTATTTTACCTTACGTGATTACCACAGGGAAAGACCTGAATTATTTTAGAATTTTCATTAATTTTTTTAGAATGTTTACCTATTTTTCAGAATTTTCACCTATTGCGAATGTTCACCCATTTTCTTCGAAATTTGCAATTTAACATAGACCCTTATGGCACTTTATGTCATGACCGAGTGAACCTCCTTAATTACCCGCGAATGTGTAATACAAATATCGTTACATACAGCTAGATAACGAAAAACTGCAACGCTTTTAGACAAACGAGTATGTTCGTTTTATTTTACGGATTTTTTTCATTACTAGTAACGACCGCATGTCGAGAACTTGTTTTTGTTCTTTGCATACAGTCTTTGCTACCAATTCGTTTTTCTCCGGGAAATTGTCGTGTTTACGGGTGTCCCGAGACTTTTCGAAACGATCCCTCGCGAACAATGTTCACTGTGTCGGGAATATTGGTTCGAGTTTCGATAATGATTTCGATGATCGATTATCGAAATGTTTACCTTATATATCTATATATATGTAAGCGAGTCGATCGTTAAGAAAACAATAATGATTCAGTTTTTTTGCCAAAAGTGTATTGAAGATTTAAACAAAAAAAAAAATATCAATCATACAAACTTCGTTTGACTCTTCCGTAGTTTGTGATGATTACGGTGTTTTTCCTTGAAATTTTTAAACACTTGGGTAACAAAAAAACAGTTGGGTACAATATATGGAACTTAAAGAAAATCTATCAGGAGGTTTAACATATAATCCGTTTTAATTTAGTTGTCGTCGATGCTTATACACAATGAATTTAACGCACAAAGTTTAATTCACTGTGTTTTACCAATTGCTTTCGAGGGCCGGCTGCAAGCTTTTTGTATGTCGCGCACAATGAAACAAAAATCAAAATCTTACAAACTTCGTTTAAAAATTTCGTAGTTTGTAAGGATTACGATGTTTTACCTCGAAATCTTAGAACGCCTGTAACAAAAAAAAAACGTTTGATTACAATATCTGGAACGTGAAGAAAATCCAGGAGGTTTCCTTACCTTGCCTCAATAAAGGGAGGTTACATTGCCTTATTAAAAGAGAGAGAGAGATAAAAGAATAGAATAGAAATCGAATACGTTTTAATTCAGCTGTCGTCGGCGATAGTATACAATGAATTTAATGCACAAAGTTTAATTCACGGTGTTTTACCAATTGCTTTCGAGGGCCGGCTGCAAGCTCTTTGTACGTCGCGCACAATGAAGCTTGAGAAGAAAAAAAGGTTAAGAAAAAAAGCGCACCGAGGAATAAAATCGAAAATGATTGACTTCGGTTCGGTTAATTAAGTTGAACAAATAGTCGTGATTGTGCCTATTGTTTGTGACAAATGGGTAATAAGAGAATGGAAAAAATTGACAAAACGCGACGTTTTGTTTTTTTCCGAAGGGCGCCGGTTTGCGTGTTGTTTTGTCGGAACGCGTGTCGCGTTCTGATATCCATAATCGCGCCAAATGTTTTACCTGGACGTAAAATGAGTCACGTTCGTTCGATATGATTCACCGAGCCAAATAATTCACGCTCGCAACTACGGAACTAGAGGGAAAACAGGGGGAAGTTTTTTTTTTACTTCTACATTACCATGTTGTTCAGCGAGAAGTACGTGACCAATATCATAAGTTTTACTAGCTTCGAGCTCTGTGATAAAGGTTTTATTGGATTCATAACGAATACGTTTCATATCGCGTCGTTATATTCACGATCTGTGAGAATTTACGATCGATGAAATTAAATGCGATGAAAGTGTATTTTTTTAAATAATCATTATCGTGATAACGTACATTATAACTTGGCTGAGGAAACAGCGAACGAGATACCATGTATAAATAAGATTCTTTATAGATATTCATATTTTTAATGATATGTTACTGGTTTATTGATACCGAGGGAAAAAAAATCTTTCTCCATGCAAATAAATGATTACAATTTTTTTATCGTGTACGTTACTGATTTAACTACAATTTTCACGCCTCAAAAGATTTTAACCCAGTATCCCCGTCGAAACATCGAATCGATCGAAAGATGGGACAAACTTTTGTCTTGAATTAGTACGTAAGCCCTTAATCACGTTTTCGTTACTTTCGTAGTAATTGTCTTAATTTTTATATTTATGCTTTTGTTTAATTGAAGAATCGCTTATTGAAGAAAGAAAAAAATGTGAATTGGAAACTTGCATATTGCTCCCTCATTATTTTATCTCACTCACAAATCCTCCTTTATAAGCAAGTTATTTCTTGAATTCTGGCTTCCTCATAGAGGAAACTTTGCGAGCGAGATAAAATAATGACGAAGCAATGTGCAAGTTTTAAATGTGCATCAACGAAGCAATGTGCATTTTAATTTGCATTTTAATTTAATTTGTTTCGTGAAAAAAATAAAAATCGAGTTTTTAATATCAATGTGCTTGCAATGTGCGAAAATATCCGAAAATCACATCTAGAAAATAAATGTCCGCGTGTGTGTATGCGATAGGGTCAAAAAATTCAAATTGATATATCTTGAGAACGAATTGAGCGATTTCTTGAAAACTTTGCACAGATTTAGGGCGTTCGAACCTCCGTTGTTCGCTGCAATTTTCGTTGAAATTGTTGGAGGATTCGAGATTTTACGACATTTTGAAATTTTTGAAAATTGTGATCGCTCTAATTTTGTAAATTTTCGCCCGTCGAGTCTAAACTTTCTACATAAGAGGGTCAAGGGACAAGGATTTTTGGTATTGTATTTGGCAAAAATCGCTCGAGCGTTTCGGATTTCATAAAATTTTGAATATTTCGAAGAATGTTTAAGATTCATGTAATTTCAAAAAGTTTTGAGATTTTAAGTTAATTTTTCTTTCATGAATGGAGTATCACTAAAGGATGATTGGTATTGAATTTGCCAATGAAAAAAAAAGTTAACGTAGAATTTGTCGATATAATGCGAAGAAGGATATATATCTGTTATTACATAGATGGGAATACTCGAGACTTCTGTATATATATGGTAGTTTGGGATTCGATGTATAATAAGGGAAATGTCGCAGTTATTGGCGTCGCGACGTCGCGGCGCCCTTTCTCATTTCCCTCATCCGCTTTCGTCTCGTTGTCGCTGTGAAAAGTACTTTCGTCTGCCAGCAATACCGTAAACAAACTCGCTTTGCCAACAATCCCATCACGTTGAAAATTATATTTTCTAAAGGAAATTCCTCCTCTGCATGCCCGATTATTTTATATAAGTGTAATCACGATCCTCGTATTCTTTATTACCTGCGTGTTGAGAAGATTGGAGCGTTTTCAATATATAAATATATTTTTTATTTTTACGAACAAATGAAATTTCCAACAATATTTTCTAAGAATACATTATATTTAAGATTAAATAGGAATATTCTTTGCAATATTTTTCGACATAACCAAATGTCATTATTGGAAAGCATCAAGACAGACGGGATGTAACTTTTTTTTTATTTACGTTGGAAATAACTCAGGTGAGTACATTAGGGTGATTAAAAAAAGCACGATTTTGAGATACCTGGTTGCCATTCTCGAGTATAATTCTTTTTCATAAAAAAAAAAAAAAAACAATATTTCTCGCGGATGTCATAGCATGTGCGACAATGTTTGGTTCTGACTCATGGATGATAAAATTAGTGTTAATGCTTTTAACTAATTTTATGTTCAAGGATTTGACTGTTCAGCAAGATACTTGGTGTCTTTAAAATAACAGGTTTAGTAAAAGTGAGTTGACAGCGAATTATGTTAGTGTTAATTAAGTTGCATTGTTTAACAGGCATTGTTTATTATTTTATACCTTTTCATCGTAGGGCACCAAAACATTCGGTTTGATAGTTTAGGAATGGCGTTTGGACAAATATTGCAATACATTTTGTCGGTACAACAGCGTCGATGAAATAGAACTTTCACATGCCCTTTAAGGGATAACACCACTGTGACCCCCTGTTTTTTTTCACATTTTTCAAGAATTTTTTTTTGTGGGAAAAAAAAGAGATATTCGAAAAATTTGTTTGGATTTTGTTCCTTGTTTATTAATGTATCAAAAAACATTTTTTTCACATTTTTCACGCCGCATGGTGGCGCTGGGGAAGCTCTCGCGTCAGGTGCTGTCATCTCCGCGGCACGCAGCAGAACTCTCTTCAACGTCGATCTGAAAAAAAATACCGAGTGTTTTCGTTAATAATATGATATTTTGAAGAGAAGTACATAGGGATTTGGAAAAATATTGTTTTAAAAAAGATAGGCACACCTTTGAAATTAAATGAGCAAAATTTCTCGTCGAAAATAGGCTATAACTTTTATAATTATTGAGATATCGAAAAAATCCTACGTACTTCTCTTCAAAATATCATATTATTAACGAAAACACTCGGTATTTTTTTTCAGATCGACGTTGAAGAGAGTTCTGCTGCGTGCCGCGGAGATGACAGCACCTGACGCGAGAGCTTCCCCAGCGCCACCATGCGGCGTGAAAAATGTGAAAAAATGTTTTTTGATACATTAATAAACAAGGAGCAAAACCCAAAAAATTTTTTCGAATATCTCTTTTTTACCCACAAAAAAAATTCTTGAAAAATGTGAAAAAAAACAGGGGGTCACAGTGGTGTTATCCCTTAACACGAATGACCGCTGTTGGTTTTAACAAGCATTGTTGCATTGTTCTAAAAAGCATCGTTGCATTGTTCAAAAGAGCATTGCTGCACTGTTAAAAAAAACATTGTTGCATTGTTCAAAAAAGCATTGTTACGTTGTTTAAAAAAGCATTGTTACGTTGTTCAAAAAAGCATTGTTCCATTGTTCAAAAATCATCGTTGCATTGTTCAAGAAATCATTGTTGCTTTGTTAAAAAAAAGCATTACTCCAGTGTTCAATAATCATCATTGTATTGGTCAAAAAAGCATTGTTACATTGTTAAAAAAAACATTGTCGCATTGTTCAAAAAAGCATTGTTGCATTGTTCAAAAAAACATTGTTACATTGTTCAGTAATCATCATTGCATTGTTCAAAAAAGCATTGTTCCATTGTTCAATGATCATCGTTGCATTGTTCCATTGTTCAAAAATCATGGTTGCATTATTCAAGAAATAATTGTTGCGTTGTTCAAAAAAACATGGTCAAATTGTTCAAAAAGCATTGTTTCATTGTTCAATAAACATCATTGTATTGTTAAAAAAATCATTGTTCCATCGTTTAAAAATCATCATTGCATTGTTCAAGAAATCATTGTTGCCATGTTCAAAAAAAGCATTACTCCAGTGTTCAATAATCATCATTGCATTGGTAAAAAAAGCATTGTTCCATTGATTAAAAAGTACATTGTCGAATTGTTCAAAAAAGTATTGTTGCATTATTCAAAAATATATTGTTGCATTGTTCGAAAAAAACATTGTTACATTGTTTAGTCATCATCATTGCATTGTTCAAAAAAGCATTGTTCCATTGCCCAATAATCATCATTGCATTGTTCTATTGTTCAAAAATCATCGTTGCATTATTCAAGAAATCATTGTTGCGTTAAAAAAAAACATTGTCGCATTGTTAAAAAAACATTGTTGCATTGTTTAAAAAGCATTGTTCCATTGTTCAAAAAAGCATTGTTTCATTGTTCAAAAAACATTGTCGTATTGTTAAAAAAAGCATTGTCGCATTATTCAAAAAATCATAGTTGCATTGTTCAAAAAAACATTGTTACATTGTTCAGTAATCATCATTGCATTGTTCAAAAAAGCATTGTTCCATTGTTCATTAATCATCGTTGCATTGATCAATTGTTCAACAATCATCGTTCCATTATTCACGAAATCATTGTTGCGTTGTTAAAAAAAGCATTGTTTCATTGTTTAATAAACATCATTGTATTGTTCAAAAAAGTATTGTTACATCGTTCAAAAATCATCGTTGCATTGATCAAGAGAGCATTGTTGCATTGTTCTAAAAATCATTACTCCATTGTTCAATAATCATCATTGCATTGTTCAAAAGTGCATTGTTCCATTGTTAAAAAAACATTGTCGAATCATTCAAAAAAGCATTGTTGCATTATTCAAAAAATTATTGTTGTGTTGTCCGAAAAAACATTGTTCCATTGTTCAATAATCATCGTTGCATTGATCAATTGTTCAACAATCATCGTTCCATTATTCACGAAATCATTGTTGCGTTGATTAAAAAAGCATTGTTTCATTGTTTAATAAACATCATTGTATTGTTCAGCAAAGCATTGTTCCATCGTTCAAAAATCATCGTTGCATTGATCAAGAGAGCATTGTTGCATTGTTTTAAAAAGCATTACTCCATTGTTCAATAATCATCATTGCATTGTTCAAAAAGGCATTGTTCCATTGTTGAAAAAACATTGTCGAATCATTCAAAAAAGCATTGTTGCATTATTCAAAAAATTATTGTTGTATTGTTCGAAAAAACATTGTTACGTTGTTCAGTAATCATCATCGCATTGTTCAAAAAAGCATTGTTCCATTGTTCAATAATCATCATTGCATTGTTCCATTGTTAAAAAATCATCGCTGCATTATTCAAGAAATCATTGTTGCGTTTTTTCAAGAAATACATTGTCGCATTGTTAAAAAAAACATCGTTACATTGTTTAAAAAGCATTGTTCCATTGTTAAAAAAAAACATTGTTTCATTGTTCAAAAATCATCGTTGCATTGATCAAAAAAGTATTGTTGCATTGTTCAAAAAAGCATTATTCCATTGTTCAATAATCATCATTGCATTGTTCGAATAAGCATTGTTCCATTGTTAAAAAAAAACATTGTCGCATTGTTCAAAAAAGCATTGCTGCATTATAATTTGTCGCCAATTTTCTGAAATACTCGTTACAATATATATCTGTGCATATGGCTATATATCTCGATCGCATCATTATAATACCCGGTATTTGCTACTCTCAGTATGATCCATAATTTTTTAAATCATATTTTTCAAGCGTCCGATTATATAAGATGATAAGTTTTCTACTCTTCGATATTGTTATTTTAACTTTAGTAACCGAGAAAAATCGTACAAAGTACGGATTAGAGAGATTACAGAGTTTAATTAAATTAATATCGCGTGTACAAAATTCTCCTTGTCCGCACATAACGTCGTTAAAATTATTTATCACAAAGGTAAAAAGACCGTGTATATTTGCCAAGAGCCTATAAGTGTCAACGGCACAGCTTCGTTTTATTGATCATTTGGCCGGATTTTAAGTGCAGCAGCCGGAGTGAGAAAGCGGAATACGTTTATACGGAGCAGAGAATTGCAGACAGAAGGTACACGAGGAGCGTTTAAGAGGATTATGGAAACGACACGGGAGATATAGAGTTTCGTGAAACGCAATATACAGTATAGATACAGAGGGGCAAAGGCTTTCAACCGCGATGACAATAAATCCTCGTACATATTCCTTGAATGCTAAGGGAATTCAATGAAATTCTGGATCTCTGTCTCATGTTTACCCGGTTACGTTGACAACGCTCGAATGATATTATCAGGAAATTTTCCAGCCCCTTTAACATCGCTCATTATATACAAAGTGATGAGGTTGTGGAGTAACAAATCACGAAAGCTAGAAACCGATTCGATTTTTACGACGAGCTAGTTTTATTTTAACGCAATTTTTTTTGTTCATTTTTACGGTTTCGTTAAAAATTATAACAGATTGGTATCACTTGTGATAATGCGTACTTGCTTAAAATAGAAATTTCTTTCACGATTTTTAATATTCCGACTTTAAACTTGCTTTGGATGTTCCGAAAGACTTTCCGAACAATCTCACGTTTGACATTTTTAATATTATGTAATTTAACACCAATATCATAACTTATTAAAAATATGATCGTTATTATTTCAGGACATTTAGCAAATGTCCCAAAAATTTGTATATTTTGAGCTCAAACTATTTTTACATGCTGGAGATTATTTGCAAGAATTTATTCTCATGGGGATGGTGTCACCGACATATGTCACAAATTAATACGGCAATAATTTTGTTGCCACAAAATTTAGATGAAATGACTGGTGTTTGCGGTCATAAAAAAGAACGTTTTGTTTCTTGGCCGAGTCCTGTCACTGCAATATTTGTCTCGTAAGTGCAGTTTGAATTTTTTTTTCTCTTTTCTGAATTCTGCGCATATGATTGGCAATAAACTGCTCGACGGATCAATGTCTACCAAGTATTAAGCTCTTTGTTACAATACCTGCGGCGTAAGCGCCATTACAAGAGCTGGGAATGAAAAAAAAAACGTTCTTAACTTTTGAACTACAGAGTCAACAAATTGTGAAACATTTAGAAAAAATATATATCTGATGTTTTCGTATCAATATATATACGTGATATATTTATTGATCAAAGAGTTCAGAGTGCATTCTGTGATTTTTTCTTGTAATAAACCCCTTGTCCCGTTGCAGTCTCGACGTGATCTCTCTCATCACTCCCCCGAGGATATACAGACGTACACATCGAGAGATCGTCGCAAATCCGTTACGTAACAAAACAGCACGTTCATCGATGAGCTGGAAGAAAGTTTCATGGACGTCAATCCAGTTTTAGCCTCGTGCGGAATAGATTGGCTTCCTGGCGGATCATTGACCCCCCGCGAGACCTTTCGCCCGAGTGAACGATTGAGCCTGATAGAAGAATACAGTCAGCTTCCCCCGGCCCCGTCGCCGCCGCCGCCGACCCGCCAGCGTGAAGGGAGGAACGAAAGTTTGAGATTGTGGCTTCATGATGAGGAAATAACTCTTAACGTCTCGGGGGCTCTGACGCGATGCGGAAAGAGGGTAAGAGACGAAATGTAATAATTCTGCTTATGTAAGAACTTCTCGTGCTAATATTTTCATAAGCTTTTAAAAATCGATCGTTCGTGCCTATCTCACTGCATAAAATTATCATCTTCTATTAATCTAACGAAAAAAATCTTATTTTTCACCCTCACTTTTAATTTTTGAATAATTTTTTATAATAATGATAGTTGTCATAATATATTCAGTAAACAAAATATGATTGTCATCAATTCAGTAGTGAAAGTTGGGTGCTGCATTTTTCCTTACATATTTCACGAAATTCTCTACAATATTTTGAGGCTTTTTACGAAAAGAGCAACATCTTTTTTTTTTACACAAGTACGTAAAATAATAGGTACACGATGTCGAGCGCTCAAGTGCAACCGTTTTTCACGTGTACTGTGTTTTTTTTTCGTTACGGAGAGTGGAGAGCGTGGACTCGCATTAATGATTAACGCTTCATGTAACAAACGATTGTACTTGGGATCTTGATATTTTCGCCATTAATTTCACATGCTCAGTTGAAATAAATGTTGACGAATTTTTTATATATAAAAAAACCTTGAATCGTGCGAAAGTCGAAGTAAATTTTTGAATACAAATTAATTTGTCATTTTAATTCTCCCTTAGCGTCATATTCATATAAATTTGAAGTAACGAGCAGTAGAATTAGGTTCGTAGTGTCGGAGTAAAGCGTTTAAAAATTGCTGGTCCAAATGTTAGCAATATGTAAATTAATATTTAGCGATCGAATGAAACTTGCAATAAATCGTACTCAGCTGATCTGTGGTTTAATCATACGTCGGATGTCAGCAATGCAATATCAACGCGAACTTTCCGTCATTCATCTTTCAAACGACTCTGTTGCTCTACAACTTACTACTCGAGTCAAGACGCGTACAAGCACCATATACATATATGTACAAGCTGTGGCAGCACGTACCTTCGACCCTAAACTACACGCTCTCGTACAATATATATTTTATGCGATAAAAAGGTGTTGCATCCTCCTCGTGAACACTTGGAAATTTTGTCAAAATGTCAATTCAAGGCACGCAAGCACCCACACTACTGTATATATGCATACATGAATACTATAAAATTTATAAATACTGCTGAGTCGGAGAATCGACAATGAGAACCTCGAACAGCGTCGGTATAGTAGGAACCCTTAAAATCTGAGTAACATTCGAGAAGCATATACCAAAAGCGCAAGTAAACCGTTACTAGCAGCGATTTTATATATATTTTGGTATTGTAACCTTTAATTTGCCAGGTAGGACCCCGAAAACTCTCGAAAATTGTCTGTAAATTGAAAATTGAGTAACGAAAATGTCGCGTAAGGGTTTTCAAGTAGCGCCAGTGGAATATAAACGAACTAAACAAAAATACTTTTCCGCGATTAGTGTGCATTTTTCGGTCAAATGCTATTCGTTAATTTTGCAGATACAGCAACAAATAAATGCTCGTTAGTTAGGGTATTTATTCCTCACTTTCGAATACTATAAAATTTATAAATACTGCTGAGTCGGAGAATCGACAATGAGAACCTCGAACAGCGTCGGTATAGTAGGAACCCTTAAAATCTGAGTAACATTCAAGGAGCATATACCAAAAGCGCAAGTAAACCGTTACTAGCAGCGATTTTCTATATATGTTGGTATTGTAACTTTTAGTTTGCCAGGTAGGACCCCGAAAACTCTCGAAAATTGTCTGTAAATTGAAAATTGGGTAACGAAAATCTCGCGTACGGGTTTACAAGTAGCGCCAGTGGAATATAAACGAACTAACCAAAAACACTTTCCTGCGATTAGTGTGCATTTTTCGGCCAAATGCCATTCGTTAATTTTGCAGATACAGCAACAAATAAATGCTCGTTAGTTAGGGTTTTTATCCCTTACTATCGGGTAAAATTTTAACGGTAACGGTAAAATTTTTTGAGATTACGCTATACAATAATAATTATAACCATTTTTGTTTCAGACATCATCGTTTTTAGCTGGAAATGTACATTTCTATTTTGACTTTCAACATTTTCCCGTCACGATGATAAAGATAAAAGTATCCAGATTTATTTGATATAATGTCAAATTATTAGAGATTATCAATTATTATGGTTTCGGAATGGCGCTTTCCGAAAATTTCGGTCGGTAAAAAAAATGTTTTACATGCTCTTCAAAGTATAGGAATCCCGATGGTCGATAATGAACATTGTAAAAACAATCGTTTGCAATGACGAGTTGAAGTTTGGAGGAAAATCAAATCTAGGGTACATGAAGTATTGATCTTGGGAATTCGTTTTTTCCTCAAAATTCCAATGAACTTGTGTTGTTTGAAGAGATGTCGAAAATACAAAAGTTTCTCCAAATGTTCATTGAATCTAACTTTTGAATGAAACTATACGGGCAAAACATTCTTAAGGGGGGAAATAGGGTTAGACGGTTCAAAAAATCGATTTTTTTTAATTTCATAAATTGTTAGTAAAACTATTGAAAAATATGTTCCCAAAATTTTAAATGAAAATTCCGACTCGTTCTATTGTTATAAGCCATTAAGGGGGGAAATAGGGTTAAGACAGCGTTTTCTCAATGATTTTCATGAATTTTTTTATAGTATAAAAATGAATATAATTTATTGAAACTTTTAGAATATTCTATACATATATTTAAGTATATACTAAAAAACATTTTGAAAATTTTTTGAATTTCCTAGAAAAACACCGAAGATATTAGCGACCCCATATTGCTTGTTTTTCTTGGTACTATTTTTTCAAACGCTTTTTTCTGAGAACAACTTTTTTTGAATTTGCGTACACGCTAGTTTGAAAAGTTTTCAACCAATCGTTTTGAAAATTGGCAGTTACTTTCTTCATAGTATTGCGTTCTATATGAACCTAAAATCGGAATATTATCATTATTTAAAATATTTTTTTTTTGCAAATAAAGTTGTAAAAAATGGCAAAAAATCATGCTTTTTTGTTTTGACCCCTGTAAAAAATTCAATTTTCTATTTTTTTGATAGCATTTAGGTTCATATAGAAGAGAGACATATAATAAAAGTAAATTCCAACCTCGTTCGATTTCAGATGAAAATTGCGGCTACCAGAATGTAAGCAAAATGCTGAGTCTGATTGTGACCTGCAATATGGGGTCGCTATGATTTTCGGTGTTTTTCAAGGAAATTCTTCAAAAATTTTATAGTATATACTTAAATATGTGTATAAAATATTCTCAAAGTTTCAATGAATTATATTCATTTTTTATACTATAAAAAAATTCATGAAAATCATTGAGAAAACGCTGTCCTAACCCTATTTCCCCCCTTAAACGGCCCTTGGGGACTAACACGGAACATCCCCAATGCGTGGACGCCTGGTGAACATTTCTTCCTTGTCTTTCGGTTCTTTTTTTTTGGTCTAGCCGTTGTCTAGTGTCCGTAGCTAGACCAACGTCTGATTTTTGTCTGCGACCTCTCTCTCTCTTCCGGTCTTTCATTCTGTCCTTCTCATTTCATCTCACTGTATATCTGTGTAAATCCCGTCCCCGAGGACTCAGTCGCGACTACAATGAACTTTCTCATTCTTTCCGACAGTGGGATTTGCCTCGGAGGGTCGGGGAATCGTGCGGATAGTAATACCGAAGGTTCTGGCAGGGAGCAGAGGCCACACAGAAGCTTTCGATATTACCCGGCTGAGTTTATGCGAGTGAAAGATTTGCAGAAATATTTCTTTTGATATCACGAAATTCTCGAGCAATCGAAATCTGCAGCTTCAAGCTGGCCGGTAATGATTGAACTTGCAATACTAAGGAAAACATCAAATTTTGCTGACATTTTATTTAAATTGCAGTGCCAATGTTTTGAAAATGTCTCGAAACATTGGATAAGCAAATTTATAAAAAAAAAAAAACAATTCGGATATGCGCGTGTGACAAGGTTGCAAAAATCAAACTTTCGTACCTTCGGAATGGCTTAACAGATTGTGCCAAAGTTTTGCACACAGAAACATCATCCCCATTTGTCCGATATCATTTTCGCCAAGATCGAACAACTCGTTACGATTTTACACGTTTCTGAATCTCTTCTATAAAAGAGACACATCACGAAATATCTCGGAATGCGATTTATTTCTGAAGTGGTGATAGACGCATTCTGATTGGATGTCGATGTTGTGCTCGGAGTTTGGCCATGTGCATACTTCAGATCGCACGATCGTAAACGACGAAACCTAACCTAAAAACCATCGCGCGAAGTCAGTAGTATAATACGAAGTCTGTAAATTAAGTAATGAGACTGATTTTGTTCATTTTTTGTATTCAAATAAAATTACAATTTTATATTGTCACCCTCAAAATAACTTCCTTCTGAAGCCACACAGCGCTGGAGACGATTCTTCCAATCCTCATAGCAGTGCTGGAAATCTGATACTGGAATAGCCACACAGCGCTGGAGACGATTCTTCCAATCCTCATAGCAGTGCTGGAAATCTGATACTGGAATAGCCTTCAGCTGGTCGGTTACAGCCGTTTGAATGTTTTCGAGTGTCCCAAAATGAGTTCCCTTGAGGTGATTTTTCAATCTCGGGAAGAGAAAAAAGTCACAAGGACTCAAGTCAGGCGAATAAGGAGTCTGAGGAGTCACAGGAATTTTTTTACTGGCCAAAAACTCGTTTATTGAAATTGCTGTGTGACAAGGAGCATTATCGTCATGCAACACCCAGTTGTTCTTGATGTTTGGTCTCACACGAATGACCCTTTTTCGAAGTTTTTCAAGAACCTCTCGCTAAAAGTGTTGATTGACCGTTTGGCCTTGAGGTAGAAATTCTTTGTGGACGATTCCGTGGGTATCGAAAAAACAAATCAGCATGCATTTGATCTTTGACTTGCTCATTCTTGCTTTTTTTGGCCTTGAAGAGGTTGAAGTGTGCCACTTCATGCTCTGGCGCTTGGTTTCTAGGTCGTACTCAAACACCCAAGACTCGTCACCAGTAATGACACGTTCCAGAAAATGGGGGTAATTTTCAATCGAAAAAGGCAAGTCAATTCATTGGTCAAAATCTGATGAACGGTGGTGTGAGTCAAATTAAACTCTTCCCCGATCATTCTGACAGTCAACCTCCGATCTGAACGCACAAGATCCCGGATTCTATCGACATTTTCATCGGTTCTTGAAGATGAAGGCCTTCCGCTTCGTGGTTCATCTTCAATCGACTCTCTTCCTTCTGAAAAAGCCTTAAACCACCGAAAAATCTGGGCTCTTGACAAAACACTGTCTCCGCAGGCCTGCTGAAGTTTAGCAAGAGTTTCCGTTGCACTGTGCCCAAGTCTGAAGCAAAACCTGATAGCACACCGTTGCTCGAAATTGATGTCACTCACTTTTAGAACACAATAGAAAAAATTGTTTGACAAAAAAAATCGCTACGGACAACCAAATGACTCGAGCGAGTTCAAACCCGTACTGAAGGCGTATCACATGTTCCCCTGCCGCCCCTACAAGTCCAGCGCCTCAAGTGTTGACAGATCGAACGCTATGTTGCCAGTCTCATTACTTAATTTACACACCTCGTATGTTGTTTGCGATCGAAAAAAATAACGTTTTGCTTCATAGCAGATTCCTGCAACTCCTATATTTATCCTATATTTGTCTTATAAGAGCAGTTAAAATGTGTTGCTTCTCTGCAAATTCCGCGCTGCATTTGGAATAAACTGCTCTACAGATCTATGAAGTCCTAAACTTTTTCTTGCAATCTTCCCTATAAGGTGAGCGTGAGAATTAATGGAATTTGCAATTTTTCGAAAAATAGTATAATAATCAAAATTAAACAAGCCTCATACCGTTAAGTTGAAGGAGGAAAAAAGTTGCGAATTGAATTCTGCATATTGTTTTCATAGAATTTTTGCCGTATACACAAAACTTCTATGAGAAAGACAAAATTCAAAAACGCCTTCCTCGCGAATGGAAGATTTGGGTATCCGCAAAAATGATGATGAAGCAATTTGCCAGTTTCATTGGGCCATTGTTTTCCTATCGTTTACGTAATTTGTGGAATAATGAGAGATGTTCATATATTCCATAGTTTCGTTATTTCAACAAATGCCTCATCAGCATCACTTCATATCCGTTTTTACGATACTATTGATGTGAATAACTTATAGAAGTCGACAAGCACTATCTCAAGCCTCGAAAGCCTCGTTTCGCATCCCTGAAAGTTTTAGTGAGCAATCTGTGAGTCTTGTGACCGGCGGTAAACTCCAACCAGCTACCCGAGACGTCCGACACTTGGTCGTCCTGAACGCTAAATTTTGTAGAAGTTTCCACGTCGTACATATACCAACGTCAAGGAGGATGCATCGCCGTGCAACAGTACTCTTCGGGTCGAGTTTATACTTAATTTACTGGTTTATTATACACGAGTTCTGCACAGTGTCTTCTCACCGCATGCACGATATATATATATACGAGTATATGCGCACGGATGCTACAAAACCGAGGTATTCCTTTCCATCTGACCTGTTTCCAACTATCCGCTGCATATTCGCGTATATTTACCGGAATATCTCTAGTATGGACTATTATATGAAATGTCGTCTGCTAATACGAAATATCCTTTGATAGCACCCAATCATCGATGTACGAAGTTTCTGCTCGATCGCCAGCAAATTATACGATCTATACATTTAAAACCCTTTGATCCATTTTCGTAAAACTCAATGGCGAACATCCTATTGACGATAGTTTATTTGTGTAGAAAGTCTTAGCATGATAGCTAGAAAATTGCACGAGTTTACGCTCCTAATATACATTTTTTCAAAATTTTTATCTTCTAATTAAATACAAAAAATAGCCAATTGTCAAAATAATCATCGTAGTGTACAAAGAGTTGTTACAGTTGTTTGAATTTTGTACTCCTATTGAACACACACATACAGAGTAAGAAATCATTGTAGTGATTGGAAGTTAAATCCGTTATTAGTATCTCCGACTATATTTTTGCTAATGGCGAACAAAATGCAGATCGATCTACTATAATCCTTCGGAGTTTCATCTAACTAGAATCGATGACCGCGCTTCGGGCGCTCCCTTATAAGTTAGGTTCGTTTTCTACGATCGTGCGATCTGAAGTGAGCACATGACCGAACTCCGAGCACGACATCGACAGCCAATCATAATGATGCCAGCTTCAGAAGTACGAGGTCTGTTCAAAAAGTATCGCGAATTTTGAATTTCCGCGGGTTATGTATATTCGATTTTCGATTTTTTTGTGGCGTTAGGTTGGTACTCGTGTCCCTCACTTATGCTGAATAAATCGGCCATTTTGAATGTTTAGTTAATTTTTGACAGCTGTTTTGGTTAGACGTGTTTTGGCTTGTTTTCAATTTTTGCCTATTCCAAAAAATGGATCAAAGAATCTGTATCAAAGTTTGTGTGAAAAACGAAATTAAGTGCGCGGACGCATTCCGAATGTTGACTGTGGCATATGGTGAAGCTACCTTGGACCAAAGCAACGTTTATCGGTGGTACAAAATGTTCTCAGAGGGCCGAGAAGATGCGAACAACGAAACGCGTTCCGGACGCCCGAGCACATCAACAACAGACGAAAACATTGATGAAGCGAAGAAAATAATATTGGCCAATCGTCGAATCACCGTTAGAGAAGTTGCTGAGGAACTAAACACATCGATTCGATTTTTACCAATGATTTGGTCATGAGACGGGTCGCCGCGAAATTCGTGCGAAAATTGCTCAATTTCGAACAAAAACAGTGTCGCGTTAACATTGCTAAGGAGCTGTTGGACTCGGTCCGCGACGACCCAAATTTGCTCCAGAGGACCATAACTGGTGACGTATCATGGATTTATGGTTATGACGTGGACACCGAAGCTCAATCATCGCAATGGAAGCTGCTTTTTTGGAATAGGCAAAAATCGAAGACAAGCCAAAACACGTCTAACCAAAACAGCTGTCAACAATTAACTAAACATTCAAAATGGCCGATTTTTTCAGCATAAGTCAGGGATATGTGTACCAACCTAAAGCCACAAAAAAATCGAAAATCCAATATACGTAGCCCGCGGAAATTCAAAATTCGCGATACTTTTTTAACAGACCTCGTATATCGCATTTCGAGATTTTTCATGACGTCTTTGTTATGGGGGGATTCTGGTAATATGAAATGTCCTTTCATGGTATCCAATCATTGATGTACGAAGTTTCTGCTCGATCGCCAACAAATTACATGATTTATACATCTAAAACACCGCAATCCGTTTTCGAAAAAATCAATGGCGAACATCCTATGTGCGATAATTTATTTGTGTAAAAAGTCTTAGCATGATAGCAAGAAAATTGCATGATTTATGCTCCTAATAAACATTTTTTCAAAATTGTTATCGTTTAATCGAATACAAAAAAATCACCAGTTGTCAAAATGATCATCGTGTACAAAGGGTTGTTACATTGGTTTCAATTTTGTACTCTTATTGGGGGGGGGGGTTAGGGTTTTAAAGGCGAAAAAAAAGCATATTTTGATGATTTTTTTGCGGCGACATGAGTAATATAATTTTATTAAATAGACTTACATATTATTGTACAACTATTGAAGTATCTCAGAAAAAATTTTCAATGAAAAATATTGATAAATAAGCCGGTGACGTTAATCTCCAGAGGCGCCTTAAAAAATAGTGGTTTTGCGGTGAACATTATAACTCGTTACCGGATCATCCGAAACAAAAAAATTGATATGCATTTTGAAGGTGATGGATTTCTCGAGGTAATCAGGAAGTTTTTTTTTTTTTTTTTTTGCAGCACTTGGAAGTGAAAAACGCAATTTTAGCTCAAAAAATCGCGCTTAATTTGTTATTAAAAAATTGAAAAAATTGAAAAAAAAAACAAACTCGTCCCGATTACCTGTTGATTTATGTGAAGAAGTAATGTTTAAATTTTCAAAAGGATCGGTTCAGTAGATTTTGAGTTCTAATGTTCACAAACTTCAAAAATGACGTTTTCGGGAAAATCGATTTAAAGTTTTCACGTATCACGTATCACGGCCGGTCGTTTGAAACGCTGTAACTCCGTTAGTTTTACTCCGATTGACTTAAAATTTATACACAATATTCTCGACATATTGTTCATTCAGAAAAAAAATTAAAAAAAAAATGCAAAAAAAATAATTTTAAAACCCTACCCTCCCTTAAAACACACACACACACCCAGAGTAAGAAATCTATGTAGTGATTGGAAGTTAAATCCGTTTTTAGTATGTCCGGCTATATTTTTGCTAAGGGCGAACCAAATGGAGATCGATCTACTATAATCCTTCGGAGTTTTATCTAACTGGAATCGATGCCCGCGCTTCGGGCGCTCCTTTGTAGGTTAGGTCCGTTGTCTACGATCGTGCGATCTGAAGTGAGCACATGACCGAACTCCGAGCACGCCATCGACAGCCAATCATAATGATGTCAGCTTCAGAAGTACGATTATATCGCATTTCGAGATATTTCACGATGTCGCTTTTATGGGGGGGGATTGTGGTAAACGTAGCGGTGGAAAATGCTACTTAATATATGTATGTAGAGCTACTCCAGTTATGGTTAATCGACTAAAAATGTCTTGTTGTTCTAGCTAAAAGTGCGTAGTTAATTCAATTGGTAACTTAACCAAATTCTGAATTAATGAACCAAACATAGACTTTTTTGCTCCTATTCATCTAGTTCAGTTGTACCGTGAATTATGTTTATTTACAATAACACATTTGTGTGGTGATGCCCGTCAAATTATATTAGTTTGTTAGAAGCTTCGTTTGAGATGGTTAATCTGACGAAAAGGACAGATAATTTGAATACGTGGTCTATTAAACCCAATCATTCTCAGCTCGTTCCTGCCAATTTAAATAAAGTTGAACGATAAATATAGCGCATAGTTACAGTTAGCATGATGATAGCTTATGGCACACGATGTTTGTTTCATGAATCTTGTTCAGCGAATGATTTTTACTATAAATCTTACTATTCCTTGAAGAACCATCAGGCATAATTGAAATAATGGCACACCCAATCATATTTTTTTCTCGTACACACATCAATCCAGACATTTTTTTCTAACTGTGTGTTTTCCGATGTTTTGGAACATTTTGAACACAATAGGCATTAAAAGCACGATTTTTTCTTTTCATGAAAACAAAGCTTCCTCTATGAGAAAGTACTAATGAAATTTCCACGGTATAATGAAGTTTCTACTTTCTGACGTGAAAGTATAATGTATATCAAGAAACGCAGTAGCGTCTTGACGTCAATTAATTAAAAATGAGTTTTTAAGTACGAGCGCAGCTTGTTTAGGACAATTTTCCCATTGAATAAACACTGTTAGTGAATAAACACTTCCCGTTAAAATACGTGCATAAAAAATGGTACTTTATTGGAATTTGTCGTCCGCGTGACTGTTCCTTCAATCGGCAAGTCACTCGTTCCAATTGATTCTTCGATACCTTTAGACGTTACAAACAATATCGAGGGGTGAAAAAACATTATCAAGAAGTGAAAAAATTCGTTATTCGCTTCAACATCTTCTGGCAGTAAAACCACGTTCAATCGTGATGTAACAATCGGGACCGGGTATTCATTCTTATTTTGTTTTTGTAATTCTTCGAGCTCACGGTCGAACATTACGTTAATGATTGGACCGTCGATTCGCTTTCGATAAAATTATCAGGCACACGAATGACGCAGTAGTAGCCAAATATAACATCGTTCCATACTCTCTCATGGAGTGACCCAACGATGCGTGTCTCTCAAACGCATTGTACCAGTTTCGGCGGGCTCCCGAATAATTGGCTATATAAGACTGATACGACGTACGGCTGACAACAAAATTGAATGGATGGAACGAGATTCAAAGGAAGAGAGGATATATTGTAAGTGGTTGAAGGGCCCCGGGCATTCTATTCGGCTAGTTTGTGGATCGTACGAGATTTCCCTCTCAAGGGTGTCTCACGTGTCGAAAGCCTTTTTTTTTATCAAGATGGATCGCTCGTTCTAGTCATCGTAAACGGTGACGTTTATAGAAGGATAAAGATATATATATATCTATAGAGAGAGAGCTGCGAAGACGTGAGCGTGCAATGGTTATCGACGAGTCTCGTCTGCAAGCTAAGTGAAGTACTAGGGTCCCTTCGTGTGTCTCCTGCTGCAACTTTGTAACTTTTCGATCGATATTCACGGTCCCCACCGTTTTAATTCTCTGTTCGTTGATCCTGGGAAATTGGTCCCTGTAATTTCGTCAAATTGCCTTCCTCGTACAGGAAATCTTGTTCTCGTGAGAAAAAATTGTTTTTTTTTTCTCCAAATATTCACGTCAGTCTGCTTAAAGTGTCGTAAAAAATCGGAAAATCCGATTTTTTATTTTCCCCTTTAGCAAAAAGCAGCTTCTCCAAACTCGCCTTTGACGTAAATATTTCGAACTTGGACGAAGATGCGCATGTGAAGGACGACCAAGAACAGACTATGAGAACTCAAGGACTTGGCGACGCTGGGCTCGAGTCGAGAACACATTCAATCCTTATTCTTCATACAATCATTGCATCGATACAACTTAAACTGTACAACTTTTATATCTTTATTAATTCAATTATCTTTATTATTAAATTATATTAAGACTATTTAAAACTATCATATCAACCCACAACTATATCCTCCCTTAGAAAAAGAAACTTCGCGAAATATCTCGAATTGCGATTTATTTCTGAAGCTGGTTAACTCGTCATTACGATTGGCTGTCGATGTCGTGCTTGAAGTTCGTTCATGCGCGTACTTCAGACCGCACGATCGTAGACAACGAAGTTAACATAAAAAAAAGTGACGCGCGCGGCGCGCACTCCGCTTCCAGTTCTAGTGAGTTCTAGTGAATAAAATATTTACTACGCCTTTAGGAAAAATTATCTCGACGAATTGAATTCGCTTATTTCTTTCAGTGCCATTTTAGTTATTTTCTGCGCAACCGTATAGTCACATAGAAAAGTTTTTTGATAACAATATATATTGTGTTTGGTTTTGGATAATTCGAAAATAGGTAGAGGAACCGAATTACTTATGCAAAATGATTCACCGGATGAAATATCCTAGAATCGATAGTCGTTGAATCATTTTATTCGACTATAAATCTATCTGGATCAATCAATAGATAAATAACCGTTATTTTAAAGTTCGAGACGAATTAACAAGATCGAAACATTTGTTTCGAACTGTTGGATCGAATTTTCTGTGTATAACAGAACACTGCTAAACTCTGAGATTGAATATGACGCACAGCATTCGACATTATGCACGAAAGCATCCGTGTATTTTGAGGAGCTTCCAATCACGATCTCAACAATGTTGCACCCATACGCGATATACATATTTATTAACCACGCTCGGCAATAATAACTCCTTACCCGCAAGGCAATTATTATTATTATTATTATTATTATTATTATTATTATTATTATTATTGCAGGTATTATTTATATGTAACGTCGACGACATCGAGTTCCCTCACAGCGTGGATCACGCGTGTGTGGTTCCATTACGCATCGCGTAACAGAGTTCCAGGAACCACTCGTCCTGGTCCATATATGCGTTACGACCCCTCGGGCACATACCCGTTATTAGTCGACGAGCTGACGCGGCAGGTTAGCTACCGGCATACATAACACTCAGAGGGGTTGTTGGTTACTCCGAAGAGAGACATCTCTATTTGTATATTCTATATACGAGGTCTATTCAAAAAGTATCGCGAGTTTGAATTTCCGCGGGCTACGTATATTCGATTTTCGATTTTTTTGTGTCGTTAGGTTGGTACTCATGTCCCTCACTTATCCTGAAAAAATCAGCCATTTTGAATGTTAGTTAATTGTTGGCAGCTGTTTTGGTTAGACGTGTTTTGGCTTCTCTTCGATTTTTGCCTATTCCAAAAAAGCAGCTTCCATTGCGATGATTGAGCTTTGGTTTCCGCGTCATAACCATAAACCCATGATTCGTCACCAGTTATGACCCTCTGGAGCAAATTTGGGTCGTCGCGGATCGAGTCCAACAGCTCCTTAGCAATGTTAACGCGACACTGTTTTTATTCGAAATTGAGCAATTCTGGCACGAATTTCGCGGCGACACGTCTCATGCCCAAATCATTGGTAAAAATCGAATAGCACGAACCAATCGATATGTTTAGTTCCTCAGCAACTTCGGCCAATATTATTTTCTCCACTTCATCAATGTTTTCGTCTGTTGTTGATGTGCTCGGGCGTCCGGAACGCATTTCGTTGTTCGCATCTTCTCGGCCCGCTGAGAACATTTTGTACCACCGATAAACGTTGCTTTGGTCCAAGGTAGCTTCACCATATGCCACAGTCAACATTCGGAATGCGTCCGCGCACTTAATTTTGTTTTTCGCACAAAATTTGATACGGATTTTTTTATCCATTTTTTGGAATAGGCAAAAATCGAAGACAAGCCAAAACACGTCTAACCAAAACAGCTGTCAACAATTAATTAAACGTTCAAAATGGCCGATTTTTTCAGCATAAGTGAGGGACATGAGTACCAACCTAACGCCACAAAAAAATCGAAAATCGAATATACGTAGCCCGCGGAAATTTAAAATTCGCGATACTTTTTGAACAGACCTCGTATTTATATAGAATGTACACGGCGGCGGCGGCGGCGATATATTTATATAATATAGAGAGATATGTATATTCTACGACCGGTGTTCATGCCTCATCAGACTTAAAACTACCCCTTCTCTGGAGGTATATATATTTATATGTATAAATGCGATAATTCTCGCTGGATCTCGTGCGAGTGCTCATTATCGTCGCCGTTTCCAATTTGTCTGGACCGCAAAGACGCCATAATCTATATTATCCGCGAAATTTCAAAATTCTCTCATTGTTTTATATATATATTACACCCACACCAACACGTGTACGATCAAGCACGATCAACCGTGACGTGAATAATTATTGGAATTTAACATCAAGGACGATTGACAATTAAAAAATATAAAAATTCGCGCCATTTCGTAAACTGGTTATCAATTTATTATGCTTATAACATTCGTCAATGAAAAGTAAAATTCGTTGAAACTTGAAAATTGCTTTCACGAAATTTCACACAACGTTCGAAGGACCCTCAACGAGAAACTGTTTCTCGATTTTAGCTTCCTCATAGAGGAACCTTTGAACATTATCTGAAAGTTTGACGAAGCAATTTGCAAATTTCAACGTGTTGCAACTCCCCGCATACATGCTCAACCGCAGATTTTTCGAAACATTGAAATTTCGTAAAATCCGTTCCCTTTTACCCAATTTCCGCTGAATCCAGTGTCGACCGTTCCTCAATGACAACTGCCTCGTATCGAATAAAATTTTATCCGTTACCTCTACATTTGCTGAAGCTAGAGTGACCACGGGAATTTTTTTGGTTAATTTGAAATTTCATAAACGCTGAAACCCTTCGCCGATTTCCAAGAAATTCAATACCAATCGCACTTTAATGACGATCAATTTACTTAAAAAACATAAATTTGTCCGATATCTGACAATTTGTGAAAGGTAAAGCGTGTACAGTGATTTTTCAAAAAATGCAAAAACCCATAATATGTAAAATGCTCGATGAATTTTTATAAAAATTATAAGGTAAATAAAGGAAATGTGAGGCTTTGTTTGTGTACGGAATCGTGGAGCTGCAAGCTCAAACTGTTCGCGAGATATATAATATATAGACTATAGACGTTTGAATTTGCCTTATCGTTACAGATTGTGGGATGGGGAACCAGATGATCATACGTGTAGGCACTTGATGGAAAGGAAAATACTTCTTCAAGGGCTTACATACACCTGCGCGCGCTGGGAACCGAGTAAATTTCGAAATTTATTATGAAGGTTATATGGTGAAAAAAAAAATTGAATTGTTGAATTTAGATTTTTTATTAACTTTTAAACTATTCTACTTATACAAGAAAAAAAGTAAAGAAATTTTTTTTCTTATATTAACATTATTTTCTACGAGTATAAATGGACTACTGATGAAAACCATGCCGCCTCCTTGTCGACATCATAACTTCACCAAAAAATATCCAAACTGCAAAAATAAAACTTAATCTAGTAAAATAATGCAGTAGTAATAGTCTGACGGAGGGGATTTTTTCTTTTTTTTCATAAATAAAGATGTTACAGCATTTCAAACTTTGGTATGAAATTTATAAAGAAAAGATAGTGTTTAATATTTTATAAAAAAATGTCCAACCAATAACTTAAAAAAACCTCTCGCCAGACTATACAGAAGATGATTTTCAAGATTTCAAAAAAAAAAAAAGTTAAAAAATATTGAAAATTGACTGAGTTATCGTGCTGACACGGTCTACAAACATAGTTTCGAGAAAAACGCGTGAAAAAAAATGTTAATATTTTTTTTTAAATTAAATTTATTTTTCATATAGTTGAAAAGTTAATGAAAAATGTGAAATGAACAATTTAATTTTTTTTTAACCATATAACCTTTATAATAATTTTTCAAATTTACTTGGGTTTCAGCGCGCGCAGGGGAACATTATATCGACAAGAAATCGAAAAATAGAAAACTTTCATCGATCTGTTGGACAGATGGATTTTTCACGTTTCCTTCAATAATAATACCATCAGTCATTTATATACCATTACTAGCTGACCCGACAGACGTTGTCCTGTCTGACCTATGAAAATTCAATTCGAACTGGAATAAATAATTTAATACAAAATTATTTCAGAAACATAGTGTTCATTGTAACGGAATATAAAAAATTGACTCCCTTAGTGTTTCTGTATAAGCATGTATACCACGTGTTAGTCTATCAAAACTTACCAAAAATCGATATTAAATTAAACTTTTAATATAAGCCGTGATTGCGGTGAACTAATAGCGAAGAACAAACGCTTCTCAAAAAACTCACTCAACAAACTTAAAACTGGATAAACCTTCAGATCGAATGGACTGTGCACTAAGAAGTGACTAAATAAATGTTTTGATCGGTAGATGCCGACCGATGCATCTATCAAATCACATTTGCTTCGCGGGAACTGTCAAACGCGCGAAGGTTAAATAGTCGTTACGTTTTCTGAAATATTCCAATTTTCTGCGCAATTTTCTTAATTTTTCTCCCCGTAAGAACCTTCTACAAAGTATTAGAAAACTTGAAAAAAGATGAATGAAATCGGTAAAGTAGTTTTCAAGTTATGGCGTGACCAAGGGAAATAGGGATTCATTTTTATATATATAGATAATTACATAAAACAAAACTAAAACATTATGATTTGGAAGGGTAGGCTTAAGTAGTCCAGTAAATGACAAAAATTCGTAATTTAAAATAAAATTACCAGCCATTAGAGACTTAATGAACCACTGAAAGCCTTATTACCTTTGTTTTTTTTTAATATCTATGTATCTACATTGCCCGTGTACGTATATACCCGCATACATATATACTGTACGTGAGCTATAATGCTCGTAGAATGAAAACGAGGCTATTAGGAATTCAGGGTAGCGATGTGCATGGTACTAGAGTCACCCCGTCCGAGACGCCTTGATGAGACAGCAACCGGAAGTCCCCGTACTGCCCGTTGGAACGAAGAGGAAGATTGGCCGTTTGCCCGGTCAAATTTTCTTCTCTCCCGTATTCGCATCATTCCCCTCCACGCCCCTTTGATGAACTCGGCCACAAGAGAGAAGAGACCACATCGAGCGTTTTCAACGTCCGGAGAAATTTCAACGTTCCTGCCTAAACCCTTCTTGCGGCTATTCTCTCTTGTCTGTCCAAACCCAATCTCAAACTGGCGCATCCGTGATTCTCATTATCGCGTTTCATTTTGTCTTATCATAGGAGAAGTTTTGTTTTCGTGAGAAAAACAATGATAATGTTTTTAATGTCATTGTGTTCAATATGTTTCAAAATATCGGAAAGTCACATTTAGAATAAAAAGTCCCAGTGGATTTGTGTGATAGGGGTGAGAAATTAAAACCGCTGAAATTTCTAATTGATTCAAGTAACGACACTTTATGAGGTGCAATTTTTGTGACAATAGGGATTTTTTTGGACTGGCACGTGCAATTTGAATCGAACTTTCTAGATTTCGTGATAAAGTTTTGTATATAGATAGCATGTAATTGGGGGATAATGATGGGTTAGAATTTCATGAGAATCGATGAAGCGGTTGCGATTTTATGTAATTTCAAACTATCCAAAAAATTTGGAATTGATTTAACATGTAGGGAAAAGAACCACAATTTTTAAGTGTCAAGTGGTTTTATCGAAATTTCACACAATGCTCGACACTTTTTCTGTGATGAAGTGAACATTTGAGAAAAATAAACGTCCTGATAGAGAAGATTTTGGACATCGTGTGAAATTTCGATTAAGTGACTTTCAAGTTTGTACTTGTTTTTATAACATATGGTATATAGCTAGCAAATGTCCATTAAAGTACATGGTACCAGTAAAGGTACCAATAAGGATTTATCTTTATCTAATATTTCTGGTCATAAAGGAGACTGGCCTTGTTGACTGCGCGGTTATTATACTTGGTTGTTCGTAATATCGATACAGTATATTTTTTTAACATATTAACAAAATACACTTAATTAAAGTTAAACATCTCCCAAGCGGCTTCGATTAATAAAGTCTAAAGCAATTAATAGAAAATCCTTAAAACTAGAATTAGTTTCTGGTGAAGTTTTAAGAAATTCTGCGCGTGCGAGAGAAACAGTATATAGTTAGATTGATAGAGGATATTTGTTTCAGCAAACGAACTTTTGCTTTAATAGCATATTTTCATTTCTGTCCACGCATCGACGTAAAACAAACGAGTTTAGTTTCTATTTGTTGAAACTGTCGTTAAAAATATTGGACGAAAGTAGAACAAGTCTATCGCATTTAAAAGTTCATGGGAGTAAAAAACTTTTTTATTCTCTCACTTTATCGTTCGCCTCACTCTCCGCACGATATATAAATGTCGAAGAAAAGAAATATGCAATTTTACGATACTAGAATCCGCGCTGCGCGCGCTTCTTTGTAGGTTAGGTTCGTCGTCGACGATCGTGCGATCTGAAGTTTGCACATGACCAAACTTTGAGCACGCCATCGGCAGCCAATCACAATGACGAGTAAGCCAGCTTTAGAAATAAATCGCATTTCGAGATAATTCGTGACGTGTCTTTTTTATAGGGGGCTGTTGGCATCAAAAATCGGCAAGGAATTCACTAGTATTGCAATACTTTCCATGTTTTTCTATAACCTGCCGAATTGTCCGAGAATATAAAAAATGACAAAGCTGACGGAAAATATACATTTACACAGTGAAATGCACCGCAGTCGTACAACCATGTACTACAAAACGGTGATAGTTTGCCCAACGAGAAGTTTCTCGTGTTACGTGACATCGCATCACGAATATTTCACGGCAATATAGTTCGTGTATAAGGGTAATACGGAAAAATGCACAATGAACAATATTAATAAGAAGCACGAGTGAGATGAGAACGCTGGTTATTGCAACATTTGTCGAAAGATAAATACGAGAGGGAGAGGGAGAGAGAAGCAGTAAAAGTTTTGTACCCAAAATGCGGTTTAGGTATGTATTTGGTGGCGTTATATGCAAATTCCGTACTTTGTGCATACACAGTGCTGGACATTTGAAGTGGAATGCGGATATCTTCGCCGATTTTCGCGAAACTTTGACGAATTTGAAAATTGAACTTCAAATATTTACCGCCCCACCGTTTCCGGAGAACGATAATGCCAATTTCTTTTCAGGAGGTCATAGGCCCTCGTGAATAACACATCCATGATAAAAATGAGACCAATCGGTCCAACGGTTATCCCGCTAGTCCCGATATAAGATTTCCACTTTAATCCCCTCCCCTGTCACCGGGGGCTTGCACATCCAATTTCTCCTGGAGTAGTTTTCATCCCTGCTCGTAACACTTTAGTTTGATACCATATTTACTCTCCATCGCATCCGCAACCCTTAAGGGGAGAAATCGGGTTAGACGGTTCAAAAAATAGATTTTTTTTTATTTCATAAATTGTTAGTAAAACTATTGAAAAATATGTTCCCAAAATTTTCAATGAAAATTCTGACTCGTTCTATCGTTATAAGCTATTAAGGGGGGAAATAGGGTTAGGACAGCGTTTTCTCAATGATTTTCATGAATTTTTTTATAGTCTAAAAAATGAATATAATTTGTTGAAACTTTGAGAATATTTTATACATATATTTAAGTATATACTAAAAAATTTGTGAAGAAAAAAAAACGCCGAAGAAAATTTATGACTGCCTTGACTTTGTTTTTCTTGGCACTATTTTCTCAAACGCGTTTTTCTGAAAACGACTTTTTTTTAACTTGCGTACACGCTAGTTTGAAAAGTTTTCAACCAATCGTTTTGAAAATTGGCCGTTACTTTCTTCATAGTATTGCGCTCAATATGAGCCTAAAATCTGAATATTATCATTATTCAAAATAATTTTTTTTTTGCAAATAACGTTGTAAAAAATGGCAAAAAATCATGCTTTTTTTGTTTTGACCCCTGTAAAACATTCAATTTTCTATTTTTTTGATAGAATTTAGGTTCATATAGAAGAGAGACATATAATGAAAGTAAATTCGAACCTCGTTTGATTTCAGATGAAAATTGCGGCTTCCAGAATGTACGCAAAATGCTGAGTCTGATTGTGACCTGCAATATGGGGTCACTAATATCTTTGGTGTTTTTCAAGGAAATTCTTAAAAGATTTTATAGTATATACTTAAATATATGTATGCATTATTCTCAAAGTTTCAATAAATTATATTAATTTTTTATACTATAAAAAATGTATGTAAATCATTGAGAAAACGCTGTCCTAACCCTATTGGGGAAATGGCGCTCCAGACCAGACGACTGCCTCAAGGGGGGACCTTGAGGCAGTCGTCTGGTCTGGAGCGAGATTTTTGACGTCATTTCTAAGGTGCAATAACGTTTAAACCGTTGGAGTTGTCTTGATGAAAATTTACACGTGCATTTATTGATCCTTAGAGAATACTTGTACATTAAAAAAAAAAATTTTTTAAATATTTTCATGTAGTTTTTTGCCTTGTTGCAACATGGTGCGCCGAAATCGGCGCCCACTCTGGACGATGTTGTATGCATCTGAAAAAAAAAAATATATATATTCTCAATCTGTATGAGTATTCTGAGCACTGGTAGCAGAATTGGTACTTAAAAAAAATTTTTGACAAAATGGCGGACTGTTGAACTTTCATTAATGATATTTCATACATACATTTCATACATTTTCGTATTCAACGAGTTATAAAATGTCGGCAAAATTATTGTTCGATTCAATTCTGCTACCAGTGCTCAGAATACTCATACAGATTGAGAATATATATATATTTTTTCTTTCAGATGCATACAACATCGTCCAGAGTGGGCGCCGATTTCGGCGCACCGTGTTGCAACAAGGCAAAAACTACATGAAAATATTTAAAATAATTTTTTTTTTATGTACAAGTATTGTCTAAGGATCAATAAATGCACGTGTAAATTTTCATCAAGACAACTTCAACGGTTTAAACGTTATTGCACATTAGAAATGACGTCAAAAATCTCGCTCTAGACCAGACGACTGCCTTAAATCACGAGGTCGACCGTGCACTCGATTTACCACCCTTCCCTGAGATTTTCGTTGCGCACGTGCGCAATCGTTGACCAACGTCAACGGGACCCGTTTCGTTCGAATGATTATCAAATGTCTTTGAATGTACTTTTTTGAAATTTTCAAATTCGTCATATTTTCGCGAAAATCGGCGAAAATATCCGCAGTCCACTTCAAATACCGAGCACTGTACGTAGAGTATATCTAGTGGGCTGCATATCGTCACCGCAAATATACACGGATAGATAATAATGGGCGTTAGGTAGAGAGTATACAAACGTAGCCTCCGGTGAAAAGTAGTTTCAAAGCGTCTAGTGATGACAATGGGTCCGTATGAAAGGGTGAGTGGGGGCTTCGAGGGGCGGGTGGAGGGGAAAGAAAAAGCGAGACGTGGATGGATGAAAAGCAACGAGCCTCGTGGAAATAAAAGAGGGAGCGGATAGAGCGACAGAAAAAATTGTACTCTGCGCTATATACAGGCTTGTCGTGCGCGAATAGTGCCGTATCATCGGCTGATAGCAAACAAAAAGGCGCAACTCGCACGATATGACGGATAAAATGATTTAAGTTCCGCCATTTTGATGTATACTCGTCTTGGATCTCTCTTCCAATGCCAAGGTTCGTGCTCGCAAAATCTGTATGAGCTCTTCGAACGGTCGATACTCCAATGCTTTTTTTCCTCCCCTAGACTGTAGTTCGATGTTGTAGTTCGATGGAGCTCGTGTTTCGAAATATAGGAGCATATTCCAGACAGTTACCACCCACCCTCTCCGACAACGATACACCGTCATTACATTTCAATTATTCACTTCCTTCCTTTCCCGTATATCTCCCTACTCTGATGCGCCACCATTGGCCGTATGTCAGTCGTATGTCGGTCGTAAGTTGCTGTACAATTCACGAAGAATAAAATGTACCATCGTGCTTTTTTTTATTATTCTTTTATCGCAAGTTTTACTGCGGCAATTTTATTTTCCTTCCCCGTAGAGAAAAGCTTTGTCTTCGTATCAAAGATGTTTTTCCGTTTTCACTGCCGTTTTATATTTTTCTTGAAGATCGTGCGACTCGTTCGAATTTTACACCAATTTTGAATTTCTCAAAAATGCTTATTAAAAGCATAACTCGAGCAATTCTCGAGACATTAGGCTAAAACTTTTTACACGAATAGACTATCGTTAAGTAATGTTCGATATTAAGTTAGAGGAAAATTGATCGAGATCCTACAAATTTGGGAAATTTTGAATTTTTCGATAAATCAGTACAGGCGTTTGTAGTTAAGGTTTTAACTCGTGCAATTTTTAAGCTATCGGATCGAAACTTCCTGCATGAATTAGGTATTAATAAGGGATTTTTAGGGATCGTCACGACTGCGACATTGGAAATGATAAATGATCAATCCGACGTGAAATACAAAAATATCGAGTAACGAAGGATCGTTACTCGATATTTTTGTATTTTATTGATACACTTTTTTATTCAGATTTTTTTAATTATTGGGAGTACAAATTAGTTCGGTCCGTTTTCAAAAGGGCTGTTATGATTGTTTCATAGTGAGTACTGATTTCGGTGGTTTCAGAGAGGTTAGACATCTGTCAATAATATTCTCTTTATATTGCTTTGAGTTTCATACAAAAACCTTGTTTTTTTACCGTGTTGAATTTGTCAAATTTTGTATTATCTAACCAGCATTTGCGGGAGATTTTAGTTTTCAGCTTTAATTGGAAGAAATTACTTTTCTTTAATTGGTTTCGACGTTTCAAGAATGTTGATTTTAGCGTTGAAGACGAGCCTCGCTCTGGACAGCCAAACAAATTTGAAGTCAAAGACTTGGAGGCATTGCTCGATGGAGATCTGAGTCAAACGCAAGAGGAGCTTGCAGAATCATTGGGAGTGACTCAACGAGTAGTTTCCGTACGATTAAAATCCATGGGAATGATTCAAAAGCATTAATGCATTTTTTACCACAAAAAAACGGACCGAACGAATTTGTACTCCTAATATCTAGGAGACAATTTAAAAAATCCGAATGAAAAAGTGTATCACGGAAAATTTTGAATTGTCGATACTGCATAAACTTAGGGGTTGAAAAAAGTTGAACCACGAAAAATTGTCTATGAGCGATCCTGAGAAAAATTGAAAAATGTGCAGGATTCATTCTACAGACAATATTAAGTTTCGATAAAATTACGAAGGATATTATAGACAATATTAAGTTTCGATAAAATTACGAAAGATACTACAGGTAATATTAAGTTTCGATAAAATTACGAAGGACACTACAGACAATATTAAGTTTCGATAAAATTACGAAAGATACTACAGACAATATTAAGTTTCGATAAAATTACGAAAGATACTACAGACAATATTAAGTTTCGATAAAATTACGAAAGATACTACAGACAATATTAAGTTTCGATAAAATTTCGAAAGATACTACAGACAATATTAAGTTTCGATAAAATTACGAAAGATACTACTGGTAATATTAAGTTTCGATAAAATTACGAAGGACACTACAGACAATATTAAGTTTCAATAAAATTACGAAAGATACTACAGACAATATTAAGTTTCGATAAACTTACGAAGGATACTACAGACAATATTAAGTTTCGATAAAATTACGAAGGATACTACAGACAATATTAAATTTCGATAAAATTACAAAGGATACTACAGACAATATTGAGTTCCGATAAAATTACAAAGGATACTACAGACAATATTAAGTTTCGATAAAATTACGTAGGATTATTCAGGACCCAAAGAGTTCCAACGTCCTGATTTCCATGATTACAGTGTATATATAGGTAGTGGTATAAAAAATTTTGGAAATCTTTGGTATTACTATCGTGTGGTATTCCCAAGAGGCTTCCAGAAGTTTCTATTCGATGAAAACGATTGGGCTTCCTTCTATATGATAACTCTCGTCGATAATAACCACCGAAGAATACATATCTACATATACATATATATACGCGTACGTTCGGCAAATCAATTCTATGCAAAAGAGTAAAACCCTCCGGAACGAAGAATTGGTGGCTCGCCCTCGGGCGTCCTCGAATCGCGATATCGAGAAGGTTTTTCGCGAGCGAAAATTCTCCCTTCGTATATTTTTATATATATATAGCTATACAACGTTTGCGAACAGTTTTTTCCCTCTACTTTCCATCGGGAATACATTCTCGGGACCTGTAATGCCCCTTCGCATTGAATATACAATCCCGCGCGCAATCCACGCTTCAGGACTTTCCACGAGATCTATCGAGCTACCCCGTTTCCATCCAAGCGAGTCAATAGGATACATCGTTTCGGTCAAAGATCACGGGAATCATGGATACATTTTTACCCACCGAGATCGTTCGTGAATTTTCGTGAAAATTCTCAAGATATTTTTAGAATGTCCATATAGTAAAAAGCGTAAAAAGCTCGTTTCTTCATCGTTCCTCTATCCGTTGAACAGTATTATATTTTCGTTGACCCTCGAATTTCCGAGATATTAGTCCTTCCTCGACTGTGGCCATTCTTGCGATTCGTTAGTTTCAATAAAATCACGTTAAAATTTTTCAAAAGACATTTTTATCATAGACGTAGGCATCTTGAGAGACTCTTTGGATCACGTTCTTTCCATCCTAAATGTGAATGAGTGCATTATTAAAATACAAGAAACAATAAATGTAAAAGATTATAATATAAATATAGCGATTTTCCACAAACCTACGGTTCTCACACCCTTGGGCACCTTTAGCGTGGGGTAGATTGAGCCATAGCGTGTAGAGTACACTGTGCGGTGTACTATATTGTGACGCGTTATGAAAATTAGGTGCAGAGTGACAAGCAAATGGGTGACGATGAAGTGTGCATCGTTGCAATGCAACGAAAATAGATTTTTTTACCATTCAACCCCCTTAAGGGAGGAAATAGGGTTAGGACAGCGTTTTCTCAATGATTTTTATGAATTTTTTTATAGTATAAAAAATGAATATAATTAATTGAAACTTTCAGAATATTTTATACATATATTTAAGTGTATACTATAAAATTTTTATACATATATTTAAGTATATACTATAAAATATTAGCGACCCCATATTGCAGGTCACAATCAGACTCAGCATTTTGCGTACATTCTGGAAGCCGCAATTTTCATCTGAAATCAAACGAGGTTGGAATTTACTTTTATTATATGTCTCTCTTCTATATGAACCTAAATGCTATCAAAAAAATTGAAAATTGAATTTTTTACAGGGGTCAAAACAAAAAAGCATGATTTTTTGCCATTTCACAACTTGCAAAAAAAAATTATTTCAAATAATGATAATATTCCGATTTTAGGCTCATATAGAGCGCAATACTATGAAGAAAGTAACTGCCAATTTTCAAAACGATTGGTTGAAAAATTTTCAAACTAGCGTGTACGCAAGTTAAAAAAAAGACGTTTTCAGAAAAACACGTTTGAAAAAATAGTACCAAGAAAAACAAGCAATATGTGGTCGCTAATACTTTATAGTATATACTTAAATATATGTATAAAAATGTTATAGTATATACTTAAATATATGTATAAAATATTCTCAAAGTTTCAATAAATTATATTTATTTTTTATACTATAAAAAAATTCATGAAAATTATTGAGAAAACGCTGTCCTAACCCTATTTCCCCCCTTAATGGCTTATAACAATAGAACGAGTCGTAATTTTCATTTAAAATTTTGGGAACATATTATTCAATAGTTTTACTAACAATTTATGAAATAAAAAAAAAATCGATTTTCGAACCCTCTAACCCTATTTCCTCCCTTAAGGTTGGATTATCGAAGGGAAAAATCGTTAAAACGTTGTTTGCGGTTAAGGAACTGGGCCTAAATGGGCAAGGGAAGTGAGAGCAATGTTGAAAATGAAAATTTAAAAAACCTATTTTCATTGCGTTCCAACGATGCTTCAACATTGTATAAACTTCGAAATTTAACATTGTATAAATTGTCAATTAATTTTGGGTCATTATTCGTTTCAGGATTTGGTAGATATTTCATAAACTAAAAAACCGTGAACATTGCTAACCATATCTGTCCATGGCACTTTGTGATTTTTTCAAACTGAAAAATAAAAGAAAAGACCAAAAAGTCCGCACGCTGTCAGAGAATAATTTCTATTGTGTCATAACATACCCCATCACACAGGACACCATCCTGTCCATTTTTATAATTTATAGTGAATATTTCAGCAACTGAATAATTAGACGCAGTACATTAATACTTACCTCTGATATTAGCCGATGTCACTTTCTACCGACGGACCAAATTCAATAAAAGTACAAAAATCAAGTATTTCAATGGCGTGTCAGCAAGACATTTGCTTTATTGAAGCTATGTATTTCGCTGCATGGGTTGCACTCGGGTTGATTCTCTTCAGTGAAGCACCTTGTGATATACGACATTTTTCGTTTTGTTATCAGGCGCCAGAACAAATAAAGCGGATGGTTTGCCGACACGTGAACATGCCACGTACAATTGACCATGAGAAAAACATGCCCCCTAACCTAACCTCCCCCCCAATCTGCCCTGCCGGCAAACCTAATTTATTTAAAAAGTCATTTTATTCATAATTTTTTTTCCGTGAATTTTTCAGATATTTTAATAGTCATTCTGTTATTCGGGGCGGAGACGAATCCAACAAATCAGAGATCATTAAAATCGGTCCAGTCTTGAGTTATAAATGGTGTAACTAACCCGACTTTGTTTTATATATTAACGTCATTGATTTCCCATTGAATTAATTGGATAATGCTCAAATTTTTAATTAACCGTAAAATATATAATACAATATTTGTCAATGCGAAGTAACTAAAGTAATATTTAATAAAACAAAACGAATTTAGATAAATCGGAGACACGTATATGTTTTTATAAATGATAACGTATCATTCGTACAATGAATTGTTGCACAGATATAATAAATAAATTAAGATTGCAATTGGAGAGGATCGTAAACTTTTATTTCTTTAGAGACTTTACAAATGTTCTTTTGTGTGCTGTACTCCAAGTTGAATAGAAAAAAAATCACTAAATTACTACAAGCTCGAAAATCTATGTTCTTTAGGGCACATATATATATATATATATCGACTGCTAGCAAAGAAAAGGACGTGACCATAAAATCTAACACACAAAAGTGATACGATATACGCCGTTTTGTTTGCTAGCCGTCGATATACCGAGGAAGAGCTTTTTTTCGTTTTGCCTCGCTTTCTTTATCGCCCTTCTTACTGCTCTTATATATCTGTGCTCTAACGATTTGAGCTCCTCGTGAAGCAAATGTATATACCTTTGAGAGACCAGGCGCAGCATCACAGAACCGAGAATCACGAGGGAGAGAGAGAGAGAGAGAAAGAAAGAAAGAGAAGTGAGACTCGGGTATAAAATATTTGCGCTCCGCGTAATAACATTTGAGTCAAGTGTATACGCGTACGTTTTGCAGCCACGACCCAACGGGTGGAATGCAATTGCATTTCATGAAGAACCGTGATGAGGGTCGGTTACATGAGGGTATTCGCATTTTCTCACTTTTTATAACATCTCACGCCCGAGTGAGCGGGCACTCTGATTTCCCACATATTTCGAATCCACGTTAAGTTATACAGTGGGTCAAAAAAGTATTCATATACCTTGTTTTTTTGCGATAACTTTATAGACATAAGCGATACGCAAAGAAAGCCAATTTTATTTAATAGTACATCAGGTACAGAGATAACCTGTAAATGGAGAATTTTTTCCCAGGAATAATAGAAGAATTATGCAAAAAAAACGAAAATTTTCGGGCCAAAAAAGTATTCGTACACTTACGATTGAGCTGGTAACCTCGATATTCACTCACGGACGGTCTGATCTCTACGTACAATGTAAACAAGTCTTCGTTTACACAATGGTTTTGACCTCTTCCATGCGGTAGTAAATCTTCAAGCTCTGAACAGACACAATGGCTAAGAAAAGCGAAATATCAATATCCATGCGAGATAGAGTGATTTTTCTTCGGAAACGCGGTGAAAGTTATCGAAAAATTAGTAAAGAACTAAATCTAAGTTTCGCAACAGTGCAAAATATAATTAAAAAATACGAAAGAACAAACAGCACAGAAAATAAGCCACGAACCGGTCGACCGAGAATACTAACGGTACGAGAGCGTCCGAGTATTGTTACAGAGGCTACAATAAAACCGTTCACAAGTGCTCGTAGTTTAGCGAATGATGTCGCGTCAACATCGGGAAAAAGCGTGTGTCCTCAGACTATTCGAAACGTTTTGCATTCTGCCCAAATATACGGCAGAACTGCCCGCAAAAAACCGTTAATTAACAATATAAATCGAGAAAAACGTTTAGGTTTCGCAAAAACCTACGGAAAAAAATCTATAGAATTTTGGAAACGTGTCGTATTCTCGGATGAATCAAAGTTTAACATCTTCGGGTCCGATGGAAAAAAATTCGTCTGGCGGAAACCAAATACCGAGCTCCAGCAGAAAAATTTAATACCGACTGTAAAGCATGGCGGAGGAAGCGTCATGGTTTGGGGCTGTATGGGATATTATGGCGTTGGTAATCTGGCTTTTATAGATGGTACAACGAATGCCCAGATGTATATCGACGTGTTGCGCAGCAATTTGAAAGCAAGTGTAGATAAAATGGGCCTGGATGAAAAGTTCTACTTCCAACAAGATAACGACCCGAAACATACTGCCATGAAAACGAGGGAATGGTTACTCTATAATGTCCGCAAATAATTGATTACACCACTACAATCTCCGGACATCAATCCTATTGAACATTTATGGCACTTGGTGGATGTAGAAATTAGAAAAAGAAAAATAACAAACAAATCCGATCTCCAAAGAGTGCTTTTACAAGAATGGACGAAAATAGTAAAAGAAACAACGTAAAAGCTAGTAGAATCCATGCCTAAGAGACTCGAGGCGATAATTGAAGCGAAAGGGATGCACACCAAATATTAGTTATAATTAACAACTATGATGATGTAGGTTTTCACTATAATCGTAAGTGTATGAATACTTTTTTTGCCCGAAAATTTGCGTTTTTTTGGCATAATTCTTCTATTATTCCTGGGAAAAAATTCTCCATTTGCAGTTTATCTCTGCACCTGATGTACTATTAAATAAAATTGGCTTTCTTTGCGTATCGCTTATGTCTATAAAGTTATCGCAAAAAAACAAGGTGTACACATGTGTACACATACACATACAACAACAAAAAGTAAAAAATTAAAAAATTTCGGGTTGGATGGACAATTGAAATTCCTTGATGCAACAAAAACTACGAATTTGTTTTTCTATAAATTTTCATTGAAAAAAGATGTATGTTAGCACTGAATGAATTTTTTTTAGATATCATTTGTGTCATTTTTACGAATTTGACAGAAGGAATATTAATATTAAGCGAATTACGATATAATTTGTTGATTCAAGCAAATTCGATTTTATTTAATGAGTATTAGTTTATTTTACTAAATCATATCCATATATCAAAGAAATATTTTTTGTCGAACACTGGAAAACGCATTTTATTGATTTTCTTCATTTTTTTTCTCAGTGCATCGCGTTAAGACTTTTTACACAAATAGACTATCATTAAATATTGTTCGCTATTGAATTTGGGAGTAAATCGACCGAGGCGATTTGAAGTAACGAAAGCTTGAATTTTTCGAAAAATCGCTACAAGTGTTGGTGAAGCATTGGCTCGTTAAATTTTTAAGCGATGTATATCAGGTCAAAACTTCCAATATTAGTTGAGTACCATAAATGGCATTCAAAATTCGGAAAAATGCATTCAAAATCGAGCAAATCTCATACTATCAAGTTAAAGAATAAAAACAATTGTGCAAATTGAAAATGGCATAGACTCATTACCGTCAAAGTATGTAAAATGAGAAAGTACTGTGTTATTTGTATTACCTATTTTTTTTTCATTTACACTTTGTGCAAATGGCGTACATTTATTTGTAAAACGGTACGACATTTATATAAATAAATTTTTGCTTCGTATCAACAAAAACATTATGCAAATCAAACGTTACCTATGCATTTCCATACTACAGCGATGAAATCCTCTTAGGAGTTCGTCGTCGATTCAACGAATGATATACGAGGTCTGTTCAAAAAGTATCGCGAATTTTGAATTTCCGCGGGCTACGTATATTTGATTTTCGATTTTTTTGTGGCGTTAGGTTAGTACTCGTGTCCCTCACTTATGCTGAAAAAATCGGCCATTTTGAATGTTTAGTTAATTGTTGACAGGTGTTTTGGTTAGACGTGTTTTGGCTTGTCTTCGATTTTTGCCTATTCCAAAAAAGCAATTTCCATTGCGATGATTGAGCTTTGGTTTCCACGTCATAACCATAAACCCATGATTCGTCACCAGTTATGACCCTCTGGAGCAAATTTGGATCGTCGCGGACCGAGTCCAACAGCTCCTTAGCAATGTTAACGCGACACTGTTTTTCTTCGAAATTGAGCAATTTTGGCACGAATTTCGCGACGACTCGTCTCATGCCCAAATCATTGGTAAAAATCGAATAGCACGAGCCAATCGATATGTTTGGTTCCTCAGCAACTTCTCTAACGGCGATTCGACGATTGGCCAATATTATTTTCTTCACTTCATCAATGTTTTCGTTTGTTGTCGATGTGCTCGGGTGTCCGGAACGCATTTCGTTGTTCGCATCTTCTCGGCCCTCTGAGAACATTTCGTACCACCGATAAACGTTGCTTTGGTCCAAGGTAGCTTCACCATATGCCACAGTCAACATTCGAAATGCGTCCGCGGACTTAATTTTGTTTTTCACACAAAATTTGATACAGATTCTTTGATCCATTTTTTGGAATAGGCAAAAATCGAAGACAAGCCAAAACACGTCTAATCAAAACAGCTGTCAACAATTAACTAAACATTCAAAATGGCCGATTTTTTCAGCATAAGTGAGGGACACGAGTACCAACCGAACGCCACAAAAAAATCGAAAATCGAATATACGTAGACCGCGGAAATTCAAAATTCGCGATACTTTTTGAACAGACCTCGTACTCACGGAGCTAGAAGTATTTTCGGTGATCTATGCGGACACTATATCCGTACAAATTCGTTTTACAAATATAAAATATATAATAATATATACAGTCGATGGCCAACGATATATGTGCATTTAACGTATCGTACAGTATTAAATATGCATTTGCATCATGCATGGAAATGCTCTCTAAGTTGTTGCATCTACTTGCAAGAACTTTGCAATAGTCCCCGACGACGAAGACGATTCCAGTCACATTGCCAGCACTCCCTCCGACCATTTCGTATATATATGTCATTGCCATTATACAATTTATATAGTAGTATACTATAATTTTCTCGACCAGATGCTTCTGATTGCACACTTTATTGCAGCAACATATATATTTATATATATATACAGGGCGTCCCAAAACTATTACGTCAGAGTGACACTGGGGTTAGATTGGCTCCGGACCTATCAAAATAAACAAATATGACCTCGGTAAAAGTCTCATGGTTTTCGAGACAAATCATTTTTTTTGTCTCTCAGAAAATCGCTACCTAGTACTTGTTATTCTGCTACCATTGCTATGAATTACTTTGGGTTTGTACGAAAGGCACTAAAGCAGATGAAGTAGGTACCTAAGTCGTCAAGCAAACTGGTTGTAAGAACAAAAAATAGTACCGTTGTGGAAGTATAAGGAAACAAAAAATAATAATATTCAATGATTTATCTAATTTTTGTAACATGTGTTCAAATTGTCTACCTCCAATTCCAATATATAAACGGCCCATATTTTAGGAACAAAATATAAATAAACCTGAAGTGAATCATAGTAATGGTAGCAGACTAACAAGTACTAGGAGGCGATTTTCTGAGAAATCAGAAAAGACGATTTTTCTCGGAAACCATGAGGCTTTTACCGAGGTCATATTTGTTTATTTTGATTGGTCCGGAACCAAATTAACTCCCGTGTCACTCTGACGCGGGGCTCTGAGTTTTGGGACACCGTGTATATATATATAGATAAATATACACATATATATTTGGGATATTCGATGCGGAATTGACCAACGGCAAACCCTTAGGTCTTTCAATTTCGTTGTGAATTTTCCCTTGTATTCTTCGAGCCTAGAACGACTACTAAGTTTTTTTTTAATTTTCGTATCTCATGCATCTTTCACGATTTGAATTGTTCTTTATATCCAGACATTTTGCTGATACGCGTGATATTAATTCGTTGGACACTTTTATTAACCGAACCCATGACGAGAATTCACATTTTCAAAGATGTCCGTTATGAAATGCACTATTTGAACGAAAGTTCTATTCACATCGCTGATTCGATTACAATCATGAAATTCTGCCTCGATTCTTGAATTAAGTTTTCGCAGAGTACACACGCATGTTTTTCTATATTTTTCCAAATCGAAGTATCGAATTTTGGAAATTTATGCATCTTTGAAAACTATAGGTTATACTGAAAATCATTAAAGTCAAAGTATTATGATACCGATTTCGAATACACTTTCGAAGAGGAAATTAAACAAAAACAAATACAGTATACTAGTTCTACGATGAGAAATGATGTAAAAAATCAACAACGAAACATCAAAAGATCGGACGTAAGATGAAGTTTAGACTTTATTGGTCGATCTGACGTGGAATTCTCTTTATGTAGGCAACATATGCCGAGCGATAATGGAATATAACGGGGTTGATAGCGGCTCACGAAGTGCCCGGGTGTGCAAGGATGTTTAGTCTCTTTCTCCTCTACCTCTTTTACCAATCGCTATCCTCTCGTTTTCTCATTCGAGGATGTGTGAAATCCAGTCTATAGCGAACTGAAGAGACGCTCAACGCAATATCGCGAATTCCATCCTGATAAACTTACTATATCTATATGTATGTGTATATAATAATATCTATCAAGGATGAAAATCGATTCTGTATATCATTCCTTCCAGCGTCCTTCCCTGTTGGGCTTCTTATCCGTCGCTATATAGTGGAAACATATATATGTAGACATCCTTTGCTTCTCTTTTGTGTAGCCGGTCGTTTCAACGCTGAACGATGGAATTACGAAAAAGTCTTTATCGTCCTGAACAACTCGACACCGAGGTTCGAATTCGTGTGTGCAGTGAGGTAAAAGGTGACGATACAATATAGATTCCTGTAGGTATAGTATGGGATTCCCCCCAATAAACTCCGTCGTCGAATTCGTTTCAATAACGACCTGTCCGAGAAGAAACGACGTTACAGAACGATTCGAGACGAAAGAACAGAAAAGATTAGATCTTTGTGTCTCTCGAGAATTGTGACTACACATCGTGGAAAACGTAACGAATTTTTTCATTCTTTACGTACAAGAATCATCTTCGTTTTGCTTGAATTCAAATTATTGATCTGGCTTCAGGTTATATCCAATTTTATTTTTAATTCATAGAACAGTTTCCTACTCGATTACAATAATTATTTTTATTTCAACATTTCAAAAAAATCCTGTGTCCCTAGTATCCTCCCCAGTCAGTATTCTCCCCAGTTTAATTCATTGGGGAGGTTTTTTTTACTAATAATCAGTTTCATTTAAAAAATCCACTGCATAGTCAATTTCACCAGTATTTTATCATATCACAATTCTACTTCTAGTGATTATTCGTCCGAATGTACTTTTACGTAGTATTTATGAAGGCTCTTTTCGAATTTTAGTAGTCGATAATTCAGCTCGACAAAAGGAAAAGCTCGGAAATTGATAAATGATTTTGAATGTACAGCGGACGCACACGGAAGATTAAATATAGATTAAAGCAGACTTTGTGTTCGGACCTCCAATAAGTCCGGGCTTCATTCACGAATTTTCGTACCATGTCCCATATCCATATCAGCTCCACATTGGATGCACTTATAAGAGCATCCAGCTAGTCCAGTTGCTAATTTTTACATTAATCCCCGATTCACAAAGGGACTTGGAGAAAAGCCTGGTCCTGGTTGTGTAATAACATTAGAGAATATCTCGTAATGAATTATCTTGACTTTTTTTTATTAACTTTCGACACAGAAGCTTAATGGCTCGTGCGGCATATGCGCATATGTGCGCCAACGAAAAGACTCATTTATCACGACGAGGACTCGATTCAATGAGAAACTAGTGAGTGAATATTTCGAACGGGAAACATGAAACATTAGTTCATCATTATATTATTATTATTGTTATCATTAATAATATTATATATTTAAAAGATTCCATAACAAGTCAATTTTTTCAAATATTCCATGAAAGTTTCGGTTTTTTCTTTTTGAAAATGCAATAATTGATAATTTTAATAATTCTATAAAGAATTCTGACAAAAGTATTACCTACTTAAGGGGGGAAATAGGGTTAGGACAGCGTTTTTTCAATGATTTTCATGAATTTTTTTATAGTATAAAAAATAAATATAATTTATTGAAACTTTGAGAATATTTTATACATATATTTAAGTATATATAATAAAATTTTTGAAGAATTTACTTGAAAAACACCGAAGATATTAGCGACCCCATATTGCAGGTCACAATCAGACTCAGCATTTTGCGTACATTCTGGAAGCCACAATTTTCATCAGAAATCAAACGAGGTTGGAATTTACTTTTATTATATGTCCCTCTTCTATATGAACCTAAATGCTATCAAAAAAATAGAAAATTGAATTTTTTACAGGGGTCAAAACAAAAAAGCATGATTTTTTGCCATTTTTTACAACGTTATTTGCAAAAAAAAAAATTATTTTAAATAATGATAATATTCAGATTTTAGGCTCATATTGAGCGCAATACTATGAAGAAAGTAACGGCCAATTTTCAAGACGATTGGTTGAAAACTTTTCAAACTAGCGTGTCCGCAAATTAAAAAAAAGTCGTTTTCAGAAAAACGCGTTTGAAAAAATAGTACCAAGAAAAACAAAGTCAAGGCAGTCATAAATTTTCTTCGGTGTTTTTCAAGGAAATTCTTCAAAAATTTTATAGTATATACTTAAATATATGTATAAAATATTCTCTAAGTTTCAATAAATTATATTCATTTTTGATACTATAAAAAAATTCATGAAAATCATTGATAAAACGCTGTCCTAACCCTATTTCCCCCCTTAATTTTCATTCGAAATTTTGGGAACATATTTTTCAATAGTTTTACTAACAATTTATGAAATTAAAAAAAATCGATTTTTTTAACCAACTAACCCTATTTCCCCCCTTAACGATCTAACTTCCTTTTGCAAAAAGGCAAATCATCGAAACGAAAAAATATTTTGTCAATTTTATTTTTTAAACACGAAGTTTAAAATTAAAGAATTCGTAACAATCGATATTTGTTAATTTCAGAAAATGATGGAATCAAAGACACATGACGCTTTTTTTTATCTCGAATTTAAGATTGCTCGATCGATTGCTCACTTTCGATCACCCTGACGAGGGACATAAAGGGCGATAAAAGAAATAAGGGTTGGGTAACTCGTTGTGGATATGAGATAAGGGTTGAAAATTAACCCGAATTTTCGCGCTACGGCGGTCATTGGAGACTTCGACGCATTTTTTTTCCCCTCTCAGACGGTTTATAAAGTACGAAGGCATTCCCGTATATAGCTATATAAGGGCTGAAATGCTTCTGCTACTGCTGGCGGCTCGAGGCTGTGGCGCCAAGCGTATAAGGGCTTCTGCACCCCCTCGATCAATATTTCGTGCCAGTGGCGTAGCACGAAAAACTATTTGTACCTATATACCTTTTCGTAACTATAGTACTTCGTGATTATCCCGTACAGGGTTTATTCCCCCTCGAAATTCATATAATATCGACGAGTTCTACGTACGGAGCATTCGTTGCCAACCGAAATACACTTTTTCTTCATTTTGTAGAATTTGTTTGGTTTTTACAATTAGTCAAATTGCATCGTTCCTCCCTTTTCCAATTTTTTAGATTCAATTGTTTCGCAGTTGCACTTTTACAAAAACAAAAGTTTCAACACCGTGGAAGGAGTGCGAGTCGCAGAAAAAAAATGCAAATTAATGAAATTTTTTTGTTTTTCAAATATTTTGCAAGGCAATTGCAGTTAAAATTTAATTTCAACTTGGTTTACAGTAGTTTTTAGGTAAAAATTTGAACAATAATCTTTTTCTATTTACAATTCCTAGAGCTCGGGACTGAGAAAAAAAATGTATTCGTTTGAAAGTGCATTGAGAAATTCGATTTTCGAAAAAGTCAATTTTTCCGTCGTCCGAGACGTCGATATCTCTAGCAATGAATCGCGATCACCTTTGAAAAAATTTCAAGCTCACATAATAAAATTGAAAAACCTGTGATTTCTCCTACGCGCGGAAGCTATTCATCACGAAATCTCGCTCTCTCCGTGCTTCGAGCGCGGCACTTCAATATCCGTTACGATAACCGCTACCACCGAGGCACTTTTGTATATTAAAAGTGCGCGAAGTGAGAAAAGCTCACCGGCGAGACACGTCGACGCGCTCGCGATACATCGCTCCGCCATCGCGACAAGCTTACTCCTGAGAGGTCCTTTAGAATCTTTTTTTTTTTTCTTAAGGTTTTCAGCTACAGTTTATTGAGTCTATGTTTTATTTATGAGAAAAAAAAACAAGTAGAACAGGGTACGGATGCAGAAGTTAAAATGAGAGAAGGCGATCGATTTTTCGTTCATGCATTTTATTTGTTAAAAACTGAAAAAAAAGTATTTTAACAAATTCGTTTGTAGTGATAGCAAATTAATTTTAATTTGACATAAATGTATGGCGGTAAGAAAACATTTTTTAAAGGGTTTATACAGTCAGGAATTTCAAAATAATAAAAAATTTTATTTCATGTTCGTAATGTACATATATCTAGATATATACACAGAAAATTTCATGTAAATCTGAAAAAAGTTCTCGAAATTACACGCATATTTGTAAAGACGGAGCGTTTGAAAGTAGCGTCGTAAGTTTTAATGCGTTTTTCTCAAAACTGCGGTTTTTAAAGTCAGTGAGCAAGATTCCTCGGAAACGGCTAAACCGATCAGTGTCAAATTTTTACTCAAGCTTTGTAAATATATTTTTTAGTGATTAATCGAAGGTTTTTGCTCGTTGAATAAATATTTTCCATTTTACAAACAATTTAAGGCCAACATTTTTTTCGATAAACGAAATTTCTTTTTGAGACGCCGTCATTTTGGTAAAAATGTATATTTTACTCATTCCTTCGATTAAGTACTAGATAATACCTTATATTAACGAAATCTTTTTTGTTTTTTTATTTAAAATGATCCAATCCGGAGATATCGTGCTCACCGCAAGACGCCTTTTTTAGAGGAGTTCCCGGAGATCGGCTGTAGCAGCTTTAAAAATCCTTATTTTTACAAATAAAAAATATGAAAATAAAGTTCAAAGTTACCATAAAATGTATATACATTTTTACGTCAATAAATAAAAATGTCTTTCCAGGAAAAATTCTTGAATTCTTTTTTTCGGTTTCCTGACTGCGTATAACTCCGTAAGGGTGGAAATAGCGTTAGGACAGCGATGACTCAATGATTTTCATGAATTTTTTTATAGTATAAAAAATGAATATAATTTATTGAAACTTTGAGAATAATTTATACATATATTTAGGTATACACTATAAAACTTTTGAAGAATTTCCTTGAAAAACACCGAAGATATTAGCGACCCCATATTGCAGGTCACAATCAGACTCAGCATTTTGCGTACATTCTGGAAGCCGCAATTTTCATCTGAAATCAAACGAGGTTGGAATTTACTTTTATTATATGTCTCTCTTCTATATGAACCTAAATGCTATCAAAAAAATAGAAAAATGCATTTTTTACAGGGGTCAAAACAAGAAAGCATGTTTTTTTGCCATTTTTTACAACTTTATTTGCAAAAAAAAAATTGTTTTAAATAATGATAATATTCCGATTTTAGGTTCATATAGAGCGCAATACTATGAAGAAAGTAACGGCCAATTTTCAAAACGATTGGTTGAAAACTTTTCAAACTAGCGTGTACGCAAGTTCAAAAAAAGTCGTTTTCAGAAATACGCGTTTGATAAAATGAGTGACCGCTCGGTTATAAACGTGGCGCGCTCGGGGCTTGAAGGAGATCTACTCACTTTAATGGCTTATAACAATAGAACGAGTCGGGATTTTCATTTAAAATTTTGGGAACATATTTTTCAATAGTTTGACTTACAATTTATGAATTAAGAAAAAATCGATTTTTTGAACCGTCTAGCCCTATTTCCTCCCTTAAGAAAATTGAGCTATTCACACTTTAATCGAACACACTTTATCATATTCGAATTGACGCATTATTCTCAACGTAAAATTGTAGCCTTTTAAAAAGTTTTCTTCAAATGTAAAGTGAAAAATACAACATATTTCGCTATCCTTTTTATTCTATAAACAATACGTAATGATCTGTTATTATCCTTTTTGAAAATAATAATTTGTTCCTAAAGCAATCGATGACGTATAGTGAGATTTGTTGAGCAAAAAACGTTACTAATCCAGGGAATATATGTCGTAGTAACTTTAATTGCAAAAAGTTCAGTGGACTAATTTTAAAAAAAGAATATGACTATTTTTAATATTTTTAGGATCGAAAAATGGAAACAAAAATCGTCAATTACATATATGCTTACGATATCGTTACATAGATACGATGACAAGTTGAAGATTCCGAAAATTCGTTCTACGTGTACGGCCTAATGTGCATTCTAAAAAGTCCAACACATTCTAGTTCCAAATTCATATACGATTACAATGTTAGGCGATAGGGAATTGTCAATCACCTTCATTGTTAATTTTTCATTCGTTAAAATAGAATAAACACATTTGGATTAATTGAAGTGTGTAATTAAAACAAAGATATTGAGTGAATGGCTTTTTCCGAAATCAGCACACATTTCAACATAGTCATCCATTCGTTGTCTATTTTCTGTCGCTACATTTTCCCATTCGGTGAATTACTACACCAGACATAGATTATTAGAATAATTTTCTCATCAAGCGTACCACCCAACGTACACACACACGCACGCGCGCGCGCACGTGTTAATAATATAATAATATTCGTGGTTAATATATTACCTGTGAATATAATAATATTCGTGGTTAATATATTACGATGAAACGCGAGTAAATCCATCCGCAATTCGCAAATTCGCACCCTACCAAACCGCACACGTCTCTCACATCGTGTTTCGTATGCCCATGCTGATTGGGGAATGAAGAGTAAATTTTCGCGGCTCGTATTACCTGCGGTTCACCGACCACGAGATTTAATGACGCCAGAGTTCACATGCGAAATTTACGAGTCACACGTTTTCAGCTTAAGAGAGGAGAGAAAAAAAAAACGATCAAGCGTGAACCGAGGGTATCGTATCGTGTTTCTAAGTGAAGTCGTTTACTCGCTCATACGATTTCTAGGTACCAGGATATTTCCATTAAATTTCATGTATGTCAGAAAGCAATGACAACTTCGACATCGTTATAGTTTTCCTCTTAACGTTTCATATTCGTGTATCGAAATAATTTTAGAATATTTTATGCAGTGGTTTGGAAATTAAGCGGGGGAGATATGGCGAGGAGGTATAGTAAAGAACGAACATTTCGATGGGTATTGTTGAAAGTATTCGTCGAGAAATGAAACTAAAATTATTTTTCAATCCTTGAAATAGTCTCGAACGATATCCCGCTCGTTAGGACAGAAAGACATTTTTTGTTGTTGTTAAAATCACGTAACTTGACCTTTCGAAATTGTCAACAAATTATGTATTCAAAAATCATTATGCCTGGCAGGCCATCTTCGGAACGTTTCACTCGAGTTGCGTGCCAAATTTCAAGTTGATAGCTTAAGGGGGGAAATAGGGTTAGACGGTTAAAAAAATGATTTTTTTTTATTTCATAAATTGTTAGTAAAACTATTGAAAAAAATGTTCCCAAAATTTCGAATGAAAATTCCGACTTGTGTGTTTTTATACATATATTTATTTTATATTTATTATTTTTTTTTTGTATATAATATAAAATTTTTAAATAATTTCCTTGAAAAACACCGCAGATATTAGCGATCCCATATTGCAGGTCACAATCAGACTCAGCATTTTGCTATTTTTTCAAACGCGTTTTTCTCAAAACGTCTTTTTTTTAACTTGCGTACAAGCTAGTTTGAAAAGTTTTCAACCAATCGTTTTGAAAATTGGCAGTTACTTTCTTCATAGTATTGTCCTGTATATGAACCTAAAATCGGAATATTATCATTATTTAAAATATTTTTTTTTTTGCAAATAAAGTTGTAACAAACGGCAAAAAATCATGCTTTTTTGTTTTGACCCCTGTAAAAAATTCAATTTTCTATTTTTTTGATAGCATTTAGGTTCATATAGAAGAGAGAAATATAATAAAAGTAAATTCCAACCTCTTTTGATTTCAGATGAAAATTGCGGCTTCCAGAATGTACGCAAAATGGTGAGTCTGATTGTGACTCGCAATATGGGGTCGCTAATATCTGCGGTGTTTTTCAAGGAAATTCTTCAAAAATTTTATAGTATATACTTAAATATATGTATAAAATATTCTCAAAGTTTCAATAAATTATATTCATTTTTTATGCTATAAAAAAATTCATGAAAATCATTGAGAAAACGCTGTCCTAACCCTATTTCCCCCCCCTGAAACCGTTTAGGAGTTAGAGACCTGTGACAGACGGACGGACGGACAATCGATTATCGCTAGAACTTAATTACTCAGAAATCGAGACGTCATATAACGTCTCGTTCGTATTTAAACAATTAATAACTCGGATTTGCCTTGAAAAGAATATGAATATTCATTCATTTTAAGGCCGTAGTCTGGTCTAGAGCGATATTTTTGACGTCATTTCTAATGTGCAATAACGTTTAAACCGTTGAAGTTGTTTGGATGAAAATTTACACGTGCATTTATTGATCCTTAGAGAATACTTGTACATAAAAAAAAAATGATTTTAAATATTTTCATGTAGTTTTTGCCTTGTTGCAACATGGTGCGCCGAAATCGGCGCCCACTCTGGACGATGTTGTATGCATCTGAAAAAAAAAAATATATATATATTCTCAATCTGTATGAGTATTCTGAGCACTGGTAGCAGAATTGGTACTTAAAAATTTTTTTTATTGAGTCGAATAATAATTTTGCCGACATTTTATAACTCGTCGAATACCCGAAAATGTATGAAATATCATTAATGAAAGTTCAATAGGCCGCTATTTTGTCAACAAATTTTTTTAAGTACCAATTCTGAGGAAGACGCACATGTACCACGTGACACGTGAGTGCGAGAGAGATGGCTGAAAATTTTTATCGGTACTTTCTCCAAAATGGTACAACCGATCGGGATGAAAGAAGCTTAACCATTTTTTGCCAGAATACTCCAGTGGCTAAGCTTATTTCATCGAAAATCGGTTGTGTCATTTCGGAGAAAGTACATTTCGCGTTTTCGAAGTGACACGCGGGTGTGATACATCCACTTAACTAGCACCATCATGGATCATGAAGTTTTTAGGTTATGTGTGTCCCCGCGAGGCGCAATACAACAGAGTGAAGTGCGTTGACGTTGGACGACTACGTGACTAACATTCACCCTCTGATTCGTCCTTGAATCAGCCTCACTTTTTCTCTATCCTTCGAGTCGTCCAGGACGCGTATATGATTCGAACGAAAGACAATTAAAAATGTTTATTAATTACGAATAATTTTGAAGAAAAAAGTTATAACGTTTTTTGTAACAATGAAAAAAGATCTTGTGTCGTGTATTCTTTCGTTATCGTTCTCAACATTTGTCGAGAATAATCATTAATAATTATCGCGTTGAGAAAATTATTTTTAATGATTTTTCATTCTCACATCTTTTTTCTCGACAATGTTCACTTTGGAAATGGCTCGGTAGATTTAACTTTCTCAGTTCTTCCCCCCCCGGAAATTTGCTGTATACGAACGAGCACGCGATAAGATGCATAATGTATTTGTCGTCCTCGATTTTTCGTCTTTCCCTCGTTGCCAATACTTCGGTTACGTTCCCCACATGACTAACAATATATATATATATATACATACCTGCTGGCGTACGTCGTTTCTCTCTCATTCTCTTTTCGCGCTCGTTCTGATCGAATCTCTCCCGTCTCGATATTCCATACGAGCTGATCGTACAGCTTCGAGCAAAGACGAGAGAAACTCATCTCTGCGTGGACGAGGGAGGGGATAAAAGCGATAGAACGAGATGAAGGTTGGTGAGAAGATGAAATAGATACAAGTGCAAAATCGAACCGTTCACTTTCGGCGTTTGGTGAGAATCACCCCATGAATTTTGTCTTTCTCGTCATTAGAGCGCATTTATATGCATAAACCGTTCTGTCTATACACACGTATATATAGGCCATTTCATGGCAAATTGACTAACATTTGAATTTAGGATCCCCTCTCTCTTTTCGTCTGTATTTCTTTTAAACTATAGTAAACGAACTAAAAGAGTTTGTATGTTTTTAAAGACATTTCTCTCGTAAGGTGTTATTTAGGTAAATGTGTATTTAAATTAAAGAAAACGGTTAATGGGAAAACCCGAAAAAAATCTCAATATTTTTTCAAATTAATACAAAAAAAAATTGTATGCCTGATTCAAGAGTAGACAGAGGGGTCTGAGGGGCGTCGAGAAGAGATTCGTATGGTTTTCGCAACAGGTAAGATGAGTGGAGAAAAAACATATAGAATAAATAATTAACCAAAGCTTCCGTACTATTGAGTAGCAAGAGAAATATTTTGTGTGGTGAATACACCAGAGTACGGTACTCAGAGACAGAAAACAGAAAGTCTATTATCGCATTCTTTATTTTTTTATGAAAATCAAAGCGGCGATCACTCTTACAAAACATCTTATTTCACGGAAAAATCTTATTCTCGTTTAACAAATTTATTTGCCAAAAATGCAATAGTTTATCGTTGTTAATTTTCGAATATTTCAATTACAAATGTTCGAGAATATTATTACTGATGGAAAAATCCTTGTTTGCGTAATTTAATTTTCACGAAAGTACAATCTCTGTTTAGCCCTTCGATGAAACCCGGAATTATTAATTGATATTACATCGTTTGTGGTAAATTATTACCGCAAGTAAATTGCACCGAAATTCCGTTTAAAAAAAATGGATAAAATATCTCTACAGTGACTAAATCGGCCTTTTCCTAGAGTCAAGATAAATAAAAAAATTATAAATCAAACTTAAAGATTCCATAAACCATAAAGAATGGTTATGATTAGAAAATTATAAAAAAAAAAACAGGTAAAGGATCATTTTTAAATTGTACAATCGAGAATAATGAAACAAAAATTTTATAAGAGACGCCGAGAATAATGGACTCGATTTTGAATGAAAGGAGAGAAGTTTTGATCGATATTGCGCTCCTTGTCGACACTTCTGTCGAACCATCTATATAAACGATATAACACATCGCGTTTAATGACTTTTCCAATATTAACGTTACTTCGTAGGGATAATGACGTCATTAAAACTTGTCGAGATGGCGTCGTCGCATATATTGCTGGATTATCGAGTGGTTATATAAATACGAGGTCTGTTCGAAAAGTATCGCGAATTTTGAATTTCCGCAGGCTAGGTACAATTCGATTTTCGATTTTTTTCTGGCGTTAGGTTGGTACTCGTGTCCCTCACTTATGCTAAAAAAATCGGCCATTTTGAATGTTTAGTTAATCGTTGACAGCTGTTTTGGTTAGACGTGTTTTGGCTTGTCGTCGATTTTTGCCTATTCCAAAAAATGGATCAAAGAATCCGTATCAAATTTTGTGTGAAAAACAAAATTAAGTGCGCGGACGCATTCCGAATGTTGAATGTGGCATATGGTGAAGCTACCTTGGACCAAAGCAACGTTTATCGGTGGTACAAAATGTTCTCGGAGGGCCGAGAAGATGCGAACAACGAAATGCGTTCCGGACACCCGAGCTCATCAACAACAGATGAAAACATTGATGAAGCGAAGAAAATAATATTGGCCAATCGTCGAATCACCGTTAGAGAAGTTGCTGAGAAGAAGTTGCCGTTAGAGACTTTCTCGTTCGATATCTCAACAACGATGAACGGCAGGTGAAAAATGTATATGACCTAAATTGTAGAGCGTAAAAGAAGCAACAAAAAAGTATCCTATCGCAATTTTCGTATCTCGACGGAGAGCCGAGTTATTGCAAAAAAACGAAATTTAACACTTTTTTCAAGATGGCGAAGAACACACATAGGAAATCTTGGTCGACAATTTGAAGTTAAGCTTTTCGAAGCCCCCCCCCCCCCCCCCCCCCCACACAATATCCAAAAATCAGCTTTCTCGGTTCACATGCATTTCCAAATGTATATAATGACTGGACTATCATAACTGGTGACGAATCATGGGTTTATGGTTATGACGTGGAAACCAAAGCTCAATCATCGCAACGGAAGCTGCTTTTTTGGAATAGGCAAAAATCGAAGACAAGCCACAAACACGTCTAACCAAAACAGCTGTCAACAATTAACTGAACATTCAAAATGACCGATTTTTTTCAGGATAAGTGAGGGACATGAGTACCAACCTAACGCCACAAAAAAAATCGAAAATCGAATATACGTAGCCCGCGGATATTCAAAATTCGCAATACTTTTTTAACAGACCTCGTACATGTCTGCCCGCACATATACATGGCATATTTTACATTGAACATTATTATTTTGCCTATGAAACTCACGTATTATATATATACTCTTATGGCATTACGAATGTACGTCAATTAAAAATGCCATTAATAATTGATATTAATTCCACGCTCACGCTGTGGTAATCTCTGCTATATTTCCGTCGTAATTTCGAGTTTCGGCGCCACGAGGGTGCAGAAACGCTTCAGTGGAATTTGCCTAATTGCAGCGCGAGCACGTATGCATACGCAGATCACGATTGAATATCAATTCGTGAGGGGAAATGCAATAAATAAATATATATATATATATATATATATATATATAAAATGTAGAATGTGCGTGAATCGGATTTCAATTAAAATCCGATAAACAGGATAAAAAGTCGAGGATTGACTGTGCGAATCGACAATGTCCTTTTCCCTCCGTCCACTTTAGAGGGAATAGGAGGGTTTTAACGGTTGAGAGGCGAGTAAACTGTATTGACGGTTCATTGACGGTTTGGTAATAAATGTACGTAGTTGTTGTTGTTGTAGAGACTATTTGCTTGATTAATAGATACCAAAAAAATTAGCCGCACGTTCGAAAATCTAAATAAAAATTATTGAGAAGTAAATTAGATAAATACCTTTTAGATTTTAGCCGAAAGAGTACATTTCTAATATTGATTTTAAAATGTTCTCCCTAATAAGTTTCGGATAGACGTCTCTTGAGTGAGATATTCAATTTTCAAGTCATTCGGCTCGATAGTTTAGCAATGGCGTTCGGCGAAAAATTGCAATGCATTTTGTCGGTACAACAGAGTCGGTAAAACAGGCCTTTCACGTGCTCTTTAGGTCGCCATCCCGTGCGAAGGCTCTTTTTTTACCCTTTTGTTGGGAATTTTTTTTTAGAGAACTAAATAAAGATACAACTGCGAAATTTTCACCACATATTTATTCATATTTTGAGCACACTTTACAATTTTTTCAGCCGGAAATCGTCGCTCATTACTGAGGTACACGGCAACCTAGCCACTCATTTTCAAAAAACGGTTACCACAATTGCGGGCGTTCTGCTTATCTGAACCAAAAAAATCAAACGACATTTTAATCTGTGAACTTTTAACTAGTCTTGGAACTACGATCATCAACAAAATATTCAAGAGTTAATTTTTAGCAACTTGTTGAACTCTTATCGTCAATTTTGGTTTTTTTTCACGACTTCTTTGGCATGAGAAAAAAAAACTTTTCAATATCTTTTGATAATCCTAGTTCCAAGACTAGTTAAAACTTCACAGATTGAAATGCCGTTTGATTTTTTTGCTTCAGATAAACGGAACGCCCGCAATCGTGATAATCGTTTTTTGAAAATGAGTGGCTAAGTTGCCGTGTACCTTGGCAATGAGAGACGATTTCGGGCTGAAAAAATCGTGACGTATGCCCAAAATGTGAATAAATATGTGGTAAAAATTTTGTAGTTGTATCTTTATTTAGTTCGCTAAAAAAATTCCCAAAAAAGCTTAAAAAAAAGCCTTCACACGGGATGACGGCATTAAGATAACTTCATTTGTTTACTGATAATCGTGTCACATAAATGCTCGCACCGCAAAAACATGCAATTTATCGACTTGTTTGTTAATAACGTTTTTTTTAACAATTTTTTAACGATCACAATGTTTCTGTTCCACAAGAATAAAGTAAATAATCTTTAAAAGTACAACTAGGTACATTAAATTCATAAACCAGCTCTCCGCGGATTTACGCGATAGTCGGTCCTTGAAACCTTTCTAGTTCCTTTGGTCCAAAAACGAATGGCGTCGCACTTTTCGTTCTTCCGAATTCGAGAATTTACCGGAAAACCGGCAATGCATTTTCATGGTTCACGTTTCATTGTACGCTATATATGAATATAGTGTATAGTTGTAAAAGAGAATATAGTGTACGAGGGGGGACCCAAAAAAAACGGGAATTTCGTCATAATTTCTTTATTTTTTAATATTTTTACACCAAATTTTGATCACCTTCAAAGTATTCTCCTTTGACCACAACGCACCTCTGCAAACGATCCTTCCAATGTTCAAAACATTTTTTAAATTCACTTATCGGGATGTTCTTTAGGCCTTCCAGCGATTATTGTTTTACCTCCTCCACAGTGGCAAAACGTTTGATTGCTGCTTTGCTTCGGGGTCGTATCCATAGCACCACGATCCATCACCGGTAATCACCTTGGAAAAAAGTTCAGGGTCCTCTTCGAGCTGATTTTGAAGTTGAAAACATGCCTGAAGTCGACGCTCCCTTTGCTCGTCTGTGAGAAGACGAGGGACAAATTTGGCTGCAACTCTGCTCATGTGCAAATCTTTGGATAAAATCCTCTGAATTGAACTCCACGATATCCCAGACATCTCACAGAGTTGATCAATGGTTCGGCGACGGTCTTTATGAATGAGGACATTGATTTTGTCGACGTTTTCGTCACTTCTTGAGGTTGAGGGGCGTCCTGAACGAGGTTGGTCTTCAATTGACATTTCTCCATTTTTAAAACGTGAAAACCACTCGTAGACTCTGGTTTTAATTAGGGCAGCATCTCCATAAGCAGTCTTAAGCATTACGGTAGTTTCCGCGGTCGATTTCCCCAACAGGAAACTAAATTTCACAGCCGCGCGTTGCTCTCGACAATCGGCCATCACGTTTTCGCCGAAATGGAAAAAGTTGTTTCACTACAAAAATTCCCACGGGCGAACCGATGCACTCATGGCGACAGAACTTCGCACACTAACTCAGGAGACGTGTCCCCAAGGGACACCCGGTCGAGAAATGGGTTCCCCCACTCTCCCTCCCCGCCGCAGCGCAATTCCCGTTTTTTTTGGGTCCCCCCTCGTATAATATAACGTGTAATCGATATTGCATCCGAGGATTACAATACGCGTCACGTTTTTCATAGCGTGAGAGGAGTGGAATATCGGCTATATCAGATATGACGGCGTTACGGCATTAGACCATGAGACTGAAAGATAGATAGAGAGAGAGAGAGAGAGAGAGAAAGAGAGAGAGTGGGTGCGAGAGTCCGAGCAGCTGTTAAATATTCGTGAGCAGAACTGCATAATTGAGAGATCGTGCGTTAAAATAAAATAAAAAATAATCGATTCATCGTTATAGTAAATGGTTTAGTGCATTTGTGAATAATTAAATAATGTAACCATGTAACATGAATAAATTTGTGTTCACTTCAGTTTCAATTGATAAATAATTGAAAACTTGAGTTGATAAAACGGAAAATTGAATTCCTCTGTAACAGCAAATGGTTAGTAATTTTTCGTTTGATAACAATTATGCAAATAACATTGATTTTATAGCAAAAATTTTCTACGCGCAATTGTTTTATTACATTGTCATTGCATTAGAATGATTAATTAATGGAAATGTAACATGAGTTCTGCCGTGTAATTGCAATAGTATATAAAGACATAGTTGAACGACAATATCTGTGACTCAAACTAGATTTGAATGTGTTTAGAGGATTAAGTGTTTTTTAAACTTAATCTTGTTATCTTTCATTGTTCCAACGTATACCCTTCCGGGTTATTACGTATAACACTTCCCAATTCTATTTTTTTTCCCACTTTTCCCCCTTTTACTCCCTACTCGCACTTCGTTGAGCTAACCTAACTTCCATTGAACCCGTAGACGACACAGGGAAACTGCGGAAAACCTGTGTCGATACAGACGGCTTTCCGTTTGACTGAGTTTCAGTTGTATTTACCACATCAGAAACTCAAGAAACATTCAGTCCTGAATATTTGTTTACATTTTCTTAGAAACATTGCCGATACGAAATAATTATTTAATTTTTATTATCATATTTCGGTTTAGACAAACAAGATTTAATGTTAGGTAAATCCAAAGAAGATTCTATAATAGGTAATTAATAAATTCAGTTAGATACATATATATGCCTGCATATATATCTAAGACCGTACTCCGATAAATTATCAACTGCATACTCTTTTGTTAAAAAAAGGAAAGAAGCCGTTGCTATGCAATTATTGATGTTTGAGGAACATTCTTTCATTCAGTTTTCTTAAGCGAGTCTTGAGCAATAAAATAAAGAGTTATTACTTCCTAATAAATGTGTCTTCGGGGTTATTCTGCTTTTCCCTTGGAAAAGGATCAACGAAGGGATATACTATCCCCATAATTGAAATAAACTTTGGTTATAACGAATTAAAGTTTATGTCGACATATGGAAAGATTGATTGACAATAAATAAATTTTTTCTCCTAGTACAATTGGTCGTAAACGAAAACTCCCGTTGGTCAAAATATGAATTAATTTATACAGCTAACGAGCTCTAATTGATCAATTCGCATAAATAAATAAAATCTCAAATTTGCGAAAAAAAACGAACCTCAGAGAGAATTTAGAATATGGATTATCTTGGGCTATAGACATCCTGACGAACCGGGGAAAGATAGCGAGGGGTAGGAAGCATGCGGTATAAAGCATTAATGAGTTTATTAGGGCTGCGCCCCGTTGTGCAGCACACGTGCTTCACCCTCTGACATTTCGAACCGCCCCTCACTTGTGTACCAAGCGCGAGAGCAGATGAGAAAAACGACGCCCCAGCAACCAAGTGAAATCGAGTCACTGTGCTGGGAGGTTGCATCATCGCCGTTGATCATTAACAATGATGTCGTACTCACGGCCACAGCGAAACAACAGCAACGAACAAATGGGCCTAAATTACTAATTGCTTTCCACGTATTTTTTATTAATTTGTCACCAACGCACACTGTCCTCATTTTCGTTAGCCATGAATAAGAGAAATACGATAATTATGCAGCGGTTCTCGAACGTGTCATGATTGCACTGGTAGAAATGTGTATAATTTTCAATTAAAGGCTATATTTACTGTATATACGAGGTCTGTTCAAAAAGTATCGCGAATTTTGAATTTCCGCGGGCTACGTATATTCGATTTTCGATTTTTTTGTGGCGTTAGGTTGGTACTCATGTCCCTCACTTATGCTGAAAAAATCGGCTATTTTGAATGTTTAGTTAATTGTTGACGGCTGTTTTGGTTAGACGTGTTTTGGCTTGTCTTCGATTTTTGCCTATTCCAAAAAATGGATCAAAGAATCTTTATTAAATTTTGTGTGAAAAGCAAAATTAAGTGCGCGGACGCATTCCGAATGTTGACTGTGGCATATGGTGAAGCTACCTTGGACCAAAGCAACGTTTATCGGTGGTACAAAATGTTCTCAGAGGGCCGAGAAGATGCGAACAACGAAATGTGTTCCGGACGCCCGAGCACATCAACAACAGACGAAAACATTGATGAAACGAAGAAAATAATATTGGCCAATCGTCGAATCACCGTTAGAGAAGTTGCCGAGGAACTAAACATATCGATTGGCTCGTGCTATTCGAGTTTTACCAATGATTTGGGCATGAGACGGGTCGCCGCGAAATTCGTGCCAAAATTGCTCAATTTCGAATAAAAACAGTGTCGCGTTAACATTGCTAAGGAGCTGTTGGACTCGGTCTGCGACGACCCAAATTCGCTCCAGAGGGTCATAACTGGTGACGAATCATGGGTTTATGGTTATGACGTGGAAACCAAAGCTCAATCATCGCAATGGAAGCTGCTTTTTTGGAATAGACAAAAATCGAAGACAAGCCAAAACACGTCTAACCAAAACAGCTGTCAACGATTAACTAAACATTCAAAATGGCCGATTTTGTCAGCATAAGTGAGGGGCATGAGTACCAACCTAGCGCCACAAAAAAAATCGAAAATCGAATATACGTAGCCCGCGGAAATTCAAAATTCGCGATACTTTTTGAACAGACCTCGTATATTAGGCATTTCCAGCCAACTCAATCTGACTGTAACTGGCAATTTTTTTTTCCATTCGAGTATTTTGTACAGTGACGCAAAAACGTGATCCACGACAATTCTCATATTTTTTTCAAAAATTTTTGTGATGGTAATAATCTAAATTGTTAACTTAACTGCGAGGGCTGTTATTGTTTTTGTTCAAATTAACATAATACCTTTCTTGATAGAGAACAGAATTTTTACAACTATTTTTGTTATGCCTGTAGCTTTATCTTAGCTAGTACAATCAAATGAAGATACAATTTTTTTTCAACAAATGTTGCAGTTTTTTCTTTTGTCAATTATTTTATTGAAAAAAATATTGCTACGTGACGCGGAAAGAGCTTGAATAAAAAAATTATTCTCTGAGCTCTAATACATTATTTTTGTGGTATAAAAATTATAGTTGAAAAATGCTATAAAAAAATTCTATAGAAAAATGCTAATATAAAAATTAAAACTCGAACTCTTCGGAAAAAAAAAAAAAAAACCGATACACAAGATTATCGATGAATGATAATTTTATTTCGGGAAGAAATTTTCTCCTTACTTCATTCAGTACTCGTTTTAGAATGTGTCGATCAACATTGGTAGATTTACACAATTCGATTGGATTGGTGTTTCACAGAATTGTTGTTAATGGACAGAAGATGTTTTTTAACGCTGTGTACACCCATGGTGACAAATAATTTCATGAATAAAACTTTAATTTGTCACCCAATTTGTTGAGTAATTATGAGTAGAGGAAGAAAAATAACTGATATAATTAAGGGGTTAGGCCACTCTAGAGGCCGAAAAAATAAGGTTTTTTGGGGATTTTTTTTTTCAGAAAAACTACAAAATAAATAGAGATTACAAAGTAGGGTGTTTAACATACATATCAGTGACTGTATACAATAATTTTTTTAAAGCGATTAATTTCAAAATTGCGGCAGTGTAGCGTTTTTGCGATGACGTCTCCGTTTTTGTTGGGCGACAACATGACTCAGCCAATTTTCAACCGAGTCACTTGAAATTTTGAATATATATCTTTAAACATACATTGTCTATGGAAGTGCGTAGGATTTTTTTTTATATTGCATAGTTCATTTGTTATTAAATATTTTCGGACGATTTTTAAACAAATTTTTCACTTTTCACTTTAGAAGTGCGCCATTTGACCAAAAATCAATATATCGAAAAAATCCTACGCACTTCCACAGACAATGGAATTTTAAAGATATATTCAAAATGTCAAGTGAATCGGTTGAAAATTGTCTGAGTTATGTTTCTGGCCAAAATAACGGAGACGTCATCACAAAAACGCTGCACAGCCACCATTTGAAATTAATCGCTTCAAAATATTATTCTATACAGTCACTAATAGGTATGATAAACACTCTATTTTGTAATCCTGATTTATTTTGTAGTTTTTCTGAAAAAAATTCACCAATAAAGCCTATATTTTCGGTCTCTAAAGTGGCCTAACCCCTTAGGGGTTATGGCCACTGTAGCGGGTATGAAATCATGCGCACATTTAACAATTTTTTTTGTATAAAAAAGTGATTTATTTATAAAACTAATTACACATCTATTTAGTACAAATATCAAACTAATAAAGGATATTTTTTTTTGTTATACAAAATGGCCGACTACAGTTGTTTGCTTTTGGTATCTTTTTTTTTTAAGCGTTTGGCATTCACAATTTTTGAGGTAGAACAAGAAAAAAAAATTCTCGTTAATCTACATCATAATACCTAGAGAAGTACGTACGAAATTAGGAAAAATATTGTTTTATTCGAATATTCTAGTTATTCGAATAGGTAGTTGAACTTAAAAGGTGAATTTTCAATGGTAAAATTTCGTATAAAACTGCTCATAAAATGGAAAGTTTCTAATTAATCAGGTATTCCGTACGTACTTCTCTGCGAAATTCATTTAGAAAAATAATTAAAAAATTTGAAGTCAATCGGGTAAAAATTTGTCCAAGTTATTTATCACACCAATTAGAAAAGACTCTGTGGCCCTGCCAGAGGTAGGCTTACGTTATACGCTCAAAGTCGGTGGAGACAAATTTTTCTCGCTATAAATCGAATAGTAATTTATTTTTACGATGATAAAGCATCGTTTAAGCAAAAAAAAAAACATCAATTTTCTGAAAATTCTACCGTAGCCACACCCGTTAAATAAAATAATGTCTTTCCGAATAATGATGATCTCGACATTTTATAGATTAAAAAAAACTCATTTTTTGTTTCACTAAAGCGAACCAATGAGGAATTTCAAAGCCGATATTCTGCTCATCCTAAGCGGCTATCGACCATAATGGTTTTGGTTTGTTCGTTATTCAGATCCAATTATCCGCAAGAGCTTTACGATAATCCGGCTTTTACCCGAGATTTTCTACGAAAAAGAAGAATGTGTGCGTTCGTATTGAAATTTTACAGTACGTATATGAGATCGGTATTCGTTAAATTGTTGACTCGTTGGAATCGAGATGAGGCTTAAATTTTCGATAACCCAGTTTTAACTCGTTACGATATAGTGACATAGACTATATTACGTAATAACGTCTAAAAATATGTTTATTTTTTTCACCGAGTTGAGTGAAAATTTTCCCGACCACACGGTCCACATATCTGCTTACTAAATTTTTCACACACCAACTACGAACAAAAATTATTTCACAATTTTACATTGTTCTCTACGACGATTTTTTGATCCTAGCGTTTTTAATAGACACCCTTGTCAAATATCGTAATTATTAATTGCAATGTTTTTCAACAATTACAGGTATTTTAAGGACCGCTATTATTTCGATGTAATACGCACTTGAATTTCAATATACTCATTGTTATGAGTATATGGACACCACGTAAAACGTACATAGGAAAAAAAAATGTATGTTTTGGAGCAATTCGTCAATTTATCAATAATTTGCGATCATCTGCTCGGATTTCGTGTGAATTCATACATTCGTATGTCATACAAGTACTTAAGCATACACTGTATAGAGGGATTTAATATTTACGCTTGTTGGTGATACGGTTAGGCGGATGGAATCAATAAATTATTTTCCACCCCTCATCCCTTCTGGTTATCCCAGCGTTGATTTGTACATAAACGGAACAGTGGTCCCGGAACCGACAGCAATGGCCAAGCGGTCGGTGCGCGGTTTCGGCGGTCTTCCATGTTAAGGGAGGAAATAGGGTTAGACGGTTCAAAAAATCGATTTTTTTTTATTTCATTAATTGTTAGTAAAACTATTGAAAAATATGTTCCCAAAATTTTAAATGAAAATTCCGACTCGTTCTATTGTTATAAGCCATTAAAGGGGGAAATAGGGTTAGGACAGCGTTTTCTCAATGATTTTCATGAATTTTTTTATAGTATAAAAAATGAATATAATTTATTGAAACTTTGAGAATGTTTTATACATACATTTAAGTATATACTATAAATTTTTTTAAGAATTTCCTTGAAAAACATCCAAAAAATTTATGACTGCCTTGACTTTGTTTTTCTTGGTACTATTTTTTCAAACGCGTTTTTCTGAAAACGACTCTTTTTGAACTTGCGTACACGCTAGTTTGAAAAGTTTTCAACCAATCGTTTTGAAAATTGGCAGTTACTTATTTCATAATATTGCGCTCTATATGAACCTAAAATCGGAATATTATCATTATTTAAAATAATTTTTTTTTGCAAATAAAGTTGTAAAAAATGGCAAAAAATCATGCTTTTTTGTTTTGACCCCTGTAAAAAATTCAATTTTCTATTTTTTAAATAGCATTTAGAAGTACACAGGGATTCGGAAAAATATTTTTTTTTTTTAAATAGGCACGTCTTTGAAATTAAAGTTAATTTCAAAGGCGTGCCTATTTTTTTTAAAACAATATTTTTCCAAATCCCTGTGTACTTCTCTTCAAAATATCATATTATTAACGAAAACACTCGGTATTTTTTTTCAAATCGACGTTGAAGAGAGTTCTGCTGCGTGCCGCGGAAATGACAGCACCTGACGCGAGAGCTTCCCCAGCGCCACCATGCGGCGTGAAAAATGTGAAAAAAATGTTTTTTGATACATTAATAAACAAGGAACAAAACCCAAACATTTTTTTCGAATATCTCTTTTTTTTCCCACAAAAAAAAATTCTTGAAAAATGTGAAAAAAAACGGGGGGTCACGGTGGTGTTCTCCCTTAAGCAATATTGGCAGCTGTCAATATCGGGATAGGTGATCGCTTAGCCTTGCAATGGCTTGCATGCCGATTATTAAAGGGTTTACGCAGTCAGGATTTGAAAAAAAAAAATTTTAATTTCTTTTTCGTAATGTACAGATATTTAAGTATGTACACAGAAAATTTTATGTCAATCCGACAAATATTCTCGACGTTACACGCATATTTGTAGAGACGTTTGAATGCGTTTTTCTCAAAACTGTGTTTTTAAAGTCGGTGAGCAAGGTTCCTCGGAAACGGCCAAACCGATCTGTCTCAAATTTTTACACAAGCTTTGTAAATATATTTTTTAATGATTAATCGAAGGTTTTTTCTCGCCGATGAATATTTTCCATTTTATGAACAATTTAAGGCCAAAATTTTAATCGAAAATCGAATTTTTATTTGAGAAGCTGCCATTTTGTTAAAAATTAATATGTTACTTACTCCTTCGATGAAATACTAGATGATACCTTATATTAACGAAAGCTGTTTTGTTTTTTTCATTTTAAATGATCCAATCCAGAGATATCGTGCTCACCTTAAAACGCTTTTTTTAGAGGAGCTCCCGGAGATCGGCCCCAGTAGCTTTAAAAATCATTATTTTTACAAATAAAAAGTATGAAAATAAAGTTAAGTTACCGCAATATGTATATAAATGTTTACGTTTATAAATTACAATGTCTTTCCAGGAAAAATTCTTGACAAATCGTTTTTTTTCGGTCTTTTGATTGCGTATAACTCCTTAAGGAGGCCGAGTTTTTTTGAGTTTATGATGATGACAGAACTGAAACTGAAATAAAAATATAACCGTCTGTATCGGTCAGGTTTTCCGCAGTTTCTCTGTGCCCTCGTGCAAATGCGATACAGTAGTGCAGCAGGAAAGACTGACAACACTTTGGCGAGGAGAGGTCTCAAGAAATGGAATCGAATTGGGAACAAAGAGGAAGGGACGTAAAAATCTGAAAAGATATACGATGGAAATATTAATAAACATAAATTAAACGCCAAAAGTCCATAAGATTGAATTTCTTCAAATTCACTAGCGAATATACTTTGACATTTTGATTAGAGAACCAAAAAATTAGACGAGCTAGAGTCTTAACAAATATCAACATCGATTTTTCCGAAAATTGAACATTCTATAAACCTAGAACGCCTCTTTCGATTTTGTCTCAATTTTATAAGAAATGTCCTTTAAGGACACTGAATGAATGTACGAAGGGTTGGCTCGGTAGTCCAAAAATTACACGACCCAGAGCTTTAACAAACGCCTCGAAGAATTTTTCGAAAAAGTATAAATTTCTTAAATCTAGAACGCCCTGATTGATTTTATCTCAATTCAATAGCGAACTTTATATGATGATACAGTTTATTTGTGTGCAAAGTTTTAGCCCGGTAGCTCAAAAATTGCATGATTTGCGCTTTTAACACATATATTTTTATAAATATTCAAAATTTTATAAAATCCAAAAAAAATTTTACATTTTCACAAATATCATAGTGAACAAAGAGTTGTTACTGATTTACTTTTGTGGGAAATTTCAGCCCAAAAGCTCAAAGAAATTCGAAGTTACAACGGTTTCAATTTTGCACCCCTATCGTACACACGCACAGCCATCTGGACATTTTTTCTAAATGTATTTTTCCGATGTTCTGGAATATTTTGAATAGAATGCCATAGAAAGAACCCGTTTTTTAAAAAGGAAAACAATGTTTTCGCAGAAACACGTCTGTTAATCAATTTTGTTGCCATGCAAATCTGATTTTTCACGAAAGTTATGATATAGTCAGCTCATTATTATTTTCGATTAAAATACTTTTCCACGCCGGATTGTGTACATTCTTTGATCTTGAAAAAGGGATGTATATGATTGTGGCAGAAGAAAAGTTTGAATACAAGAAATTCCCTAGTGATGTAGAGGCATCGTTCTCTCCGCAATCAAACCAACAGCCATACCTCCATGCCCTTTGATCCTTTGAGAACTTTGGCCATGGAAAATTATTCCTCTCGGTGCAAGCGTGTAAGTATCAATGCTGTTATATTCTAGGCAGATATATGTATGTATATCGTTCGTGTATACATCGTGTTTTTATATTTTCTCTCATTTTTGTCGTCTTTCCACCGAGCTTTTTCTTTCTCTTCAAACTCTCTGGGTAGTCAGAATACTTTTAATTTATTCTCGCATTGTGTATCGCGTCGTTTCCGGCGAGTAAGGCGACCAGAGGGCTTAACGTTACTTTACGGGTACGTATTTCATGTTTACACCTATGTAGTTGATATGTAGTATAATTTCGGATATATATTACATGAGATGTCTCATTTTGCTTCCTCACATGAGAAGCTTTGTTTTCGTGAAAAAAAATCGAGTTTTTCATGCCAATGTGTTTAAAATGTGTCAAAACAATGGAAAATCATATCTAAAAAAAATGTCCATGCGTATGTGTGTATTAGGGTGGGTCAAATAAAATGACTAATTTTTTTTTCCTCGATATAATGAAAAACGTATTGTTTGGCATCTCAAAAAAACCCCTCTGCAAGTATGAGCCCTTCATATTTAAATTAAAAGGTCCCTCATCACGAATTTTCATTTCCCATTTAAATAACATGGAAACATTTTTTTTTTACTTTGGAATTTTATTAGACTTAAACCGTTGATGTTACGAGAGTGTTTTAACACATTTTTGTATGAACATGTGATGCTCTACAAAAAACCTCTCTTGTGTCTAATCGATGAAAGTAACCGTACAAAAAATAATCGGTGATAATTAGCTCTGGATTCTCTCATATTTGTTTGAAAACAATTAGTAATATATTAGTAGTATATTAGTATATTAGTAATATATTAGTAGTATATATTAGTAGTATATTAGTATATTAGTAATATATCAGTAGTATATTAGTATATTAGTAATATATTAGTAGTATATTTATTTCATATTGATAACGAAAATTTTTAAAAATTTGAAATTTATGTACCGATAAACGAGATAAATAGAATCCAGAGCTAATTATCACCGATTGTTTTTTGTACGGTTACTTTCATCGATTAGACACAAGAAAGCTTTTTTGTAGAGCATCAAATGTTCTACAAAAATGTGCTAAAAGACTCTCCTAACATCAACGGTTTAAGTCTAATAAAATTCCAAAGTTAAAAAAAAATGGTTCCATGTTATTGAAATGGGAAATTAAAATTCGCGATGAGGGACCTCTTAATTTAAATATGAAGGGCTCATACTTGCAGAGGGTTTTTTTTTTGAGATGCCAAACAATACATTTTTCATTATATCGAGGAAAAAAAAAATTAGTCATTTTATTTGACCCACCCTACCTACTTTGACCTAGTGTGTATATGTAATAGGTTTCAAAATTTCTACTTGTTTTAAATCTCGAGAACAACTCGAACGATTTCTCGCAAACTTTGCAAGGATTTGGGACATCGAACCTTCATTCTTTGCTGCAATTGTACGCCATTTTGGAATTTTCGAATAATGGGTTTGCTTGCTTTTTGAGATTGATTTAAATTCCAAAATGTTTGGAACACTTAGTTAAGTTTCCGTTCAGGAATTGATATCATTGAAGGATGATTGGTATGGGATTTTCCATGAATCGGTGAAAGGGTTACAATTTTATTTGATTTTTAATTTTTTTAAATTTGTTTGTTTTATAAAAACTTGCATGTTTGTTTAAATTTACAACTGTAGCGGCTTGTCCAAAAAATAGATCAAGGAACTAACTCCTACGTTATCATCATGTTGAAAGATATTTGATATTTAATTTCAAGAAAATCAATAAAAGCATTTTATATAATATTTATGGTATTTTCAATTTTTGGAACAAAATACATTATAAATTAAGTAAACCTCACGTTATCGATTTAAGGACTGGAAAAAATGATGCAAATTGAAACTTACTTATTGTGTCCTCATCATTTTTGCGAATACATAAAAGCTTCTTCTACTCGGAAATCAAAATTGAAAAAGAATCTTGCTGGCATAGACGAAAATTTGTGAATGTGCAAAAATGATGAGGAAGCAATATGCAAATTTCAATTTGTTATATATTATTATGATATTCCATCCTGGGCATTTATTGTATGGGATAGTAATCTATCATATTAAATTTTATATTGGATATTTCATCTCTTTCATTTTCACGCGTCCTCCTCCCCACCCTCCCCGCCCGACGTAATTCGAATTTGTCGCAATTTGAACAAGAGATAATTGCCAAAAATTGTTTTTTTCAACAATTTTACGAAGTTTTCCTCAGTTACCCCAGAGTTTCCTCTTGTCGTCGACGGACAAAAGGAAAATTGTCAAGAAATAAAGAACATTTTCCGTTGTCACGGGCATATCGCGTGTGTAATTGGAGACATCGGTCTAAACCCGTTGAGATTTATACTCCCGACGTTACATTACATCGTATATATGGTTTCTTATTTTTCATAGACCCAAGGTGTGTACCGTACACGCACAATACACACCTCTATAATTCTCAATTACGCAAGCTTTCATTCTTTCTCCGCAAAGCATGGGAAATTTAGCTTGAGAATTGGTGTTTTATACCGACATCTCGATCTCGTACGAGGTCTGTTCAAAAAGTATCGCGAATTTTGAATTTCCGCGGGCTACGTATATTCGATTTTCGATTTTTTTGTGGCGTTAGGTTGGTACTCGTGTCCCTCACTTATGTTGAAAAAATCGGCCAATTTGAATGTTTAGTTAATTGTTGACAGCTGTTTTGGTTAGACGTGTTTTGGCTTGTCTTCGATTTTTGCCCATTCCAAAAAATGGATCAAAGAATCTCTATCAAATTTTGTGTGAAAAACAAAATTAAGTGCGCGGACGCATTCCGAATGTTGACTGCGGCATATGGTGAAGCTACCTTGGACCAGAGCAACGTTTATCGGTGGTACAAAATGTTCTCAGAGGGCCGAGAAGATGCGAACAACGAAATGAGTTCTGGACGCCCGAGCACATTAACAACAGACGAAAACATTGATGAACTGAAGAAAATAATATTGGCCAATCGTCGAATCACCGTTAGAGAAGTTGCTGACGAACTAAACATATCGATTGGCTCGTGCTATTCAATTTTTACCAATGATTTGGGCATGAGACGGGTCGCCGCGAAATTCGTGCCAAAATTGCTCAATTTTGAAGAAAAACAGTGTCGCGTTAACATGGCTAAGGAGCAGTTGAACTCGGTCCGCGACGACCCAAATTTGCTCCAGAGGGTCATAACTGGTGACGAATCATGGGTTTATAAAATAATTTAAAAGTATACATAATAAATCATTTTAAATTTAATTTTAATTTTTATATTTAATAAATTTATTGAATTATTTAAACTTTTATTATTTTAGATTTGTAAATAAACCCCTGGTTAATTCATTTTTATTCTGTTAATTATAAAAACTCTTATTATTTTAGATTTGTAAATAAACCCCTGTTAAATTCATTTTTATTATGTTAATTATAAAACTCTTATTATTTTAGATTTGTAAATAAACCCCTGGTTAATTCATTTTTATTCTGTTAATTATAAAAACTCTTATTATTTTCCAGCAGCTTCCATTGCGATGATTGAGCTTTGGTTTCCACGTCATAACCATAAGGTTATGACGTGGAAACCAGAGGTCAATCATCGCAAAGACAGCTGCTTTTTTGAAATAGGCAAAAATCGAAGACAAGCCAAAACACGTCTAACCAAAACAGCTGTCAACAATTAACTAAACATTAAAAATGGCCGATTTTTTCAGCATAAGCGAGGGACATGGGTACCAACCTAACGCCACAAAAAAAATCGAAAATCGAATTTACGTAGCCCGCAGAAATTCAAAATTCGCGATACTTTTTTAACAGACCTCGTATGTGTGATGTACGTAAGACCGTGCGCGGATGAGGAAAAATAAAATTTGGCAAATGTGTATTTAGACGCTTAAGCATTGTTTATCAAACGTTATATCTTTTTGTCTTTGATGATTAATGGTAAGAAACGAAATTATCACCAGGCTCGGAAAAAATCTATTATTGGTAAAAAAGCCAATAGTTTACATAGGGAACCATAAACTTTGCTTGAAATATGCTTCATTTGAATTTGAAAAAAATATATATATTGAATATATTTGGCTATGTAGAAAATTGCACAATCATCAGGCTGATAAATTGCGTTGAATTAAAAAACCATCTCAGAATTATAGTCTTCGAATCATTGAAACTTTAGAATTACAACCCCTAAAAAAAGGTGTTGAGAAACGACATGAATTTTTTTCGGTTACAATGTACTATTTCATTTAATTGACAATGAACTATTGAAGGGTGGGAATCTTATTTACAATTCAATGATATTGACATGAAAAACTTGAAATAAAAAAATATAAATAGATAAGGCTTTAAGAACATCGTATTCACCACGTAAAACGATGTGTGTTACGTCCTTTCGCTTCTGAGTAGTCGATATAGTTACTTAGCTAAAGTTAGGGAACAAAGAAGGTATACAGCAGGGAGATATTGCAAATCTCGTTGATTGTCATAATTTTCCGTCCAAGTACCAGACAGCAGAGAGCAATTTCTCGAATGGCATAAGAAGTACACGCAGAGAGAGAAAGAGAGAGAGAGAGAGAGCATATATGGTGCAAAGTCGTAAAACACGTATTTGGCTGAACGATCCAACGGGGAGTAACGATAAAGTTAAATCCGCGATTCCAACACTGGCCACACGTACCTCATACATTACTATATCCTCCAACCTTCTTTTCTTAACCCCTTCGATATATATGTATGTATTGTACTGTTGGGTCTGCCGTACGCGCGTCCGTATTACATAACGTACATGTACATCCCGGCAATACCACCCCTTTTTTTTATCGTCCTCTTTGATGAAACGGCCCTTTCAACTCCCTTATTAGCTGGTGCTAAAATCGATTCCGATACACTATAACTATATCACTGCGTTTACAAACCCTCGTAAAATAAAGTTGAAAACACAGAAAAGCTCACGTGTGCAAGCTTAAGGATTTTTCACGACCTATAAAAACAAATGTGGAGAGAAAAATTAGTTTGGGTTCAGCTAAGAAGTTTAATGGAAATTTTTTCTAATTCGCATTTTCATTTTTTAAAAATGTCAAATTATCTTTGTAAAATTATCTTTAGAATTAAATTACATTTGAATTTAACAATTTATTTAAACTAATGAAAACTTGTTTTTTTTGGTCTCTGTTACTATTAGAAAGTGGATCGAACTAAAAAAAACCATGTGATAATTAAGCTGCAGAACTAAATTATGTTAATCGTTCCTATTATCATTGTCCTTACGTAAATATTGTTTACATTTTCGAGTATTATTTATACAGTATAGGAAGGAAAAAGTTCGAGTGAACTCTTCGCATAGACGTTATCTACCGAGACTACCAACGTTATAACTTAGACCTTTAACGCCCACGGAGAGAGTCTCTGATGTATGTACAACGCGGCAACTCGTGGCTTGGCCCTTCAAGCGTACAAAAATGTTCCCACGCTTTTCCCGGAAGTTCGTTGTGAAGGGATGCACCGTTCGTTACTCTCGTTCCATTTCCTCGACACAAACTCGCTCTTTTGTTGAACTGCACATAATGCACTGCGAGAAATTCTAGTAATGCTTAATATAAATGTACAACTTGAAAACCTTTGTCGTGGGCGTTTGTCACGTGCACGAATACGACTTATTGTTAGATTAAACTATCCGAACGTGGAGGAAGGGAGGAGGGGTAAGATTTTGAGTAAATACCTGTTGAAACTAAATAACAAAACTTGTTAATACATCAATTGCTTCCGCGTGAGAGAATTAATTCAGCTGTAATTCAATTATAGCTGAAGTAGCTTTACATTTGGGGGTTGTTGTACCGTTTTTGGCGACAGTACCGTTTGTGGCTATTATCGCATTCTGATAATGGTGCTCTGATAATAGTCGATGTAAATCTACAAAATTATCTACTCGATGTTTCGCGAATTTGAATTATGTTCAGACTTTTCTCCTTTAGAGCATGGCGACCAAAATTAGACCAAAACTGATTACAAATGGTACTTGTACACTACATTAACGGGGGGAAATAGGGTTAGACGGTTCAAAAAATCGATTTTTTTTTAATTTCATAAATTGTTAGTAAAACTATTGAAAAATATGTTCCCAAAGTTTTAAATGAAAATTCCGACTCGTTCTATTGTTATAAGCCATTAAGGGGCGAAATAGGGTTAGGACAGCGTTTTCTCAATGATTTTCATGAATTTTTTCATAGTATAAAAAATGAATATAATTTATTGAAAATTTGAGAATATTTTATACATATATTTAAGTATATACTATACAATTTGTATACATATATTTAAGTATATACTGAAAAATATTAGCGACCCCATATTGCTTGTTTTTTTTGGTACTATTTTTTCAAACGCGTTTTTCTGAAAACGACTTTTTTTTAACTTGCGTACACGCTAGTTTGAAAAGTTTTCAACCAATCGTTTTGAAAATTGGCTGTTACTTTCTTCATAGTATTGCGCTCTATATGAACCTAAAATCGGAATATTATCATTATTTAAAATAATTTTTTTTTTGCAAATAAAGTTGTAAAAAATGGCAAAAAATCATGCTTTTTTGTTTTGACCCTTGTAAAAAATTCAATTTTCTATTTTTTTGGTAGCATTTAGGTTCATATAGAAGAGGGACATATAATAAAAGTAAATTCCAACCTCGTTTAATTTCAGATGAAAATTGCCGTTTCCAGAATGTACGCAAAATGCTGAGTCTGATTGTGACCTGCAATATGGGGTCGCCAATATTTTATAGTATATACTTAAATATATGTATAAAAATCTTATAGTATATACTTAAATATATGTATGAAATATTCTCAAAGTTTCAATAAATTATATTCATTTTTTATACTATAAAAAAATTCATGAAAATCTTTGAGAAAACGCTGTCCTAACCCTATTTCCCCCCTTAACGGGGGAGGTAAAGTTAATTCGGTGAAAAAAAACCATATTTTCAAGATTTTTTTTAGACGATACAGGTAATGAGAAAACGCTGTCCTAACCCTATTTCCCCCCTTAACGGGGGACGTAAAGTTAATTCGGTGAAAAAAAGCATATTTTCAAGATTTTTTTTAGACGATACAGGTAATGCTGGTTTATTTATTTACTTTCCATATAATAATACAACATCTAAACTATATTTTCCTACATTTTCATTGCAAAATATTGATAAATAAGCCGTTGGCAGCAAATCTCCGCAGGCGCCTCGAAAAAAAGTTGTTTTGCGATGTACGCTATAACTCGTCACTGGATAATCCCAAATAAAAAAATCAAAATGCATTTATTAGGTGAGATGTTTCTCGAGGTAACGCTGTCGAGTTTTTTTTTATCGATTTTTTCATTTTTGGTAGCACTTGAAGTCAAAAACGCGATTTTCGCTAAAAAAATCGGCAAATTTGTTAATGTAAAATAAAAAATAATTATAAAAAAATACTCGGCAGCGTTACCTGGTCATTTATATGTAGAAATAGTGTACGAAATTTAAAAAGAATCGGTGTATTAGATTTCGAGTTACAGCGTACACCGACTTCAAAAATGGCAAGTTTTAGAAAAACTCTTTAAATTTGTTCACACTAGAAAACCGGTCTGGACCAACGGACGCTCGAATGCTCATAACTCCGTTAATTTTGCTCCGATTGACTTGAAGTTTTGATACAATATTCGTGAGATGTTATCAATTCATTTCAAAAAATGAAAAAAAAAGTTTACATACCTTACCCCGCCCTTAAGTACTGTTTTCCACTAAGTTACCACAATTGGATAAACCTCCGAACGCTACGATGGAAACATTGGCATTTTTCTTCACCAGATATGCAAATAATACCAAACAACAAGTATGCAAATTAACGAGAAAAATGAAGGGTGCAAATTGGAACTTGGATAATGCTTCGTCGTCATTATTGTGCTCACATAAAGTTTCCTCTATGAGAAAACCAAATTGGAAAAAGCTCCGACGGAGGAAAATTTGTGAATGAGAAAAAAATAATACCGTAGCAATATCCAAATGTCAATTTGGCACCATTGATTTTGTAATTATTTTGCAGCTATACTATAAATAACTGAAAAAAATGAAATTCGTTCAATTCAATGAAATATTTTTACTTCAGCTATAATATAAATTTTTCAGCTATCCTCTCTTAAAAAGTTCATGACGATACATCGAAGATTATCAAAATTTCGATAGTTTAGTTGTTCAGATTGAAGCCTTTCTATTCGCGCTGTGATTGGTTGGTGATCGGACGACTTTTGTGGCCAAGTTCTGTTCTGTCACCGCAATATCGGTAGTAGACCGTATATGTTTTGACGTTTGTGTTCTTTTTAAGTATTATCATAACTATTATTAATATTTATATACAATGATGATATTATCGTTGATATTATAAGCGCATCTTAATAATAAGTAAATAAGTAAAATGAGTGGTGTTCACCGGTGTACGAATATATCGGTACAGCAGTGAAAACCAGTATGGGTGAAGGGTTGTAAAAACATCAATAGGTATAATATACTCCCAGGTATAAAATGGAAAAGCTGAAAGAAATATTTGAAAGTTTCGCGCAACCGATGAGACGGAAGTATTGAATCCAGTTTATGCACATACCATGGTGATGCTTATTAACCATCTATAATATGTATTATAATGTAATAGTCTTATCCACATGTCTCGTGACGCCGCACTCCTTTTTTTCTTTCCATCCACTTACATCTTATGATGAATAAGTGTTCGGAGTCTCGCTTGACCATTGAGAAGAATTAATATTCTTTTTCGAACACTAAAAGATAAAGAATAGTTCTGACGACAATTCCTATTTCGAATAATATTTTTGATGATCCACGATGTATACGATCCCTATTCGTTATTTTATATAAAAGAAATTGTAAAAAATTCTAAATAACACGATAACTTGATACGATGAATGTTACGAAATCATCGTTTTTTTCAGTATATTCTCCGCATTCAGCGTATTGTACGTCCGTATGTTATACGTATTTTGGACGACCATTTATACTTGGCTCATCAAATCTTTGCCAGAAATAAAGAACATGGCAAAAATGATTGATACAAAAGAGGGGCAAGAAAACCAGGAGGCAGCGTTGGTTAAAGGGATGAGTATGAGGCATTAACACGATAGAAACAATAAATTCACAATAAACAAACAACTTTTGACCAATGAGAATAAGCAATAATTACAAGACTTCTTCGTTAAGTCGAGAGTCAAATATCGAGTTGGTTCGGGGTCATTTTTCCATTTAACTTGGATCCTCATTAGGTACCAGTCGGTTTTTTTTAGCTATAATAAGGATACGTCGGGGTCAGTCGAATGAAAAATTGATCCAACAGCTACTCTCTGCTCGACACCCAATCTCGAATAACTCAATGAACAAGCAGCGTACAGTGCCGAAAAGTATAAGAGCGCTGCGGCGCCACCAGTAAACTGCTCGCGCGCGGCAGCGCGTGTGCCCATTCCCTAGTAATATAAATAATGGAAAAAAATGGAATTCGTTTGATTGAATGAAATATTTTTTTCTTCATGCCCATAAAGTCTTTGCATTTTCTCCGTTAGTCTTCGGTAAAAAAAAAGAAAGAAGAAAAAACGATAGAGCACGAACGAAAAAGATGCACGAGGATGGTATGTCCCAATGGATTCGCCCGGTACACGCGAGGCCAAATACATAACCATCAAACACATCGCGGATGAACGCTTAGTATATAGACCATATAAGGATGTGAGTAGCTCCTTGGTTCTTAAAAGACGCGACGCAAAAGCTCCTCTCGGTGCGAATTGAACGCACACAGCTTAACGGGCCAAAAGAGACCGAGAATATCACGTGCGAAGCTAACACGTCTCCGGGGAGTTCCAGGGTTACGAGGTAGTCACGTCTCCAGGTTACGTGTATATGTATATATATAGAGTGAAGGGAGGAACGCCTTGCCAAAGTACAGAGAGATAGGAGAGAGGGTTGGAGAAAGAGAGCCACGTAGAGGTGGGTATTTACGCGTTTCCAAGCTCTTTCCCTTACACGATCCTCCGGGGTTCATTCTTTTTTCGTCCTCTCCTGACCCTTCCCTCTAACGCGCTGGCCTCACTCTTTCAGCCCCTCTATTTCTTTGGTTAGTGGCTCTGAGAAAGGACACACACAGGACTACGATCGTGCGGGATACGATCTCTGGCCCAACGGTCCACAGAGAGACGGGAGACGAAGAAAAAAGAAAAGAAAAGAAAAATGCACGTGACAGACATGCATCCTAGACACGATGCACCCTCTCTCTCAGAGACTTCGGGCATCGTCGCAGTAAGTACGTAAGTACAGCATTATATATAGTATCTCTTTACTGGCTGTACCATAAGCCTGTTCTTTCTCGCATCACCCCCTTTTTTTTTCTTAACCCCTTGATAAATTTATAAGACCATCAGGAGAACACGGGACGCGAAGAGCACCGAGAGAAATCCCTTGCGAGGGACGAAAAAGCCGTTCGATATGCCCGAGAGCAAAGTAACGTCCGGGGATTCGGCTGTGATATATTGAAAATTGAATGAAATTTCAAGACGACGAAATTAAAAAAAAGCTTCTTGATTTTTCAATAAAATTAGCATTTATTTTTATTTTTTTATAAAAGAATAATCCGTGTATTCCGCCGATTTTCAAGCACGGTCCATTTTCTTTCTTGACGGGAACAATGCGAATTTATCATCCGGATATTTCGCAGAACTCTCCGTTTGAATTTGACAGCCTTTTGTTTACCCATCGACGAAGTTAGAAACGGACAGTTTTAGTTTTTTTTAACAAAGTTTTTGGGGTCCTACCTGGCAAATTGGAAGTTACGATACCAAAATATATAAGTAAATCGCTTCTGGCATGGTTAATTTGCATAGTTGGTACATGTTCCTTGAATATCACACAATTTTCAAAGGTCCCCACTATACCGACGCTGTTGGAGTTTCTTACCGACTTTCACACAATCTCAAGCTCCGATCACTCCGAGAAACGTGAAATGTGCTGTCTCCGAACTGACACAACCGATTGGAATGAAATAAGCTTCGCCACTGCAATTTAGGCGCAAAAAGTGGCTCAACTCATTTCCTCCTAATCTGTCGTGGCGTTTCCAGGAAAGTGCTGATAATAATTTGCAGCTATCTCTCGCGATAATATGTCACGTGGCTAGACTCAATTCTGATTAGACTAAGCAAACTACCTTAGTCCAATCAGAATTGTGGCAAAAAGTGGTTAAGCGTTTGATGTTTGGAAATAACCCTTTCGGGTTTTTACGCATGACTCTTCCTAATTCCATCATTTTCCATTTTTCCTCCTATCACTCCCTACCCGCACTTCGGTAAGCTAAACTAACTTCCATTGCGTCCGCAGACGTCTTAGCTACACTGTATCGCATTTGCCATGGACACAGGGAAACTGCGGAAAACCTGTGTCGATACAGACGGCTTCTGTTTTCGAGTGACTTTCAGTTGTATTACCATCAGGAACTCAGAAAAACTGCCTCAGTAGTCGGCGTGTAAGCCAGCGTACGTCGGTCAACGTACGAGGTCTTCAAAAAGTATCGCGAATTTTGAATTTCCGCGGGCTACGTATATTCAATTTTCGATTTTTTTGGCGCATTATGTTGGTACTCATGTCCCTCACTCATGCTGGAAAAATCGGCCATTTTGAATGTTTAGTTAATTGTTGACAGCTGTTTTGGTTAGACGTGTTTTGGCTTGTCTTCGATTTTCGCCTATTCCAAAAAAGCAGCTTCCATTGCGATGATTGAGCTTTGGCTTCCACGTCATAACCATAAACCAATGATTCGTCATCAGTTATGACCCGCTGGAGCAAATTTGAGTCGTCGCGAACCGAGTCCAACAGCTCCTTAGCAATGTTAACGCGACACTGTTTTTGTTCGAAATTGAGCAATTTTGGCACGAATTTCGCGGCGACCCGTCTCATGCCCAAATCATTGGTAAAAATCGAATAGCACATACCAATCGATATGTTTACTTCCTCAGCAACTTCTCTAACGGTGATTCGACGATTGGCCAATATTATTTTCTTCACTTCATCAATGTTTTCGTTTGTTGTTGATGTGCTCGAGCGTCAGGAACGCATTTCGTTGTTCGCATCTTCTCGACCCTCTGAGAACATTTTGTACCACTGATAAACGTTGCTTTGATCCAAGGTAGCTTCGCCATGTGCCACAGTCAACATTCGGAATGCGTCCGCGCACTTAATTTTGTTTGTCACACAAAATTTGATACAGATTCTTTGATCCATTTTTAGGAATAGGCAAAAATCGAGGACAAGCCAAAACACGTCTAACCAAAACGGCTGTCAACAATTAGTTAAACATTCAAAATGGCCGATTTTTTCAGCATACGTGAGGGACATGAGTACCAACTTAACGCCACAAAAAATCGAAAATAGAATGTACGTAGCCCGCGGAAATTCAAAACTCGCGATACTTTTTGAACAAACCTCGTATGTACATGTAACATCTCTTTATATTATATAAATATATCGCCGCCGCCGCCGTGTACAAGAGTTGCGGGCGGGGGGAGCGGCCGCCGTGAGTTGGAACTGTGGGGTTTGGCGCGAGAGGCGCGCAGGGGGGCGAAGCCTTCCCAGTATCTATATATGTGTATATCGTTGAAAGCCCGAGACGACAACGTCATTATTGGAATATGAGAGTATATGCTTCGATGAATGGGACTCACTTGAATTATTGTCATGGAGAAGTTCGAAGAGATTGTTTTATCAAACATTTTAATACACGATCAAGGAGTTTTTAAGGTAGTAGTCTGGTAACTTAAGCCGATTTTTATGTCTTTTTTGGAGGGCGTTTTTTTTAGGAAAATAAAAATGAATCGTTTTGGATATTTAGGATATTTTTATTTACATATTGAAGATGCAAAAAAAATTTTTTTCGAGAAAATTTAATAGTGTATTATTATTATTGGTCGAAGTTGGCACCTCGAAAAAAAAGCGCGTGGGTGGCCCTGGTGATTTTGGCTCTTGATGTTATCTGAAATCAAAAATTCTTGATAATTCTTAATCTATAGACATGTCATTGTGGTCGGAACTACTGAAGTTAAATTTCATGGATAAATAACAAAATGGCGGACTTCGGAAAAAAGTTTTTTTTTTCCAAGTCCGCCATTTTGTTATTTAGACATGTCATTCTGGTCGGAACTACTGAAGTTAAATTTCATGGATAAATAACATAATGGCGGACTTTGGGAAACATTTTTTTTTCCACCCTAATTTCATGGATAAATAACAAAATGGTGGACTTTGGAAAAAAGTTTTTTTTTCCAAAGTCCGCCAGTAACTTTTTTCAGTAGAAAAAAGTTTTTTTTTCCAAAGTCCGCCAGTAACTTTTTTCAGTAGAAAAAAGTTTTTTTTTCCAAAGTCCGCCATTTTGTTATTTATCCATGAAATTTAACTTCAGTAGTTCCGACCAGAAAGACATGTCTATAGATTAAGAATTATCAAGAATTTTTTATTTCAGATAACATCAAGAGCCAAAATCACCGGGGCCACCCACGCGCTTTTTTTTCAAGGTGCCAACTTCGATCAATAATAATAATAATAATATACTATTAAATTTTTTCAAAAACATTTTTTTTGTATCTTTAATATGTAAATGAAAACCTGCTAAATATTCAAAACGATTCATTTTTATTTTCCTACAAAAAAACGCCCTCCAAAAAAGACTTGACAATCGGCTTAAGTTACCAGACTAACTACCACCTCGACCACCTTCATCAATAATTTCATCAAAAAAATAATCTATATCGGGAATTAATGTGAAAAAAATCTTATCTGAAATCTGTGGAAAAAATCTATCTGTTTAATGTGAAAAAACCTTCTAACCGACAAATTATCATTATCAAGAATTTTAACGAACAAAATGCGCCGTCAAGAAAACGTTATTAAAAAAATGTATTAAAGTTTGTTATCAAGAATTCCAACTGGTCGAAATAAAAAAGAGCTTCTCCCTTCGTACACGGTTATAATTTTTCTTGAAATATTCCCCGACAAACTGTACGATTCTGGTGTTAATAAAGTATACCTTTTGCAGTGTCACGATCGAGATGGCGGGCGAGCGTCTCGTGCTCGCCACTTTTTCTTATCACAAGACAGAGCTCGTCCATTTCGTGCCAAAGTTTTATTCATCTTATTCAATACGATATTTCGAATGAAAAGTCTTTTCGTGGCTCAATGTGAGATACTAATTTATATCTTCTCGAAATATAACTAATTCATTACAGAGGCTTCGGCGATTCATCCGTTCCCGCGAATTCTCGGAAATTCTTAAGTACATTTGTCCTCTTTTTCGAGCACTCAATTAAATACCGTCTCAACACTTTACTGAGACTCTATGTACATCTTTATGTATTATATAATCGTATTTAAAATAACTCGGGGTCGAACAGAAGTTGCATCCTCTCTCGACGCCATTGTATATATATACATATATTTTTGTAGTAAAATATTTCGCTTCAAGAGAACACCGTTCAATTTAACGTACGATAGAACGACAAATGTTTATATATATATGTACAGTTTACAACATGATATAAGTGAAAATAAAATGACGAACGTCTTTGAATACTGATAGCGTCGTATATTGTCGTATACTATATAGTCGTTCGACTTCTTTACGACACTTTTTCTGCAATATTGTATATCGGCAACTAGGAAGTAAAAAGACGTAAGACACAAGGTTTACCGGGTAAAGTGATTTTCGTTATGATCTTTTGTTTGTTAGTATTTTATTTATATATATATATTAGGGCGATTTTTTTTTTCGACTATTTTTTTTTCTCAGTCCCCACTTGAAATTTTGTTGGATATGTCGAAAAACAAATTTCCTGAAAGTTACAGCCCTTAATATTAATTCTGAGTACTTTCCCTTAGCGTGAAAAGATTTTCCATCTAAAATACACGTAAATCGAATTTTTTTTATTTCAAAATTCTATAACTCAGCCGCATTTTATGCTATCATATTGTTCTTGGTTTCGATTTACTCAGAATAAAACAATCTAGAAAAGTGCCTATTGCGGTGAAAGTGTAAAATTTATTGGTGAGTTGGTACGGGTCACTGAAGTTGATTTTTACCCAAAATTCCCGGTTTTTTGCTGTTATCTCCGAAACAATTAACTTTACGAAAAAAATGTAAATAAAAAATTTGTTGGAAATTTAATTTCCTACAAAAAAGATCCTATCGACCCAATTGCTTAGATTAATATTTCTTGAGATATTTAACTTTAATTTATGAGTAGTATACAATTTTTACGGTAACATAAACCGTAAAAATTGTATACTACTCATAAGTTAAAGTTCAATATCTCAAGAAATATTAATGTAAGCAATTGGGTCGATAGGACCTTTTTTATAGGAAATTAAATTTCCAATAAATTTTTCATTCACATTTTTTTCGTAAAGTCAATTGTTTCGGAGATAACAGCAAAAAAACGAGAATTTTGAGTAAAAATCAACTTCAGTGACCCGCACCAACTCACCAGTAGAATTTGCACTTTCGCCGCAATAGGCACTTTTCTAGATTATTTTATTCTGAGTAAATCGAAACTAAGAACAATATGATAGCATAAAATGCGGCTGAGTTATAGAATAAAAAATAAAAAAAATTCGATTTACGTGTATTTTAGATGGAAAATCTTGTCACGCTAAGGGAAAGTACTTAGAATTAATATTAAGGGCTGTAACTTTCAGGGAATTTGTTTTTCGACATATCGAACAAAATTTCAAGTGGGGACTGAGAAAAAAAATAGTCGAAAAAAAAAAATCGCCCTAATATATATATATATATATTATATATATATATAAGATATTCTTGATCTCTCGTTGTTCACCCAGGTCCAGTGAATCAAGGGTATTCTTTTGTATGTGAGGACATTAGGATGTCCTTGATCGATTTCACCATTCAGCCTCTCGTGGACTCTCCAGACATCGAAACGACCATCAACCCCTTATTCTTTATCTGTGTACTATATATATATATATATATCCCGGTACGGCTTCTGTAGTGCTTTCACCCTTGCTCCGTGGGCACGAATATAGAGGCATATATCCCGCAGGGTTTGTTGCACCCTGACGTTAAATCGGGAAGCGAACGCCATAGCGAAGCGACTGCGAAGTTACAATTTATATATTTATATATACATATATAAATTGTGTGTCTAGTATATATAAATATATACATATATATATATAGAGAAAACATCGAAACACCCTCGGTAATGTCATACATCAACAAGCGTATCGCAACGCTCACCCCGTGAGCTGACGGGGGTTGTTTACGACACCCCCGATAATATTCCGTTTCGCGGAGCTTTTGAGGCTATACAGACCTCCGCACTATGTTTCTCAAGCACTTCCTGTATGAATTCATCGCACGTCATGTACTCACTATATATTATTGGATTTTCTAGACCAGATCGACAGAGCCGTAATTCTCAACAGCCATTTTTTACTTCCAAAAAAAATTCTGCTTTCGTGAAATCAATTGTTTTTTTTCCCGATACTTTCATATCAGACTGGACCAAGTAATCAAAAATTCATATTTAGACAACAAATTTGAATTTATTTCTGTGGCTATGTCACCAGACAACCTATAAAGCCAAATAATTCGGCTATCTCAAGAACAATTTGACCTATTTTGATCATAATTTACACGTAGCTTGAGTATCTACTTCGTTGAAATTTTTCGAAAAGTCTTCAACGGTTGTCAAATTTGACACGACTTTGACTTGTCAAAAAATGCTTGTGGTTGCTCGTACTTTTGTAAATTTCGAGATATCAAACTAATTTTTTTTTTAAATAAATAAAACAGTATTAAAGTACGATGGGTTTTGAAATTGGCTAAAATCGGTCGACGCGTTCGACTGTTAATAAATTTTCGAATTTTTCGAAAAATTACTCCGATCACTTCCGCAAATTTTGAGATATCTGCCCTAAGTTTTTTACATGAATACATTATCATGAAAGATAGTTTGGTATTGAAATTGGCGAAAATCGATGGGAGGACTCGTGATTTATAAAATTTCGAATTGTTTTTAATTTTTCAAAAAAAATGCTGTGTCTATTCTAACTTTGGCAATTTTTCAGATATAGGATTAATGTTTTTTTTTAAATGAATAGAGTACCATGAAATGATATTTCGTATTGAAAGTTTAGGGCAAATCGATATAAGAATGATTCGGCGAAACTTTGAATTTTTGTTGAATTAAACAAAAAGTCTGTATCTGTTGAAATGGAAGTAGGTAAAAAAGCGTGGAAATTAGAAGCACACATTGTTATCTCATTATTTTATCTCGCTCACAAATCTTCCACAATGAAGAGGCCAAAATTGAAAAAGTACTTTGTTCGAACATAGTACTTTTTCAATTTTGACTTTTTCATTATGGAGTTTTGTGAGCGACATAAAATATACAGGAAGTAATGTTGCAAGTTACTAATTGGTAATACGTTTTTTTCTTCATTTTTTACGACCCAGTGTGGGAGGAAAAAATAAACACGTCATAAGAGTGATGAATAAAATTGAAAATGCGTTAAATCAATTAATTATTATTATTTATTAGTTTAATTTACTATTAACCAGTAAGTATTATTATCTGCGAGCAAAAATACTTTAGTTGATTTCACAGATATTCATTTCATTCCAGAATACGAATGGAACAAATCAAATTCACTTTTGCCTCGTTATTTTATTTTATTTATTTTTTCAACCTCGATATTGTTTGCCGCGGTGTATCCCCTTCGGTACTTTTTGTTTCCGCTCGAAAGAATTCACAATTTCACTGTCTATGTGTATCACAGAGAGAACAATTGTTTCCGCAAAATTCTCCCTCGGAAATACGGAACAGAGAGAAAAACTCGTGATAACAGGAGCTAGTAGCAAATCGAGTTTGTGTTCGTATGTTTGTATATATATATAGATCGTTGAATCTAGAGGTGGTTAGCGCTTCAAAGTTCGTGAGACCGCACACACGATAGTCGAGGGTTTTGTTGAGAAATTTCATATTCACTATATGTGCTTGTATTGTATATACATCAATACACAAACGAACCATCTTTTTGATGCTTTTCCACGGTCTCGATCTCTCGCCTCCTTCCGTGCCTCTTAACCGCACAAAATCGAGTGAAAGTTTCTGCCGGAATTCCACTCCGATATAATACGCTCCGCTGGCGATAGTCGGGTAGTTTTCGTAGAGAGAAACGCGAAGCGTTAATCAAGCTTTACCTTCATTAAAAGTCTCGAGGATTCACAGATCGCTGCGATCGTTCGTATATATACCGGATGTACGCGCTGTAAATATAAACTTTTTTGGTCGTTGTATCCCATCCGTGCCACGGCATACTCTTCGGTACAATTTTATTATATATGGGCCATTTCACGTCAAATTGATCTGGCTATGACCATCCTCTGAGAATTCGTGACTAATTTTTTGTACTGTTATTACAACCCTTAAGGCAGTCGTCTGGTCTAGAGCGAGATTTTTGACGTCATTTCTAATGTGCAATAACGTTTAAACCGTTGAAGTTGTCTTGATGAAAATTTACACATGCATTTATTGATCCTTAGAGAATACTTGTACGTTAAAAAAAAATTATTTTGAATATTTTCATGTAGTTTTTTGCCTTGTTGCAACATGGTGCGCCGAAATCGGCGCCCACTCTGGACGATGTTGTATGCATCTGAAAAAAAAAAATATATATATAGTCTCAATCTGTATGAGTATTCTGAGCACTGGTAGCAGAATTAGTACTTAAAAAAAAATTTTGACAAAATGGCGGCCTGTTGAACTCTCATTAATGATATTTCATACATACATTTCATACATTTTCGTATTCGACGAGTTATAAAATGTCGGCAAAATCATTGTTCGACTCAATTCTGCTACCAGTGCTCGGAATACTCATACAGATTGAGAATATATATATATTTTTTTTTTCAGATGCATACAACATCGTCCAGAGTGGGCGCCGATTTCGGCGCACCATGTTGCAACAAGGCAAAAAACTACATGAAAATATTTAAAATAATTTTTTTATTTTAATGTACAAGTATTCTCTAAGGATCAATAAATGCACGTGTAAATTTTCATTAAGACAACTTCAACGGTTTAAACGTTATTGCACATTAGAAATGACGTCAAAAATCTCGCTCTAGACCAGACGACTGCCTTAAAAAGGCATACATATTTTTTCCTAGATTTTTTTTTACCAATCTCTATTTAGCATTGATTTAAGCTGAAATTTTCAAAAAATCGATTTTTTTTACAGATTTTTATTCTTTATACTTTTAAGAATTAAAAAAAAAATTTCAGAAAATTTCACTTCGTTACAAAGTTATAGCTGGAATGGGACACTAGCCGTAAGTTCACGTTGTACCTACCACAAACTTTCAGGGGGGGAAATAGGGTTAGGACAGCGTTTTCTCAACGATTTTCATGAATTTTTTAATAGTATAAAAAATGAATATAATTCATTGAAACTTTGAGAATATTTTATACATATATTTAAGTATATAGTATAAAATTTTTGAAGAATTTCCGTGGAAAACACCGAAAATATTAGCGACCCTATATTGCTGGTCACAATCAGACTCAGCATTTTGCGTACATTCTGGAAGCCGCAATTTTCATCTTAAATCAAACGAGGTTGGAATTTACTTTTATTATATGTCTCTCTTCTATATGAACCTAAATGCTATCAAAAAAATAGAAAATTGCTTTTTTTATAGGGGTCAAAACAAAAAAGCATGATTTTTTGCCATTTTTTATAACTTTATTTGCAAAAAAAAAATTATTTTAAATAATGATAATATTCCGATTTTAGGTTCATATAGAGCGCAATACTATGAAGAAAGTAAATGCCAATTTTCAAAACGATTAGTTGAAAACTTTTCAAACTAGCGTGTACGCAAGTTAAAAAAAAGTCGTTTTCAGAAAAACACGTTTGAAAAAATAGTACGCTCGGTTATACACGTGGCGCGCTCGGGGCCTGAAGGAGAGCTACTCACTTCAATGGCTTATAACAATAGAACGAGTCGGAATTTTCATTCAAAATTTTGGGAACATATTTTTCAATAGCTTTACTAACAATTTATGAAATAAAAAAAAAATCGATTTTTTTAACCGTCTCACTCTATTTCACCCCTTAAACGTGTTTTTTCTCGAAACTATATTTTCAGCACGATAAATCGGTCGATTTTTAATGTTTTTTAACGTTTTTTTTTAAATCGTGATAATTATTTTCTCTATAGTTTGACGAGAGGTTTTTTTAATTTTTTGGTTGAACAATTTTTAAAAATTATTCAACACTAATTTTTTTTTTTAAACTGCATACTAAATTTTAACTAATGCAATTTCTTTATTTGTGAAAAATAAAATTCTCTCCGTCAGACTATTACTACTACATTATTGTACTAGATCCTTTTTTATTTTTGCAGATTGGATAATTTTTGGTGAAGTGATGCTGTCGACAAAGATGCGCTATGGTTTTCATCAGTAGTCCATTTATACGCGGAAAGAATAATGTTAATATTTGAAAAAAAAAATTTTTAATTTTTTTTCTTATAGTTGAAAAGTTAATAAAAAATGTGAAATCGAGAATTTAATTTTTTTTTAACCTTATAACCTTTATAATAATTTTTCAAATTTACTGGGTTGTCATCGCGCGCAGCGATACGTGAGCCCTTAAAAAAAATATTCTACATAAAACGAAAGGTTTACTCGTAATTGAAAAATCAGAAAATTCCGACAAATACTCCGTCTGATGTCAACATTTTTTAACCATATCCCAGAGTGGGGTGGCGTAAGGTTCTATTTTTTTCGACGTTTATTTGTTTGCAAAATATTTGAAGAATCGAGCCACGGGTCATATCGGTATTCGTGTTTAACATTTTTTATTTTGCCCAGAAAATTTGCGAAAATAATGTTTGTTACAAAAATTTTGAAATAATTCTCACAAATCATCTGTCAAACATCAACATTCTTAATCTAGAGCCCGAAGTATAAGACGTTTCGTTTTAATTTTCCAATTATTTGTTTAACAAAAAACATTGAAAAAATCGAAGCAAACGCTGGGAAACTCTGTGGGATATGGCTCAAAGACATTTCTAGAATATACAGAGAATTTTCTAGAATTTTTTCAAATTTTTCTTACCACCGTTAACCTTTTCTATGAAGCAAAATAATTGTCGTTAAATAATTGCTGAGTAGCAATTAGTGAAAAATACCTAGAAAATAAAACTGCTTTCCTTTTAGGACTGTAACAATAATATGGAAAATTGTGTGTCGAATGTCCCGTGCGTGTATACCAAACCAAACCAAACCAAACCAAACAGTTTTTCCAGATCGTCCTCGTCGTTTTTGTCGTACAGCCGACGGAGCCGTGGCGCTCCGGAATCTCACGACGTGTACCCCATGTCAGCAGGGGTGTGTATACATATACGAGTATATACGAATGACGATTTCAAAGATTGCAGTTGGCAACGAGATTCGAGTGTCCGCGACACGAGCCAAGTTGCCGTAACAGGATCGATAATACCTCTCGCTATATAGCGATGCTGGAACAGCTATGTCTAACCCCTTCTTCACCCTCGATCCCTTACCATCCACCCACACGATCTATTTTTTTCTCATCGTGATATTTTTACCGATACCGAAACGATAGTAGACGAAAGTTCCAATCGCCGAAGATTACATATTGAACAAAGAGTTTAAGGGATAACACCACTGTGACCCCCTGTTTTTTTTCACATTTTGCAAGAATTTTTTTTGTGGGAAAAAAAAGAGATATTCGAAAAATTTTTTTGGGTTTTGTTCCTTGTTTATTAATGTATCAAAAAACATTTTTTTCACATTTTTCACGCCGCATGGTGGCGCTGGGGAAGCTCTCGCGTCAGGTGCTGTCCGGTGTTGTAAAAAAATAGGCACGCCTTTGAAATTAACTTTAATTTCAAAGGCGTGCCTATTTTTTTTTAAACAATATTTTTCCAAATCCTTATGTACTTCTCTTCAAAATATCATATTATTAAGGAAAACACTCGGTATTTTTTTTCAAATCGACGTTGAAGAGAGTTCTGCTGCGTGCCGCGGAGATGACAGCACCTGACGCGAGAGCTTCCCCAGCGCCACCATGCGGCGTGAAAAATGTGAAAAAAATGTTTTTTGATACATTAATAAACAAGGAATAAAACCCAACAAAATTTTTCGAATATCTCTTTTTATTCCCACAAAAAAAAATTCTTGAAAAATGTGAAAAAAAAACAGGGGGTCACAGTGGTGTTATCCCTTAAGGCTTCGTAGACATTCATATGTCCAACAGTGGATTCACAATCATGCGCCGGAATTTACAGAAACGTACAAAATTTAAACTTCGCTTGCAAGAAAAATATAGGACTCACGGGACTCTGATAGGAACTAAAACGATCTTTTTCGATCGCAAACAACATACTTTACTAGTCAATCGTCCAAAACTTGTGGTAAAAAAATTATAGCGATTTTAATTATTGATAGATTTTGGTGACTCGACACCCTGAAATCCGTCATCCCGTGTGAAGGCTCTTTTTTACGGTTTTTTGGGTTTTTTCTTAGCCAACTAAATAAAGAAACAGCTGCAACATTTTTACGACATATTTATCCACATTTTGCGTGCACTTTACAATTTTTTCAGCCCGGAATGGTCGCTCATTGCTGAGGTACACGGCAACTTAGCCACTCATTTTCGAAAAACCGGTTACCACGATTACGGGCGTTTTGCTTATCTGAAACAAAAAAATCAAGCGGCATTTTAATCGGTGAAGTTTTAATTACACTTGGAACTAGGATTATCAAAAAATATTGACCAGTTTTTTTTTGTCATGCTGAAGAAATCGTAAAAAAAAACAAAATTGACGATAAGAGTTCGACAAGTAGCCAAAAATTGACTCGTCGATATTTTTTGATAATCCTAGTTCCAAGACTAGTTAAAACTTCACGGATTAAAATGCCGTTTGATTCTTTTGTTTCAGATAAGCAGAACGCCCGCAATCGTAGTAACCGTTTTTTAAAAATGAGCGGCTAAGTTGCCGTGTACCTCCGCAGTGAGCGACGGATTCGAGCTGAAAATATTGTAAAGTGTGCTAAAAATGTGAATAAATATATGGTAAAAATTTCGCAGTTGTATCTCTATTTAGTCCGCCAAAAAAAAAAAATCCCCAAAAAAGTGTAAAAAAAGAGCCTTCACACGGGATAACGGCCTTAAATTAATCATCTTACAATGTGCTCGAATTAAATACGTATTAATTCTGGGTGCAGATATATATTACAGTATAGTGCATCATTTTCTCGCTACGTCTTTTTACTTGCCATGCCTTTTCAAGTATACTTTACTAGTAATTCGTCTAAAACTTCTGGCAAATAAATCATAGTGGTTTTAATTGTTGATACATTTTCGTGACTCGACACCCTTAAATTAATCATCCTACAATATACTCGAATTAAATAAGTATTAATTCTGAGTGCAGATGTATATTACAGTATAATGCGTCATATTCTCGTCACGTCTTTTTACGTCCTGTCTTTCCAAAACTTCATAACCAGTGATTATGTCCAGCAGTGAATTCTCAATCATGCGATAGAATTTACAGGAACGTAAAAAATTCAAACTGCCCTAGCACTAAAAATATAGGAGTCACAGAACTCTGCCAGAAACAAAAACGTTTTTTTTTCGATCGCAAACAACATACTTTACCACTCATTTATCTAAAACTTCTGACAAATGAATTATAGCGGTTTTAATTGTTGATACATTTTCGTGACTCGACACCTTTAAATTAATCATTTTACAATGCGCTCGAATGAAATAAGTATTAATTTTGGGTGCAGATACATATTACACTATAATGCATCATTGTCTCGTTAGTTCTTTTTACTTGCCATGCCTTCTCAAGTATGAATTATGAATCAGCATAAGCGCGTTTTCCCACTCTCTTCGAGCAAAAAAAAAAAAAAAAACTCGATCGCGTTACGACGACAACAGTGGGTAACAGCGAACCGTTGCTCTTTAACGGTTCGCTGTTACCCACTGTTGTCGTCGTAACGCGATCGAGTTTTTTTTTTTTTTTGCTCGAAGAGAGTGGGAAAACGCGCTTATATGTTTGCATACATATGCAAACATATAATACCTATGTATACAGAGGAGCATCTATACGGCTTACAATTAACGTTGCGGCAATAACAATGAGACTCGCTGTGCGATGTGGACGCACGTGCTGTATACAGACACCGGTAGTGGGCTAACACCATTTGTTCGTTCGTTCGTTCGTTCGTAAATGCCTCATGCGTGCATTTGAATGCACATTTTGCCCATACTCGTGTATGACATTCTCGCTGGTGCATCTCGTTTGCTTACGCGTCTGGACACATACGCGTCTCGTTGGCAATAGCATTAAAACGCCCACCGATGTAGTTTTGAAATCCTATCGATCTTGCAACCCACGACTCGGCGACGATGATTGATATACGTACACATCGACCGTTAACAAAGGGAAACACGTCAGTGTTTTGTCGAAAAGAAGGCGTTACTCACGTGATTTTATACCCTAAAACGTCTGAGGTAAAGTCTTTTTTTTTTGTGCGAGCAACCGATATGTTTGGTTGTCAAGAGAAACGACCCGGAGAACCACCGAAATAACATATGTATTTCCGGCCACGAATGCCAATCTTATGTTAACCTCGCTATACATACATACAGAATGATTCAGAATACCCGAACCATCCGTCACAGACGGATTCGGGATGATCTCGTGAATCGAACGCCACTTGAACGCAAAAAAATCGCAATCAAATGTAACTGCGGGATAATTAAATTTCAGCCAGTCACCGCGTGGCTTATATCGTTGTCGGCCTTTCCATTCGCCTATTGAAGATATAGGTGTACTCGTAAGGAGCACCGTGTGACATGTGAAGCACGATTTAGACGATGTAGCTTGTCGACACTGTTTGCTGTCGCGCGACGATACGCTCGAAGAAAAACATTTTCATTTGAGAAAACAAAAGATATCCAGAAAAATGTCGAACGTGGTATCGAGCATGACATTGAATGAGATCAGCTGAACTTCAATTACCTCGTAATTAAATTTTGTTGCCATGTCTTTTTGATGTGAAACATCTTTACGCGCGTTGGGAGTAAATCGGTCGATAGGGAACGTCGATGGCGCGTCGTGGTGACGCTCCCCTCCACGCAATTCTGCGCACGGATTGATTGCGCATGCAGAGAGGCGATTCTGAACCAGTGGTGCGATTCTGTACCACGTGCAATATCATAGCGTCTGATGCAAAACCGAAATAGCCTATGAGAGTCGCGCCTTGCCGCTGGAATCTTCCTTGCAATTGGCTGTCGAGTTGCGTCGCTTCGTTGCGTCAAGTACAGAATCGCACCCCTGGATGTGCTATTCATAAGTCTCAAGGGGGGACTTACAGCGAAATTGTTTATGAATATAAGAAAACTCATTCTATACAATTATTATATGTAGCCCTATCGCGAGTAACGCGATCGAAGTATCGATATGCGAAAGTATCGAAGGCTTATACATATACTCGTATACACGTAATATTGTTCCAAAATTCTACCACGGTAGACGAATTGATCCATCAGTTGTAGCGTTGCAAGAAGAATTTAAAAGATTATCGCTTAATAGACTCGAGACACTCCAAGGATTAGTATCAGATTTCATAACATCAAGAAAGGGATTGTCGTTATTCACGTTGAGTTGTCAAAGTCTCAGAAGGCATGTTCTAGATCTACAAGATTCGATCGTTAACAATAGTAATTTCTTATTATTGAGTGAAACATGGCTTGGTAATGAAGAAAACGTCGACATCCCCAACGTTCATTGTATTGTTCACTTCAAAGAGATTCATTCGATGTTATTACATCTCGCATAATCGTTAGGTTGAGAAATGTAAGGGGACTTGGTTTTGGTCAAGACGATATTGGCGATTTATGTGCGGCACAAATTGTTATGGAGGATTGAAGGGAATTGATCATGGTCGTTGTATATATTTCCCCAAACCAAAAAATTCACAATATCATACTATTTTTACACGAAGAAATACTCAAATATAGTCCAGTTCGTTCAATGCTATTAGGAGCAAGTTTACATCAACTTCCATTAATTTTAGTAGAGAATTTCAATGTTAATTTTACCAAAGCTGTATCATTGCCACTCATAAATTTTCGCCAAAATGAATTTCAGTTGATCATGAACAACCACGGAAATGAGCCTACTACAAGGTATGGCACGACTGTAGATGCAGGGTTCTATAGATATCTTGAAAACATGACATCTAAAACATTCGTTTCATACTTCAGCTATCATCGACCGATTGTTAATTTCATCGAATCAAACGCAGCAACGACTGCTACTATAACCGAAGTAACAGATGAAGCGAGCAAATAAAAATTATAGAAGAAAATCTAAAGCTTCTTTTCTTGTTGTTTTTTTTAAATTCTCCACGCCACGTATCCCACACGGTGTTCTCAAGATGTTGGATGTTTCACATCTACCAGGCGTCCCATGACGGCTCACTATTTTTTTCAAGCGGCGTTTAATTCTTAAAATCATTCCGAATCCGACAACTACTAATAGTCGGGATATTTTAAATCACCCTGTACATATAGACGTATAATATATCAGTCTCACGCGGTTCTCCAGCTTATGAATTATATACATATACAGGGTGTCCCAAAACTAGCACGTCACAATGATACAGGGGTTGGATTGACTCCAGACCTATCAGAATAAACAAATATGACCTGAGTAAAAGTCTCATGGTTTTCGAGTAAAATCGTCTTTTTTTATTTCTTGGAAAATCGTTACCTAGTACTTGTTGTTCCGCTACCATCGCTATGAAAGTGCAAATCGTAAGAAAGTCAAAGTGCAAATTCACACCAAATCCTGAAGTGGTCAGAGACACAAATGAAAACAGCGAGAAAACAAGAATATTGATTGTTCGAAAAATCGTCTTCTTTATTTTTCGGAAAATCGCTATTCTTGTTATCTCGCTGTTTTCGTTTGTGTTTCTGACCACTTTAGGATTCGGTGTAAATGTGGACCTTCATTTCCTTACGATTTGGACTTTCATCGCAACGGTAGCGGAATAACAAGTACTAGATAGCGATTTTTCGAGATATAAAAAAAAACGATTTTGCTCGAAAACCATGAGACTTTTACTGAGGTCATATTTGTTTATTCTGATAGGTCCGGAGTCAATCTGAAACCCGTGTCACTCTAACGTGCTAGTTTTGTGACACCCTGTATATTTCTGTAACTGTATATCATTGCAGAATATCTCTAGCCTTGAGTACAGAGATCCTTGAATAATACTTTCTTTTATTACGCGCAATTTGAAACGTTGATACGTTTTTTTTTTTCGTTTTTTTCCACGCGTGGAATATATTTAGTGGTTAGCGAGTCGTTGCGTGTTAAATATGTAATCGGAGAGTTGGAATGCATTCGTCAATGACAGAATTCACTTTATTTTTGCTTTCTCATACAGGAGGCTTTATTTTCAGGCCAAACATTTCTAAACAAGTGGGCTAGGTATCGGGAATGTTTGATAGTGAATTTCGCGAGAATTGATAAAGGCGTTTATGAAAAGGCGATTAAAGGCAATTTTATGAAATTGATGATTTTTCAAAATGTCCATTACCGATTTAACGTGAGTCAATTTTGTGCCATCGAAGTGTCATTCTTTTGCAAATAAATTGAGTTTGCAGAATATTTGAAACAAAATTTCGTGAAGATCGATAAAAACGCTTGACATTTTATAACATTTTGGATATTTCGAAAAATTATTCCCACCTTCAAACTCAAACAAAAGATATTATACGATACAGTAAAAAAGGGCGGAAAAAGGGTGCAAATTGAAACAATCACATAGTTTCCTCAGAGCCGAAATGAAAAGAGCGATTTTCTGAGATTGGCAAATCTTCGTAAACGAGGAGAAAAGGATGTGCAATTTTCAATTTGTAACTTTCGTTTGAATTTCAATGTTTCAAATGCATAAATTCAAAAAATACCGAAACATTTATAAAATTTTCCTCGAACCATTGACACCTTTGGAAAATTCCTGTAGAATTTTTAAACCGCTGCGGAATCAAATGAAAAAACTAAGTACAGAAAGCTATGAGTTTTGTTGACAGAGGACAAAATACGGCTGACGCATCTAACAATAACAATGATAATATTAAGGCCGTAGTCTGGTCTAGAGCGAGATTTTTGACGTCATTTCTAATGTGCAATAACGTTTAAACCGTTGAAGTTGTCTTGATGAAAATATACACGTGCATTTATTGATCCTTAGAGAATACTTGTACATTAAAAAAAAATTATTTTTAATATTTTCATGTAGTTTTTTGCCTTGTTGCAACATGGTGCGCCGAAATCGGCGCCCACTCTGGACGATGTTGTATGCATCTGAAAAAAAAAAAAAAAATATATTTTCTCAATCTGTATGAGTATTCTGAGCACTGGTAGCAGAATTGAGTCGAACAATAATTTTTCCGACATTTTATAATTCGTCGAATACGAAAATGTATGAAATGTATGTATGAAATATCATTAATGAAAGTTCAACAGGCCGTCATTTTGTCAACATTTTTTTTCAAGTACCAATTCTGCTACCAGTGCTCAGAATACTCATACAGATTGAGAATATATATATATTTTTTTTTTTCAGATGCATACAACATCGTCCAGAGTGGGCGCCGATTTCGGCGCACCATGTTGCAACAAGGCAAAAAACTACATGAAAATATTCAAAATAATTTTTTTTTAACGTACAAGTATTCTCTAAGGATCAATAAATGCATGTGTAAATTTTCATCAAGACAACTTCAACGGTTTAAACGTTATTGCACATTAGAAATGACGTCAAAAATCGCGCTCTAGACCAGACTACGGCCTTAATAACAATAATAATAAGATCTCGTAGGTACAGGTGATAAGCCAATACGGAACGGTGAATAAGTAAAGATAAGACGATCGAGAGTTCGCGTGAATTCCCAGAGGAATATATTGTCACCCGCGGGCTGTTCGCTCGGGCCTATATATGTACATACAATAAGGGACACTAACGTTCCATAATGCATGGATATGAATATATCGAGTGTCAGCAAACGAAGGGTCGTAATCATTAACATAACACCATGTGAAGTGACTTGACATGCGCCCTTTCGTTAGTTTCGCGTCATCAAGCATAGGAACTCGAGCTGGTTTTCCACAGGGGTAGACACTTTTTTTTCCGCAGCTCCCCGCGTTTTCTCTCTCGCGCTTTTATTCCTCGCGTCTATTTTTCTCTTCTTTCTCCTCTCTTCCTAGTCCTCTGCTCTCGTCGAGAAGATATATGCACGCACTTCGCCTCGTCATTAAGCTCTCGCGACCCTCGACACTGACACGATCGAACACGTATACATATTTTACTGTGCTTATGTATCATGTACATTGTACATACATGAACGAGAGAAAGAAACAGTACTGCGGGGGTGTTACGCGGGTATACAAGTCGTTCGTTATCTTCTGTGCTCCATTCTCGCTACGGGACAAATATATAAATACATATGTACAGTGTTGGGCATTTGAAGTGGAGTGTGGTTATGTTCGTCGGTTTTCGCGAAAATTTGACGACTTTGAGAGTTTCAAAAAAGTACATTCAAGGAAAAATTTGATAATCTTTCGAATGAAACGGGCCCATTGAGATTGATCAACAATTGTCCGCGCGCGCAACGAAAATGTGGGGGGGTGGGTGAAAAATCGGGTTATCCGTCAACCTCGTGATTTAAGGGTTGCGGGTGCGATAGAGGGTGAATATGGTATCCAATTGAAGGATTACGAACAGGTATGAAAATTACTCCGGGAGCAATTGGATGCGCAACCCCCCGGTGGAAGGGGAAGGGGTTAAAGTGGAAATCTTTCGTCGGGCCTGACGCGACAACTGTTGGATCGATTGGGTTCATTTTCATCGTGGATGTGTTATTCACGAGGTCCTATGACCACGTGAAAAGAAATTAACGTTATCGTTCCCTGATGGGGAGGTGCATCGTCGAAGTGCAATTTTCAATATGTCAAATTTTCGCGAAAATCAGCGAAGATATCCACATTCCACTTCTAATGCCCAGCACTGTATGTATATATATCCCTTTATATTATACATATAAATATTTCGCAACTGCCGTTGCCGCCACTGGCGCCACCGTATACAGGAGTGAAAAGCCATGGCAACAGTCGTCATTACAACGGTCGCTATGGCAACGGTCGCCGCGGCAACGGTCGCCGTAGCAACGGTCGAGGTGGCAACGGTCGCCGTGGCAACGCTCGCCATAGCAACGGTCGCCGTGGCAACAGTCGCCATAGCAATTCGTTGGCGTTTGGGTGCGGGAGCGCTTAGCGCCCGAGCGTACGAATCCCTCGTATATCTCTCTATATTATATAAATATATCGCCGCCGCCGCCGTGTACAAGAATTGCGCGCCTCGCTCCCCCCTGTCTATATTATATGTATTTATACATATAATATAGAGAGATATATGTATGCATATACATGGAATATATACAATAATACATATATATATATATATATGGTAGGTAGAATTCCCCTGAGCATCGCAATAACCGCGAGTACGAAGACGAGCACATATACGAGGTCTGTTCAAAAAGTATCGCGAATTTTGAATTTCCGCGGGCTACGTATATTCGATTTAAAATTTTTTTGTGGCGTTAGGTTGGTACTCATGTCCCTCACTTGTGCTGGAAAAATCGGCAATTCTGAATGTTTAGTTAATTGTCGACAGCTGTTTTGGTTAGACGTGTTTTGGCTTGTCTTCGATTTTTGCCTATTCCAAAAGGGGCGGGGTCGAAGTTTCGAACCGTAAAAGCTTCGACGGTTCAAAACTCCGAATTTATGTGGGACGATCTTAAAACTTTTCGAAATCTTTAAAATCCGTCCTTTTTAAAACAGAAATGTCATTGCGAAGAATAGTTATACATCGAGGATTAAATGACAAGAATAATTATGGGACCGATCTGCAAAAGTATCGAAAATCAAAAATCCTACTACTTAAAAAATCGTATTTTAATAATCAGAAAACGTAAAGTTCCGAAAAATTGTGCTGTCAGAAACTCGAGTTGCCGAACGGTCAGGTTTTATACCTGAAAAGGTTCAGAAAAAAAAGAGTTCGAAGCCAAATATATTAGAATTTGTATGCCCCGAAAAGGGTAATCAGACGACGGTGTATTAATTCGACGGGGCAAAATTCCGACAGGGCAAAATTTCGAAAGAGAGTAAAACTAGCGCTACTAGTGGGCTCTGACGCTCGCTCGTGAAAAAGGTCCATAGGACATAACACCAGTGGTGCTGCCATCTAAACGCACGAATTGCAAATTTTCGAAATTTTGCCCCTTCGGAACTTTTATTTTCGAAATACTGCATCGTCGACGCCGTAATTTTCGGAGTCCGAAAAATTCGTATACCCGAGAATTCTTTTCTTCAATTTTATTACGTTCGCACCTTTTCGATAGTTTCTTGTTCGATAATATAATTTTCGGAACTTTGCGGGTCTCTAAAAATCACCAATTCGGAATTTTTCAAGTATTACTACTGACCGTTCGATAAATTGCTCTGTCGTCTGCGTAATATTTCGAAAAAATATTTACTCGACGATATTAAATTCGTATCATTTTTCGTATCGATTCATCCCCGTTCGATGTTATTTACAGTCGATTATTCAAACTGTCGTCGGAATGGACCATGTAATTCGTACTATTAAAATTCGGAGTTTTGCACCGTCGAAGCTTTTACGGTTCGAAACTTCGACACGGCCCCTTCCAAAAAATGGATCAAAGAATCTGTATCAACTTTTGTGTGAAAAACAAAATTAAGTGCGCGGACGCATTCCGAATGTTGACTGTGGCATATGGTGACGCTACCTTGGACCAAAGCAACGTTTATCGGTGGTACAAAATGTTCTCAGAGGGCCGAGAAGATGCGAACAACGAAATGCGTTCCGGACGCCCGGAATTGAAGAAAATAATATTGGCCAATCGTCGAATTACCGTTAGAGAAGTTGCTGAGGAACTAAACATATCGATTGGCTCGTGCTATTCGATTTTTACCAATGATTCGGGCGTGAGACGGGTCGCCGCGAAATTCGGGCCAAAATTGCTCAATTTCGAACAAAAACCGTGTCGGCGTTAACATCGCTAAGGAGCTGCTGAACTCGGTCCGCGACGACCCAAATTTGCTCCAGAGGGTCATAACTGGTGACGAATCAAGGGTTTATGGTTATGACGTGGAAACCAAAGCTCAATCATCGCAATGGAAGCTGCTTTTTTGGAACAGGCAAAAATCGAAGACAAGCCAAAACATGTCTAACCAAAACAGCTGTCGACAATTAATTAAACATTCAAAATGGCCGATTTTTTCAGCATAAGTGAGGGACACGAGTACCAACCTAACGCTACAAAAAAATCGAAAATCGAATATACGTAGCCCGCGGAAACTCAAAATTCGCGATACTTTTTTAACAGACCTCGTACACTATGTCGCGTTATACATCATACGTATCTCGCAGATTGTTGGTACGTGAGAGCGCGTGCAAACTGCAGTCGACTACATATCTACATACAACAGGAGGAGTTATATACCGTATCGACTCCGCCAGAAGGCGAAGAGGGTGCATTTCGCATCGTTTTACATGTTAAATTCCGTGATATAAGCCCTTTTAACTTTCATCATTCGATGTATATGAGGAATTTCACGCCAACCCGACCTGTCTATGACGTATTCCATTTTTTTATTTATATTTCCTCCGAGTATGCTATAGAGTGACATGAAAAAAAAAATGATCCGCACCAATTTTTAGATTTGTTCGTAAATTGGCCCGGTCGTGATAATCTAACTTGCCAATTTGACCATTAGGGCTGTTGTCGATTTTGTTCAAATTTACAGAATTCCTCGATAGAAAACGTCATTTTCGAAACTATTTTCGTTATGCTCGGAGTTTTATTTTGGGTAGCACTAAGAAATTACTATTTTTTTCCAACCAATGTTGGAATCTTTCATGTAACATTTGTTTTATGTTAAAAATAATATTTACACGCGACAAGGAGACAATCTAAATTTGAAAAATCAGATTTCGAGTTATAAATATGGTTCTTTTTATATTAATTATAGTGAATGCCATACAAATATATTAAACTCGAAGAATATTTTTTCAATAGAATTGAATAGAAAATACGTTCCAAACGAAAAAAATTCGAAGGCTTGTTGAAAAAATGTTTTATCTACTAACCGTAATAGTAATAGTATCAAAAATTATGTTTTTTATCAAGTAATTTACTGTGCAAATTTCAATAAAATTGATTGCGGCGTTCACGGTAAAATTAGCAGTTTAGATTATTACGAGCACACCAACTTTCGATAAAATCTGAAAATTGGTTTAGGTCATTTGTCGTGTCATTTTACAACATACTTAAAGGGGTAAAAATATTTATAAAATGTTGAAGCTCACAGTAAGGCCTAGTTGGAGCGGAATGTCTCATATGCATAAAACGTGCATATATGTAAGTATATGGTACGGGAAGAGAACAGTAATGAGAGAGAGAGAGAGAAAGCCGCAGAGAGTTGCGAGAGAAACTCCATCCAACCCCCATGTACGATCTCACCGACCTACCAACCCTTGACTTAAAAAAATCTCCGCCTGTACATTTCCCTTCGTTCACTAGGGTAGCAACCGGATTCTACGCATATATATAACGTATACATATATTCCTCGCAGAAAGATACAGCATTTAATGAAAAAACGAAAAAAGATTCTGCAATTTCCTCTGTGAAATGATGAACTTTAGATAGATACGTAAATGCGTTAAAAATACTTAAACATTTATGCGGTAATTTTACGCATTTGTTAGTAATAACTTTTCCGGAAAAATCTACAGTGAGCAGTGATGAATGTGTGACTTTGACTGTCTCTCATGTTAAGGGGGGAAATAGGGTCAGGACAGCGTTTTCTCAGTGATTTTCATGAATTTTTTTATAGTATAAAAAATGAATATAATTCATTGAAACTTTGAGAATATTTTATACATATATTTAAGTATATACTATAAAATTTTGGAAGAATTTCCTTGAAAAACACCGAAGATATTAGCGACCCCATATTGCAGGTCGCAATCAGACTCAGCATTTTGCGTACATTCTGGAAGCCGCAATTTTCATCTGAAATCAAACGAGGTTGGAATTTACTTTTATTATATGTCTCTCTTCTATATGAACCTACGAGCCCCTACGACCCTCGTAAATGCTATAAAAAAAAATAGAAAATTGGATTTTTTACAGGGGTCAAAACAAAAAAGCATGATTTTTTGCCATTTTTTACAACTTTATTTGCAAAAAAAAAATTGTTTAAATAATGATAATATTCCGATTTTAGGTTCATATAGAGCGCCATGCTATGAAGAAAGTAACTGCCAATTTTCAAAACGATTGGTTGAAAACTTTTCAAACTAGCGTGTACACAAGTTCAAAAATAGTCGTTTTCAGAAAAACGCGTGTGAAAAAATAGTACCAAGAAAAACAAAGTCAAGGCAGTCATACATTTTTTTAATTACTTACAGGTTAATCTGCTATTCCAGCACCATAACGTTTTGGCTGCGGTCAATACTGGGGGGTGGGTATTGTCGTGCACTGGCTTGCACGCAGACTAATGAGCAAGAGACAGTTTTTCTGAGTTATCGATAATAATTCTACTGAAACTCAGTAAAATCTAGCTGCATGTATCGACCAGGTTTTCTGCAGTTTCCCCGTGCTCTCGTGCAAAAGCGATAGGCTAGGGGGATAGGGTATAGGGGGGGGGGGGGGATAGGGGGGGGATAGGTTAGGGGGTTACCTAATAATGGAGTAGTGCATTAGGAAAAAGTGGCTGTGGCGACAACACTTTCCGTGGTGTCAAGGACTGGAAGGGGGAATTAAAGGGGAAAAAGTTTTAAAAAACTTATGCGATAGAAACATTCATAATAACAATAATATAAAAATTTCGGTAAATATAATAAAAAAATGTCCCGATTGCTTTCTCACGATTTTCCATGTTTTCACAAAGTTCTCTATGAGTATGAGTGTCTTTTGCGTTTGTCATGGAGAGAACAATTTAACGATTTCCAATTTCCTGAATTTTTCACTTTCAACAAGCTCATTTGTAACAAGTTTCATTGTTTTGTGTGTTATTGCCGCAGTGTAGAAAATTTTCGTCGGAATGTGTATTTTTTCTTAAATAAAAGCATTTATAGTGGTTTTCCAAAAAATGTTAAATTCCGAAACACGTTATTCTGTTAGTTGATTCGCGTTAAACTCGACACGAAATGTCCTTGGCTCACAGTCGTCCATCGAATTTCCGCAAGTTAATAGGCACGCCTTTTCTTTTTAATTCAAAATTGCCCACAATATCTCATCCCTGTGAATTTCACTTGAAATCATTACTAAAAAAAATCAATGATTATTCAACTTGTGTGACAAATTTTAGCTCGTAATTCAAAACCATATTCTCGAAATTGACAAATGATGCATTATATTGATCCTGATCGATAGGGAATTTTCTTTGCAAATGTGATTTTCCGATTATTTGGAATTTTCGTCTATTCCCGAAGATAGTGAGCTACACAGGGTTTAAAGAGATGATGCTCGAATATTTTACGATTGTAGATATTTATAACGTCATATATTGTTCGTTAGAAAATAATTTTACTTTACACATATGACTTTAGACATTTTAATCTCGAAGTAAAAAGAATACGAAGTAGAAAAATACAGAAGTACACAGTAACGGATATATACATATATCTCGGTGTGTATAGTGCACGGGCACTTGTAGATGCAACGCAAAGAGTGTACAGCGTGAAAATATATGCAACGAGAATTACTCTCTGGGCGCGCGAAACTCTCTCACTGGCGTCGGCCGGGCGAGCGTATACCTTCACTTCGTAATTATATACTCATCACTCCGTGGCATGTTGCACACTAACTCTGTTTTTCTCGATAGCAAAAGAGAGACGAGAGGCGTATGTATAAAGTAACGGAGAAAATGAGAAGAAGATAAAAATATGAGAACCGTATGTACAAGTTGGATATAACCGCGAAGCGTTCGTAATACACCGCATACGCAATTTCTAAACTCGCGAGCGCCCGGTATCAACATCCCTCTTTGCACCAATGCGAGTGGACACTGGAAAAGAAAAAGAAAAAAGGACGTGCATTTCAATGCTATGGAAAAGATGATACTGCCGTTGCGTTCGAGAGGGAAAATTCTTTATTTTCAATTTGACTATTAAAAAAATATGAGCTCAGACACGCGTGTATTAAGGGTGGAAATAGGGTTAGACGGTTCAAAAAATCGATTTTTTTTTAAATTTCATAAATTGTTAGTAAAACTATTGAAAAATATGTTCCCAAAATTTTAAATGAAAATTCCGACTCATTCTATTGTTATAAGGCATTAAAGTGAGTAGCTCTCCTTCATGCCCCGAGCGCTCCACGTGTTTCAAACGCGTTTTTCTGAAAACGACTTTTTTTGAACTTGCGTACACGCTAGTTTGAAAAGTTTTCAACCAATCGTTTTGAAAATTGGCAGTTACTTTCTTTATAGTATTGCGCTCTATATGAACCTAAAAACGGAATATTATCATTATTTAAAATAATTTTTTTTTTGCAAATAAAATTGTGAAAATGGCAAAAAATCATGCTTTTTTGTTTTGACCCCTGTAAAAAATTCAATTTTCTATTTTTTTCATAGCATTTAGGTTCATATAGAAGAGAGACATATAATAAAAGTAAATTCCAACCTCGTTTGATTTCAGATGAAAATTGCGGCTTTTTTATTTTATAGTATATACTTAATTTTATAGTATATACTTTTTATTTTATAGTATATACTTAAATATATGTATAAAATATTCTCAAAGTTTCAATAAATTATATTTATTTTTTATAGTATAAAAAAATTCATGAAAATCATTGAGAAAACGCTGTCCTAACCCTATTTCCTCACTTAAGGGTGAAGACCACTGTGACCCCCTGTTTTTTTTCACATTTTTCAAGAATTCTTTTTTGTGGGAAAAAAAAGTGATATTCGAAAAATTTGTTTGGGTTTTGTTCCTTGTTTATTAATGTATCAAAAAACATTTTTTTCACATTTTTCACGCCGCATGGTGGCGCTGGGGAAGCTCTCGCGTCAGGTGCTGTCATCTCCGCGGCACGCAGCAGAACTCTCTTCAACGTCGATCCGAAAAAAAATTCCGAGTGTTTTCGTTAATAATATGATATTTTGAAGTGAAGTACATAGGGATTTGGAAAAATATTGTTTTAAAAAAAATAGGCACGCCTTTGAAATTAAAGTTAATTTCAAAGGCGTGCCTATTTTTTAAAACAATATTTTTCCAAACAATTTTTTTTAAAACAATACTTTTCCAAATCCCTATGTACTTCTCTTCAAAATATCATATTATTAACGAAAACACTCGGAATTTTTTTTCAGATCGACGTTGAAGAGAGTTCTGTTGTGTGCCGCGGAGATGACAGCACCTGACGCGAGAGCTTCCCCAGCGCCACCATGCGGCGTGAAAAATGTGAAAAAAATGTTTTTTGATACATTAATAAACAAGGAACAAAACCCAAAAAAATTTTTCGAATATCTCTTTTTTTCCCACAAAAAAAAATTCTTGAAAAATGTGAAAAAAAACAGGGGGTCACAGTTTTGTTGTCCCTTAAACGTGTACTAGAATCGGTGTCGGCGCTGCTTTGTAGGTTAGGTTAGTCGTCTACGTTCGTGCAATCTGAAGTATGCAGCGAACCATCGTGATTGGACTTCCAGCACGACATCGACAGCCAATCATAATGACGAGTTAGAAATATATTGCTATTCGAGATATTTTCTGACACGATCTTTTATAGGGCGGATATTGATAACAGATTTGAATGTCATTCCATTGAACAAACCGAAAAAAATCAAAGTGATGTCGTTACAAAGGAACTGTGAACAA